>OU795036.1:87830032-88371184 GCA_917208275.1 Patella pellucida | reverse complement strand
AGGGTGTACCAAATAATGTCTTGGTTGATTCCGTTAACGTTTTGTAAACGAGCACTTAGGCTAAACTTAAAAAGATACTATCCCTACTTTAATACAGAGAGAATTGCTATAAATAGACTACCTAGATTCGCCCATCATGTCATGATGCATGAACTGAACTCTTGAACATCAACTTTCCTGAACTTAAAATAATGAAAGAAAAAGATAAATCTCTGTTCTTTGGCGGCTAGTAATGGATACAAAATTGGTCGTAACGCATATAATAATATAATATGAATGAATGTATATAAACTGATTTACATTCAATCGTTTCCGTTTTTACTCTAATTTCTAATCAGTTATGTTCGATGAAATACAGAAGTCTCAATCTAATGGCAATCTCTAGCGTATGGTTATTTCAATCTGTATTTATATATATATTATTACATCATGAAACGCATCATTGTACTCGATTCGTGTACCAATAGTAAAATTTGGTGGGTTTCTTTGGTCTTAAATATTGGATATCAGAAGCCCATCTTTTCCCGGTAAGATCACAACAACAATGTTGATTTAAATTGACAAATAATTCTTGTTTTCAGTACGTGATCACGTTGGCATGTACGTTCAAGCCTCCTTAATCGATATGTGACCCGAGTTTTTGAAAAAAGGGGTCGGTACTTACCAGGAAATTACGTACTGCGGTGTGTTTATATCTCCATGAAATGCGTCACCTCGATTTTACGGTTAAGGTTTAACACTGATCAAGGGTCGGATCAAGAAATTTTTGCTGGAGGTGGTTTGCCAGACTCCTGTTAAGGCAATTTTACAGTTGACAATGTATGATTCCATTATCGTCTCTAAATTAAGTGTGGGCATACATACATACATACATACACATTGGCCTTTTAAAGACATTAATCAAATTTTTATTATGAATTAATAGGATCACATTGTGATTCAATTTCATTGATGAAAAGCATTAATTGTGACACCACACACGTCTATATCCTTATCTCTCGCTTTGGATGCCCATCCCATCCCACCATCTGGTGAGACAGGATAAAGCACACAACCGTTATACTTCTCCTTGTCACGATAAGCAGGGAATGGAAACCGGGTCACTTTACTCAGAGAGAGGGAGAGAAATGGGGTTTAACGTCAACTAAACACAACTCGGTCATTTCGGGACTAACATATGGTTTAATTTTATTTCAACAATTCGCTTGCGCGTAGGGGTCTCTAGCAGTGGGAGGAAACTGGAGTGCCCGGAGGAAACTGGAGTGCCCGGAGGAAACTGGAGTGCCCGGAGGAAACCTACGAGGTTGAGAAGGCGCCCCTATCTCCCTGCCACATACGCTTAACCAGGGCTCGAAACCACAGCCGCAAGCCAGAGGTGGCCGGCCAGCTACAGGTCGAAGCGCGTCACTCTAGACCACTAGGCCATCCCAACCCCCCGGTTACATTTTACTCAGTGTTACAGTATTGGGTCTTCTTTATATCAGGTTCAGATGACAATACTTGTTTAACATCTTATAATATTTTTATACGCCCACATTGAAATGTGGTCGTATATTGGCGTCGCCTGATCCGTATGTACGTCTGTCCGTACGTACGTCCGTTCGTCGTCCACAATTTCTTGTGAACACTCTACAGACTACATTTATCACCTGATTGTTTTGAAATTGATATATATTGTTTACATGAGTGAGATGAAGAAGCCTATTGATTTTCAGCAATTTTCCTATAATTAATGTCAGAGTTATGGCCCTTGATCACTTCAAAAAATCTTGTGGACGCTCTAGAGGCTAAAGTTAATAACCGATTGACTTTAAATTTATACACAGTGTTTAAGGTCATGAGACGAAGAAGCCTTTTGATTTTCAGGGATTTCCGATAATAACTGTCAGAGTTATGGCCCTTGATCACTTCAAAAAAATTTTGTAGACGCTCTAGAGGCTAAAGTTGATAACAGTGTTAAAGGTCATGAGACGAAGATGCCTATTGATTTTCAGCGATTTCCGATAATTACTGTCAGAGTTATGGCCCTTGATTACTTCAAATAATCTTGTGGACGCTCTGGAGGCTAAAGTTAATATCCGATTGACTTTAAATTTATACACAGTGTTTAAGGTCATGAGACAAAAAAGCCTATTGATTTTCAGCAATATCTGATAATTACTGTCCGAGTTATGGCCCTTGATCACTTCAAATAATCTTGTGGACGCTCGATTGACTTAACATTTATACACAGTGTTTAAGGTCACGAGACAAAGAAGCCTATCAATTTTCACTAATTTCTGATAATTAGTGCCAGAGTTATGGCCCTTGATCACTTTGAAATATCTTGTGAACGCTCTAGAGGCTAAAGTTAATATTCGATTGACTTGAAATTTATAGGTACAGTGTTGAAAGTCACGAGACGAAGAATCCTGTTGATTTTCAGCGATTTCCTAAAATTACTTTTATGGCCCTTGATCACTTCAAAAATTCCTGTGGACACTATTAGAAGCTAAAGTTTACATCCGATTCACTTTAGATTGAAACACAGAGTTTAAGGTCTTGCTTGCGACGAACAATTATATAGATTTTTAATGAATTTTAAAAACTTGAACAGCTAAATCCATGATATTAAATGTTTCATATACTAAACGTTAGCATTGAGGAGAACTTTATCAAAGCCAAACAAATTGTAATGATTTTCTGATAATTACTTAATGAGTTGTTACTCTTAATCAAATTTTAGTGTATTATAAATGTTTCATTACCGAAAAAAGTTAAAATATACGACAACTCTTGTTGACTGCCCGGACGATTTAGCTGCTGTGGGCGTATGTTTTGTTGCCTGGCAACCTATCTTTATTTTCTGCTTCTTACATTTTATGTACAAACATCGCTATGTTAAAGACACCCACTAAGAACTAACTTATTTGAGGGAGCAATGTCCTAGCTCTCCCTCGTTCCGCCCGTCTTGTGCCAAGGCGCTCATGGCCTCTGCTCTCGCGTCCTTGTTCGGTCCTCACTGTCGATTCGTTTGTTATCTGGGCCCTGTTTCTCGAAATCTTAACTAAAGATATAATCCCGATTTTATTAGATACTTTTATTTTTATTGGCTAATCACAAAATCAATCTAATATCATCCAATCAAATTACTAAAATTTTGATTTTATCTCAGTTAAAATTTCGTGAAACAGGCCCCAGGGTTTATAAACCCTTTTTTTTCTAACAATATTTATTCAGTAAATATTTACATAATATAAATGTAATACATATAAATCTGAGATCTGAAAACAAGCCGGGGCTTATATAAATTCATCTCCCTATTTACAACAATTTAAATACAGTATTTTATAAACCCTTCCAGGCAAAGGAATCTTATTGAACATATGGCTAATGTATACTGTATCATATCACGTTTAACAATTAGGACAGTTTGTTTATCAGACAAAAGAAAGTTTAAAAAAAACATGCTAACAACAAGTTAAGATTACTTAAAGTTACATTATTCAAGATATAGATAAGAACTAGCCATTCTTGCTATAATAGTTCGAAAGTAGGTGATGTAAAATGAACAATTTGAAATTTCATTCAAATTACTCTATTGTAAGCGAAGATATTGGCATTTAAAGATTTGGCCGACGTGTGCAATAAATTCAACCACGGACCTGGTTGATCGAAGCTAAGACTCGAAGCGTCTTGGACCGCCATATTTGATTAATCACTTAAACGTTTTAATCTGTTTAATATCGGATCAATCTGATGCCATCCAAAGTTGATTAAGGCCTGGATCAGTTAATTAATGTCTAATTAATACTTTAGAAAACATTTCATGCCCAAATAAAGACCTGCACTAGGCAGATTTAGCTCTTGAATAATGCATGTTTAATAACATAAGGAATGTTACTACCAAGAACCTCATGGATCGGACAGGTTGATATTAAAATTACTTTTATGTGTCAAGATGGCAGGAACCGTCTATAACATTCGACCTATGATCTAACGCTAACACTATTCACGTGGGTTGGGATGGCCTAGTGGTCTATAGTGCCGCGCTTCGACCTCTAGCTGGCCGGCCATCTCTGGCTTGCGGCTGTGGTTTCGAGCCCTGGTTTGAGCGTATGTGGTTTCCTCCCACTGCTAAAAACCCCTACGCGTAAGCGAATTATTGAAATCACCTAGTTGTGTTGAGTGGACGTTAAACCCCATTTTCTCCCTCTCTCTCTAAACTATTCACAATAAGAGACTCAAAAAAGAAGGATATTCATAATATTTTTAACAACAGATTTGGGCTTAAGTTTAAATAGGGTTTAATGTCCACTCGGCACAAACTAGGTCATTTTGGTTCAATTTTATTTCAATTATTCTCTTGCGCGTAGGGGTCTTTGGCAGTGGGGAGAAACCCCATCGAGTTCAGACAGGCAACCCTACGCCTTGTCACGTACAGTTAGGGATTCGAAACCAAGACAGTTGACTCAATGACCGACATTATGGTGCAGCGCCCAAGCGCTAACCATTCGGCCATTTAATCCCCGGCTCCGGTTTAAACAGTCATGAATGGATTGAGAATCGGCGTACAATTAACGCGGATAGTAATTGATTAAATTAAATGACGTCCGTATAAGTGGTATCTAATAATAGTCATAACACGTTGTTGTATTTCCGTCCTCGTCTTACGTATACTATGATCTGTACGGAACCGTAAACTAGGGGGCGTTTCCTCTTATTTAAATAGCGAGGAAGTATTAAAACGCCATCGACAAGGATGACATCCTTCCACGTCATAAACCTGTAATATTTCATTCATAAAATTGATTATAAACAAAATATGACGTCATATGATTGAACTTTGAACCGTAATTATATTATTCATTGATAAATGTAATACATAAATTTTGAAATTCGGACGATTTGTCATCCACACTTAACTAAGGTGTAAAAACTCGAGTGAGGTCTTCCATGTGTCTATAGATTTTAATCTTTCACAATATATAGTACCTTCGTTACTGCGTGGGGGATAGATGGCCGAATGGTTAGCACGTGCCCATTGTACCATAGAGCCTGTCATTGAATCAACTGGTGTGGTTTCGAATCCCCGATTGTACGTGACAAGGAGTATGATCACCTGTCTAACCTCGTGCATTTTCTCCGGGTCCTCCGATTTCCTCCCACTGCTAAAGACCCCTAAGCGCAAGCGAATTATTGAAATAAAGTTTAAAAAAAACATGTTAGTCCCTCCCAAAATGACCTAGTTTGTGTCGAGTGGACGTTACCCCCCCCCCCCCTCTCTCTCTCTCCCTCTCTCTCTCTCCCTCTCTCTCTCTCTCCCTCTTCTCTTTCCTAAATCGATATATGACCGAGTTTTTGAAAGAGGGGTCGGTACCCAACAGTAAATGACGTATTCCGGTGTGTATATATGTCACCTCGATTTTGTAGTTGAAGTTTTTAAACTATGATCCAGGGACGTGTCGAGTGGACATTAAACCCAATATCTCCCCCTGTGCCTGTCAGGTGTTAACCGGCGTGGCACCTGACAAGGAGTACGATCGCCTGCTAAAAACCTCTTCGCGCAATAACCATATGTTAGTCCCGAAATGACGTAGTTTGTGTCAAGTGGACGTTAAACCCAATATAGTCGTTATGATATAACGAAAACTCGAGGCCCCGTGTACACATTGGCGTACACTCAAAGATCCCTTGACATTCGTATTTCGATAACGGTAAGACCGCAGTGCCACTGCCAGGGCAAAATTTCCCTCACAGCTCACTGTATGGCGTATGCCCGTCTTCATTAGCCCAGTTCGGAGCAGAGTAGTAGGACGTTAAACCCCATTTCATTTAATTTTTGTTTGTTTCAGGACCCCAATCTCCAGTGAGGAATACCTGATAGACATGAACCGAAAATCCTGGGCTGAAACACCAAAAGATATCAAAAACGATTATGGCGAAGAATACTTCGATGCTTTCTTACAGAACATCACACAGCAGATGAAACGCGCACGACCCCACGTGTATGAGGTCACTGATTTGATGGTTCAAGCAGTGGTGACGAAGAACCCACATTCTCGTTACGTACCTTACTGGATGACGTATCTAAGATCTGAGCTCATAGGATATTTACCCACTTCCGTGACCGATAAATATTTCAAAGCTATTTCAGTGAAATGTGACGTCCAATCAAAACGTCGAGAATCAGAAAGAGATTCCAAAGAGAATGGTAAAAAGGAAAAGTAGAATTAAACCTCTTCGGGTGCCGCCAAAAGTTTAAATTGATTGAGCTCACCGGATATTGTCGACAGCTTTTTGATTAAGTGTTGTTAATCCGACGCCATTGCGTTGATCTGGAATTATTGATGGCGTTTTTGATTAAATTGTTCCGATATATCGTATAGCAACTTATGTACTAATAAGCTATTTAAAACAATTTCTTAAAATGATTGTATGAAATCCGTCTTGGCGATTGGTTGAATAACCGGAAATTGTTGGACTACGCGAATGCCATTCATTCGCCATGTCCACGTGTTATGTAAGGCGTCTATGATTGTTAGAACCTATAAATTGTGACCAATGGATTGTAACTATATGAGGGTGAAAGACCAAAAAAATGTTTTGTTTTTTTTCCTTATTGTATGTTAAATTTTAAATTTTAATTAGTTTGTTTTATTTAATATGTTATAATTTGACATGTTTAAAAATAGATTCTGTATATATATTACGTATTATTTATAGATTAGAAATATTTAACACAATTAGTAATTTATCGTCTAAGTGATGACATTTTCTTCTTGTTGCTATGGGGATGTGAGTGGGCTGAAGAAACATTTGATTCTAGCGAAGCCAACCGGTGGGTAGAAGGAAATTCTAGATTCGGAACAGTTATACGCCAATCTGAATTTATATCAGTGGCTCCACTAGTAAGGATGTTTAATGATCCGGGAACTCAGGGTCGGATCCAGGAATTTTGCAGGAGGGGGTTGGCCAGGTTCCTGTTAAGAACTTCTGTCATTGTCGTTTCTAAATTACATAGATAGACATACATGCAAATTAATCGTTTTAAAGAGAGAAATCATTTTTATAATGATGTAGGATCACATTGCAAATTGTGATTTAATTTTATTGATGCAAGGCATTCAATTTGTTTTTATGTAGCTAAGCAAACCTCCACTGAACCGCCCAAACCTCCACTCTGGATCCGCCCTCTTTAAACTTTCTTCAGAAACTAATGTAGATAAACAAATTATTGTCTCCGATGTCAAAATGATATCGCTCTTCAGGAAATTTACAATTAAAACAATGAAACATTTTACCCGATGTTCTAATCGTCGCAGTTCTTCTTCTTCAACCCCAGCTTCTGCCTATTTATGGCCATCATCAACTTATTTTTATGCCATGTCGAAAACGTGCTTTTAGATTTCATTTTATTAAGACAGCGAATATATACCTTTGAAATATATATAAACTTGTTTGTTTCTACCACCATGTCAGTTGACCTGTAACCGTGGAATCTAACATCCTTGACCACAACTTGGTAACAACCTGGTTGGTGACGATGGGAGGAGGAGGGGGGAGGGGTTGTGGGGCTAGCAGAGACCGAGCTTGCTATTATAGTAAAACTAACAGCCTAACATGACTAAAAAACATTCATTTTTTCATTTCATTCTCTAAACTTGTTCAGCGTCTTTGTGTTAAAGGGCTAATCCCGATATTTGTTTTGGGAATAGAACTGCTTAATTTTGTGTTAAAATCCCTTAAAATATTCGAGTCAAGGCCGAGCAACTACTTCAGTATTAATGATACGTTTTCAAACGACTTAAATCCGTCAGTCTTCATCTGAAATTTGAGACTGGTGCTCCAAGGTGTATTATGTGGTATCTGGATTAAGCCAAACATTTTTTTTATAAAAATAGTGTGTAGTTGAAATTTGCCTTTCTCTATCAAGTACGGCACATAGGTTATTCACTGCATAACCCTCTCAAGTAACCGTAATCGATTATAAGGTCACCCAACGAAACAATTGACCCGAAAACTTAAAAGGGTTACGTGTCCGGATAAGCAGTTTTTGCGTTCACGTCCAAACGACTCAATATTTTGAGTTGAAATTTTAAGACAATGTAAATACACCATTCCCCTATATTTTGGCGTTTTATTTTTATACATTCTCAGACTTTCATTTTTGAGCTTCTGTTTAATTCGGGATTGTCCCTTTAATGTCTTGTGGGTTTGGATATTTGTGTCTCTATTCAGGGGATCGACTTCAATAGTAGCAGCCTACTGGGCAGATTTGGAAGTTAAGTGGCAATGATCACTTTTCTCGTTATCTAGACTCAATACTAAATGTGTTCAAATCAATATCATATTAAAGGGACAATAAAACTCTTGCTGGCTTGACAGGTCCAGAATAATAAATTAGCCTTATTCTAACTACAAGAGGTTTAAGTTTCCTACCTGTTGTGTAAATTATCCATTACAACCTATCTTGCTTGTCCAGAGGGTTCGAAAAAAAGTTTAAATCCAAGTTGCATTTGAAAGTGCTTATGTAAGGCTTTTCAAACCATGTTACGGCATGTAGTTGAATTTTTCCAATTTTTAAAATTAGGTGTGTTAAGATGAAATTTGTATCATTTTTTAATTGAAATATTGTAAAAGAGTACAAATTGTTGACCAGAATAAAGATTGGAACATATTATTCAGTTACAAAACAAGAGTGTTATTGGGGCTTTAAAGTATTGTCAATTTGTTTGTTCTTGTTATTAATTATTTAGGACAATTTATTAACATGTCTCTATTATACCATGTACAACTAGGATTCATAGCTTAAAGGTCGGTACACACTTGTGATTGTTTGTCGCCACACTTTTCGTCAGTGATAATGTTTCAGGGAGCACTACACCATTTTCCTATCGCTAGACAGAGACTTTTTTTTCTTTACATTTCGTGGCTGGGGGTTTTGGATAGCCGAATGGTTAGCACTGCGCGCTGTATCATAAGGTCTGTAATTGAGTCAAGTGGCGTGGTTTCAAATCCCCGGTTTCCTCCCACTGCAAAATACCCCTACACGCAAGCGAATTATTGAAATAAAATTGAACCATATGTTAGTCCCGAAGTGGCCTAGTTTGTGTCGAGTGGACGTTAAACCCCATCTCTCTCTCTCTCTTTCTCATTTTGTGTCATCATGTTAATTGTTGTTAATTGCGTGATAAAGTAAATTATAACTCTACATGCACATATAATATTTCACAATTAAACTTAGCCTACATTATGCAAGAGCTAAATCTGCCTATTGCACGTCTATCTTCAGGCCTGAAATGTTATCTAAATTATTAATTAGACATTATTTAAATTATCCAGACCATAATCAACTCTCGATGGCATCACTAGCCTATGATTTTTACTGGATTGGGATCCGATTTGCTGTTCAACTTTCATTCTGTCTTTAGTAATGATCATCGAGGCTTGGTCGAAAATTCAATCGCTACATTCCCGATTCAGAGTGGATCAATTTGACTGAAATAATCAGCAAATTCCCTTTACATTATCTAGTTGTTAACTATTATAGTGAGAACGGTCAGCTCTTTATCTAATCTCCCATAATGTATCTTTAATGTAACTATTATAGTGAGAACTGCCAGCTCTTTATCTTATCTCCCATAATGATGCATGTTCATGTAGAGTTATTTCTACTCCATCACAATTGTTTAAAATATTATTTATAATTCTGTGTTGTTTTGTACAGTTAGAATTTACCTCGTAAGTTTACTACTCTATTTTAATGCGTTCAACTGTCGACAGTTTAAGAACAGAAAATGGAACTAAAAGTATTTAACAAACCCTTTTGTAACCAGGCCTGGAAATAGTACCTGACATTTTCAACTTAGTGCGGGGCATGTATTAATAATATCAAAATAAGAAAGACACACCAGTGCCGGACAAAATGACCGGCACCAGAGGTTTTGTGCCTGACAAGGCCTGTATGTCTGCCTGACATTGTCTGGGACAGGTGCCTTATTTCCAGGCTTGATTTGTAACACCAGATCGGCCAACAAGGGAGTAAAATAAAACTCTTTGCATTATCTTAATAATGTAAAAAATGTTATTCTCTTTAATTGCCCGTGGATCAAATTAATTAAACAATTTAATCACTAAATCTGGTTCTTCCTCAGTCTTTTGTTACATCCAATCGGATTAAAATACATATTTCGTTTCGTTTTGTATATACTTTCGACGGCTTACACTGTGTGAGGATATGGCCGGTTGTAGTGGGAGGTAGCGTCAGAGGTCATACAAGCGGCATTTGACCCTATGGCGTCAGGCATTGATTAATATGCAAGCGTTGCCGTTTCTATAAGTAGTTTACCATGCATCGCATGCCAAGAAATCGACGTAACGCACCATTTCATTGGCTAATCCCTAACATTAACCAGCACGCGGCTTATATAACAACTCTTCCAGGTCCTAGTGTTGTGAAGATAAGTAAAAAGAAATTTCGAACTATTAAAAACGAAACGAAATAGGATCTGTGTTTTAATCAGACTGTGTTACGTCGTATTTGCAGGTTTTATTTAAAAAAATATAAATAAAGCCTATACGATTATATTGGTCGTGTCAAGATCTAACGTCCATTGCTTTTCATAAGGATTTTGTTTATACTTATCATGACATGTAATATTTTTTTATGTTTTATTTTTCTAATTGTTCCCATATAAGGTATTGACTATTGTTTATTATATTATGTATTTTAGAAGTAGTACGAGTCAATAAAATATTAAAATATTCTATTTTTTTTGCGGCATTTGTTTTAGTGTTATATCGATAAAATGAAATAGAGTTTGTGCGTGGGATTGAACCTGAGAAAGGGGCTAGTCTGTGGAAATGAAATGAAGTGGGGTTTAACGTCCTACTGTTCTACTCGTAAACTGGGCTAATGAAGACGGGCATACGCCATGCAGATTACTGGGATTGAAATTTTGCCTACTTGTATATCATATTCCAACTTTAAAGGGATTTATTTACGTGTACGCGGGACCTCGGCTTTCCGTCCCATCCGAACGACTCGGCTTTTCGTCCCATCCGAACGATTAGACAGCTGCCCTTGTCAGACTAGTCTATACTGTCTATGGTGTGATAGTGTTGGATTTATGGTCTGATGTCAAAAGTGGAATGGGGTTTAAAGTCTTAATGTTCTGCACCAGGCAGTCTTATATCTCATCCCATATCGATCACTCGTCTTATCAAGATTAGACCATTGTAATAGTTTATTATTTCGAATATCCCACAAACTGGTATCAAAACTCTAAACCGTTCAAAATACTGCAGTTTCGAATCATAAGTCGATTACACAGGAGCTCGCACATTACAACAGCACTCAAAGAACTCCATTGGCTGCCAATTAAAACAAGAATAGATTTTAAGCTCTCAACAAGAACATGTTCTTATAATCCTAAAATATAAACTCAAATGCAGATTGCTTGCTCATATTGTGTCTGACTCTGTTCTGTGGAATTCATTACCGCTAAACATTAAACTGCCACCCAGCCTAGAAAAATTCAAAACTAATTTAAAAACTCATTTTTTTACGGCCTATTAAGCTGCAATTCCTTTAGTACGGCTCCGGTCCGGCTCCGATCCGGGAGCAGGTATGGCACACGGCAGGTTTGTTAATCCTCATATGCGG
The DNA here is from genome assembly GCA_917208275.1 of Patella pellucida. Classification (NCBI taxonomy): domain Eukaryota; kingdom Metazoa; phylum Mollusca; class Gastropoda; family Patellidae; genus Patella; species Patella pellucida. Next base: position 88,359,537 of record OU795036.1, on the reverse strand, counting down.
TTATTCAAGCAGATTTCCATCTTTTCTTTTTCTCACACCATGAACACGTGTCCAAGAAAGGGCGGAAATTTGAATTTCCCTACCTATTGTAGCCTTTTGCCGTGCGGGCTAACCAAACTGTGTTTCCTGATGTGCGTTACGGACACGGTTCCGCATGCGTTTTCGCACCGAACGCTACAAGGTCCGTTTCGAAAAACTGTACCTGACGCCGCATACGGAACCGTATCCACACCCGCGCAAAAGGAAACACTCCTACTAAAATTCTATGAAAGTGTTTTTTTTTCCGTATCAGCAACCGGTCCGGATAAAGGAAGCTTCTGAATAATCTTGAACTGATGTCGTTCAAATATTGTGTATTACTGACAAGGGACGGACAAGATTGCATTTTCAAGAAAACAAGCTAACAGTGAGGCTGATGTCCTACGCCGAAATCCCAAAATAAATAGATGACACATATTAATTAATTGCACATTTATATTTTTCAAAAGTATTGAGCAATCAAACTATACACTAAGTATCATCATTCTCTATCAGATAGAATCAGACAATGTTCATCATCGAACTCCATCAAGGTATTGGCCTAATAAACATCAACATCAAGTTTGAATATCCTAGCTCAATTAGAAGGAAAGTTATTATGTTCGGCCAATCAAATTGCTTATCGCCCTGCTTACCCTGAGCAGAAAATGCGCATTATTGAACTTCGTCAAGGTTTTGATGAAATTAAACTATATACCAAGTTTCATCACTCTCACTTAATTACAACTCAAGTTATCGTGTCCCAAAGCATCAACCAATCAAATTGCTCATATCTGCTTACCCTAAGCGGAAAATGCTCATCTTTGAACTCGATCAAGGTTATGACCTAATAAACACCTACACCAAGTTTGAATATTCTAGCAATTAGAAAAAGAGTTATTGTGTCCCAAAAAGTGTGACAGACGGACAGGCGGACAGACGGACGGACGGACGAACCCATTTTAATAGTCCCGTGCTTTCTTCGAAAGGCGGGGGACAAAAATAGTATCTATTCAGGGTCTTGTATCGGCAGCCCATGTCAATAGTTGATGTGTTCCTTTACTTCACTGTCGAAGAACTAGGCCCTATTTCTTACATGTATCCTGCACCACTGACAAGGGAAACTCGCGGTGGGACGCGAAAAACGAGTTGACTGATTAGTATTTCGTCAACACGTAAACACAATAATTCGGTCAAACATTGTGGGTAGGCCTATGCATATCTAACCCTAACCCTTTCAAGAAGGGTAAAAACTTCAGTCTTCTAAAAAAGGGTTTGAGTTTAGTATTCCCCCAAATCTTCATTTATATAAAGCGGTCGATGTGGACTTCGGAAATTCCAAAATCTCCACAACCGGTCTACAACAATTAGCATCTCATTCTCCCAATAAAAGAAAACACATGGCATAAGGGAAATAACTCCATTTAAGCAGAAAACTCAATAATATATATAAAAATTTGAATACAAATGATAACAACAGTATAAATATAACAAACAGTTCCTAGGACTTGTAAAAACAATATCCACAATAAATCACTGCCAATATTATCACGGAGATCACCATGGATTTCCAATTTTCTTTCCGTAAACTTCCCAATTCCTTATTCTGTGTGTTCAGTTTTTTCTTCAACACGGATTCCTCTTCTAGCAGTTTCTGTCTCTCGGCATCGGTCATGTACTGCAGCTTCAACGATTTCTCAATCGCATTTAAACGTCCTCCAAACCTATTAAAGCCACGCAACGACTCTTTTCCTGTCAAGTTCACTCAGCTGACGTCTGACCATGTTAGAAATTTCAACTGATAGCAGCACGGTCTTGGAATTTTTTCATGGGAAATGCATAGTGCACGTGCAAGGAAATAATCAACACGAAAAAGTCGTACCCTACTGCGTTTGGGCGATGCAAACAGTTTTGTGGAGCCTTGTTTTGAGCTTCAGTTAATGATTCAGGCCTAATTTGCTACCCTTGTAAAATGACGTGATTATTATTATTATTATTATTATTTCTAAGGAGTCTGTCAAAATCGTTTTTTGTTTGAAAATGACATAGACCTTGTACATAGGTTTTGTTGTCAGGATATCGTGAACCAATTTTGACACGATTTCCGCCAATAATTTTATATATATATGAATGAATGAAATAGGGTTTAACGTCCTACGCTTAAGCACCTATCCTGGGCCAATTGAAGACGGGCATACGCCATACAGTGTGCTATGAGGGAAATTTTGCCCGGACAGCGGCGCTACGGCCTACTCTTATATCGAATTCCAACTGCTAAGGGATCTTTTACGTGAACTCCAATTTGTACACGGGACCTCGGTTTTTCGTCCCATCCGAACGACTATGGTAGATCAAAAGGTTTGACCCTTAACTTCTTTTGAGTAGTATATAACAACTCTTTTGAAGACAAGTATAACGAAAATTGAACTAAAAAAAAACGAAACGAAATATGATCTGTGTTTTAATCAGATTGCGTTACGTCGTGTTTGCCGAATTTATTTAAAATTTATTAAAGTTACATTATTCAAGATATAGATAAGAACTAGCCATTCTTGCTATAATAGTTCGAAAGTAGGTGATGTAAAATGAATAATTTGAAAATTTCATTCAAATTACTCTATTGCAAGCGAAGATATTGGCATTTGAAGATTTTGCCGATGTGTGCAATAATTTCAACCACGGTCCTGGTTGATCAAAGCTAAGACTTGAAGCGTCTGGAACCGCCATATTTGATTTACCACTGAAACGTTTTAATCTGTTTAATATCGGAGCAATCTGATGCCATCCAAGGTTGATTAAGGCCTGGATCAGTTAATTAATGTCTAATTAATACTTTAGAAAACATTTCATGCCCAAATAAAGACCTGCACTAGGCAGGTTTAGCTCTTGAATAATGCATGTTTAATAAAATCTTTACGATTATGGAGGTCATATTAAGATCTAACGTCATTGCTTTTCATTAAGGTATGGACAGACGAGCGTATTTTTACGCCCGATCACGGCGATTGAAATACGCCAGCGATTTTTTACGGCCGATAACGAACGGGCACACGTAGCGATTTTCTCAAGAGCGTACGGTATCAAACTTTTCCAAGTTTTCAATATTTCCAAGCCCTTTACCCCACTCCCTCGTCCTTTTTTTACCAGTCATAGCAATTTTTCAAGTATTCTATTATGGCACGGTCTTTAGCCACGCGATCCCGATATTCGGGCATGGTGATGTCAAAAAGACAAGGCCTTTCACACCAAAGAGTAACACATTATTCTTCTTTTATGAGACTCGGGAGTGAAGGTAGCCATTTTGAGATCATGTGATATCAACGACGTCGATGATTGGTTTATATAAAGGACACGGGCAGACGAGCGAATTTCATCGCCGGCGTAAATTATTGGGTCGTAAATATCTAACATGCTAGATACGAGCGATTGATCGGGTGGATGGTTCGGCGAACAGAATCGTCGTCGCTCTGATAGGGCACACGGGCGTATTTTTCGAGCGATTTTAAAAATCGTCGCGATCGGGCGAAAAAATACGCTCGTCTGTCTTCAACTTTAGGATTTTGTTTATACTTATCATGACATGTAATATTTGTTTATGTTTTATTTTTCTAATTGTTCCCATATAAGGTATTGTTTATTATATTATGTATTTTAGAAGTAGTACGAGTCAATAAAATATTAAAATATTCTATCTATTTGTGACATTTGTTTTGGGGGTAGCACGATTTACCCAAATCCACCCAAATCTACCTAAAAGATCAACCCAAATCCACCTAATTTCAACATTATTTCATCTTATAAGACAATAATTTATATCGATATTTGCCAAATTGTCATATTTAATTTAGAGTCGTAGCGTTTTGGTGTCAAAAAGCGATTTCCTAACTAGTTTGATAGTAGTAACCAAAGGACATACATAACTCGTGTATTGCACGAAATAGTTGTTTGGAAATTGCATTTTGAGGGATATTTTTGAAACAAAAACCTTACGATTTTAAATTAAAAATGCAAATTTGGCATAAAGAACAGTACATTATTAAATATAGGTATAACTTATTATTATATGGGTTGAAATAATGGTGGATTTGAGGGGTTTTGGTAAATCGTGATACCACTTTATATGCTCAAAAGTCACGTGATCCACTTGACTTAACAATTTTATGAAATTAAAAAGTTTCTTACTACTTACAAGAAAAAATTTTGGTTGAAATTCGTGTGTGTGAAATAGCTTTATTTTACGTCCGCTTCCACCGAAGTGATATCGCAGAAATTCATCAGTGTCAAGTTTTTAAATTGGCCAAGTATATATATTGCTCGGGTCATTTCGCCAACATGTTTGTCGCCGTCAATTCTCGGCCATTTTTGGTGTAAGAGCGTTATATTCCTGTTTCAAGTCAACTTAGAACACCTAAGGCTACTAGGTCTTTAGACAAGGCTGTCGGGGATCTATATCGTCAGAGCCGCTTTCTGGCAAATGAAATTACTAAGCATTAAAGTAAATTCGCTATATCCCTTACCATGCAAACACAGTCGATGGGGATTGTGGACACTCTATATAGATGTCACAATTTTGCTATTTGTTCGATGAAGGATCTCAACATTATGAGCTTGTGGACCCTCTCGACCTCGCAGTTGTTTTTGATTGTTCAAACTGTTCAAATATATCAACGTTACACCATACTAACGACCATGTTTAAATGTCCATTCCGACATGTCCGACAAAATGGCCACTACCCTTTAGAGCATGTAAGACCCAGGTTGTGGGTCATCCAGTTGTTCGCAAATTGTCACCCAATTTTGGTATGCCCCAAAGGTCTGGGTTCTTGTCGATAATGGGGCGTATTGCAATTGGACCGTAACTTTCTGGATTATGACCACTGATTGTACAATAATTTGTGAACCAATTATAGGTCACCATTTCTCTCTTTTTTCCAAACGTTCAAATATTACGTTCATAATTATCGCATCTTTATCATCAGTTATGGATCCGGGCGGGGAAGCCTCTCCGACAGATTTGGCAGAAGTGGGAGGGGGACTTGTTTGTGTTTTTCGAAGCTTTGCCTGGCTAGGTGCGTTCTGCTATCTTCGCTCCTCTGCAGATGGTTGAGTGCCACGAGGGGCGGTGGGCGGTCCGCAACCGTTGGTTCCCACGTCTCTGAGTTGATGGCAAAAACTTTCAGAGACTTATTCAGATTGTCCCGGAATCTCGTTTTCGGTCGGCCGACGTTCCGTTTTCCTGTGCAGAGCTTCTCGTAGAGGAGCTGCTTGGGGATTCTGTCTTGGATACACGTGACCAGACCATCACAGCTATGCCCTGTGCAGTAAAGTGGTTTTGCTTGACATTTCGGCTTGTTCCAGGATATCCGTGTCAGAGAATATATCATGCCAGCAAATGTGAAGCAGGTACCGGAGGCACTTGAAGTTAAAGCGTTCGATCCGCCGCTCGTGTCTTCGATAAGCAGTCAATGTCTTACAGTCATATGGTAGAGTGGTAAGGATGTCCGCCCTGTATACCCTGAGCTTCGCCTTCAGAATGATACCTCTCCGTTCCCAGACTTTCTCTCGTAGTCTCCCGAAAGCGCTGCTCGCCTGGGACATTCTGTTGTTGATCTCGTCATCGATGTTGACGCTGCTTGATAGGGTGCTACCCAGGTAGGTGAACTTCTCTACGGATTCGAGAGTTTGTCCGTCTACCTCAATCTGCGGGTCGATGTGCTGATTTCCATGGGCCGGCTGATGCATTACCTCTGCTTTTTCGTGCTGATCGTGATACTACAATTTTCACAGGCTGCAGAGAAGCGGTCCATTTGGAGTTGCACCTCCCTCTCACCGTGCGTGTTGATGGACGATGGTACAGTCGTCCGCGAAGAGGAGTTCTCGGATGGTGGTCTCTTTAACCTGTGTGGTAGCCTGTATTGGAACCGAATTTCTTGCAGTCTCTGGACGCGTCGAACATCATGGCTGAGAACATAATACTGAAGAGTGTTGGAGCAAGCACACAGCCCTGCTTGACACCGTTGGTCACCCCAAAGGCTTCAGATAGATCACCGTCTTCAAGGACTCTGGCAGTCATTCCGTCGTGGAACTGACGGATGATTTCGATGAACTTGCCGGGGCAGTCAAATTTCTTCATGATCTTCCAGAGATCTTCCCGACAGACCGTGATGAAAGCCTTGGTGAGGTCGACAAATGTCGTGTATAGCTCGCTGTTCTGTTCGACACATTTCTCTTGAAGCTGGCGGACAGCGACGATCATGTCCATGGTCTCTCGTCCGGCGGTTGAGCAGGACTTGGGCAAATAGTTTGCCTGCTTTGGACAGGAGGGAGATGCCTCTGTGATTGTCGCAGTCCTGGCGATTTACTTTCCGGTTGTGTATATGAATGACTGTTGCATCGCAGAACTATTGGGGGAGTTTGCCCTTTGTCCACGTCGACTGATACAGACTGGTGAGCTGGTTGATCATGACTTGGTCGCCTGACTTACTGGTATGGCGTCGGATCCCAGAGCTTTATCTGCTTTATTGCCTAGCATATACTTCTCCAGTTGTCGGAGGGATGTCTAGATCACGATTTGTCGGCACCTGCAGTAGGCGCGCGATGGCTTCCTCGTTGATAGGGAATGGTCTGTTGAGTACGCTTCGAAAATGTTCTGCCCATCTCTCCAGGACCTGCTTCTTGTCGAGGGGCTACAATTGTTGTCTCATTCTGGTGAAACTTAACACATATGTTAAAGCCCAACAGATCTTGAATGAGAGGATAAGTCCTATTGATTTTACCTTTTCCCCATACATATCTTGCAACATGTGGGTGTATTTTGCATGGCAACGATTAATAGCAGAGAGATATTTGATATACAAGGGGCACAGGGAAAATGTGGGTGTATTTTGCATGGCAGCGGTTGATAGCAGAGAGATATTTGATATATAAGGGACACAGGGAAAATGTGTGAGGACAACTCTATCCCGTCGTTTGTTTCCAATTGCCTAATCTGTCATAGATACAACGTAAGTGAGATGGATTGAAATATAAATCGACTGGAAATCTCTTAACCCCATGATCCGTATAGAGCATAACAAGGTTTTATTTAGAAAGTCTACGTTCTACAAATCTCACTTTCTTGTTAAAATCAGACCTCGTTGTATCTAACGGCATAATTACTGACGTGCAATAACCCGGACAAAAGAGTAATTACGGACAAATTATTGCCCCCCCCCACACACACACACACCAGCCTCCACACTCCGCCGGGTATGGAAACACCCAGAACTACGTCAATTTAACCTTGGCTTACTACAAAATGTCATTAAAGTTTATCGCACACATTATATAAATATTTGACAATTAATATTACTTATCGCACCGATTATGTAAATATTTGACAATTAATATTACTTATCGCACAGATTATGTAAATATTTGACAATTAATATTACTTATCGCATACATTATGTAAATATTTGAAATTAATATTACTTATCGCATACATTATGTAAATATTTGACAATTAATATTACTTATCGCATACATTATGTAAATATTTGACAATTAATATTACTTATCGCACAGATTATGTAAATTATTTGACAAATAATATTACTTATCGCATACATTATGTAAATATTTGACAATTAATATTACTTATCGCATACATTATGTAAATATATGACAAGTAATATTACTTATCGCATACATTATGTAAATATTTGACAATTAATATTACTTATCGCATACATTATGTAAATATTTGACAATTAATATTACTTATCGCACAGATTATGTAAATTATTTGACAATTAATATTACTTATCGCATACATTATGTAAATATTTGACCATGAATTACAAATGAATATTCACCATGCATGCAGTTATTAAAGTAGCCAAGTCTTTAACTCAATGTCTTTGACATTGAAAACGCGAATTATTTGTCAATTCAAATCAACATTGATGTTATATTCCTACCGGAAAAAGATATGCTTCTGATATCCAATATTTAAGACAAAATATACACGTTTTACTATTGGTACACAAATTGTGTACCATAAAGCGGTTCAGCGCCATTTGTAACAAGGCACTCGAAAAACGAGGATAGATGGCATGTCAAACGGTAGCGCCGTATTCTTATCTGGAGAGCATGAGTAATAAATACTATCGGTGTAGACTTGAATAACCAGACGCTAGAGATTGCCATTCGATTGTGACTTTTTGTGTATTTCGCCGAACGTAACTGTTTAGAAAAAACAGTAAAAACAGAAACGACTGAATACAATTTATTTTGTATACATTCATATTACATTATCATATGCGTTTGCGATTCGTTTGTGTCAATATCTTTGTCCGCAATATTAGCGACGTAGCTCATTTTACACGCTATACAAGCCAAAATGCAAGTCGAAATTAGGAAAAAACGAGTGGCGCTATTATTGCGGTGTGTTTATTTCTTAGTTTCCTATATTCAGGTCGATTTTGGCTTGCGTAACGCGCTTTCGCCTCATATTTTGTCGTAACTTCGACTTTTCGACTTTTCGACATTCGTGTTCTGGAGGTAGTTATGGCATGGGACGTGTATATAACGTCCAAGATGCCTTTCGGTAAAAAGCAGACCTGAAAACCGTGACTAAAATAGAATAACCCCACCCCTCACGCAATTACCAGTATTAAGTTTAAAAGCAACGAAAGCGAAATTAATTCATAATATTTTTGATTAATCTTGCTACTTGTTTTTCTTTTTTCAACCCATGCTCAGATAGACAACTGATAATTGGGGTGTAAATGTATCAAAACATCGTCGTTGTCTCCTGCGGACTTGGGGCACGCCCATGTGAATCCAAAAACATGTCTAGTATCGTTAAAAACAAACTTACTAAAACACTCTTTTAAAGGGACAATAACACCCTTGGTGGCTTGACAGGTCCAGAAACAAAATTAGCCTTATTCTAACTACTAGATGTTAAAGTGTCCTATCTGTTGCGTAAATTATCCATTACGTCCTATTTTACCTATCCAAAAGGTTCGAAAATATGTTTAAATCCAAGTTGCATTTGAAAGTATTTACGTAAAGTTTTTCAAACCATATGTTACGCCATGTAGTTGAATTTTTCCAATTTCTAAAATTAGGTGGGTAAAGATAAAATTTGTATCATTTATTAATTGGAATATTGTAAAATAGTACAATTTGTTGACCAGAATAAAGATTGGGACAAATTATTCAGTTACAACAAGAGTGGTATTGGGGCTTTAATTTTTACTACTGCACAATTAATCATCATTCCGGACATCATTATACTTGAACTTTATTCATAATCTTAAAATCCTTCATATAACGTTAATTTGGATTATTTAAGGAGCTAAATTGCTAACATTTGGGACCTAGAAAATAAAGTGGGTCGCAACGCATATAATACTGTAATATGAATGTATATAAACTGATTTACATTCAATGCTTTCCGTTGTTACTACAATTTCAAATCAGTTATGTTTGGCGAAATCAGCCATGCTGTCTCATCCGAGGACATATATCTAGCGTCTTGTTATTCCAGTCTACATGATAAGTCCTATTTGATTTGGTGCAATGCGTCTAGCCGCGCCCCTCGAGTCTGTTATTACAGCTGGGACTGAAGCGCATTATGGTACATGATTCGTGTACCAATGTCAAAAAAAATATTTTATCTTAAAATATCGGATATCAGAAGCTCACCTTTTCCCGGTAAGTTTACATCATCAATGTTGACTTAAATTGACCAATAATTCGTGTTTTCTGTGTCGAAGAGTTTGGAGGATTTTGAGTTACGGACTTAGTTTCTTTAAGCAAAACAAAAATGCTTACAAAAACTACGACAATATTGATATCGATCATTTCACAATTTTCATGTGTTGCATTTGAAAATTTCAAAATTCTAAACTGGAGAAATCCGTCACTGCCGAATAGGAATAGTTAACGGGTTGAAAAATTACTGTGTAAAATCTAAGAAATTAATCGGTATAAAATCCCGCAATGCCAAGAATTCCCTCGCTTGGAATGAATGAAATGAAATGGGGTTTAACGTCCTACGCTTAAGCACCTAACCTGGGCCAATTGAAGACGGGCATACGCCAACAGTGTGCTATGAGGGAAGTTTTGCCCGGGCAGCGGCGCTACGGCCTACTCTTATATCGAATTCCAACTGCCAAGGGATCTTTTACGTGCACTCCAATTTGTACACGGGACCTCGGTTTTTCGTCCCATCCGAACGACTAGGCAGCTGTCCTTGTCAGGCCCTCCTTCTGCATCACTGACAAGGGGAAATCACGCCGGAAAATCGAGATGAACTTTCTCGGCCAATGCAGGGATCGAACACTCAACCTCCAGGCTAGCGAACCAGCGCCTTATCCACTTAGCCACGGTGATCCCCTCGCTTGGGGTTTACCGTTGACATTGAGATCTCGTCGTGTCTAGATACGGTCTATGGTTATAGGCTTCCATATTCCAGAGTATCACCTTTGTTTCAAGTGTGTGAGAGAAATAGAGTATAACGTCCAATCGAAATAAACTAGGCCATTTCGGGATAAAAGCATGGTTTAATTTTATTTTAAAAATTTGCTTGCGAGTAGGGTTCTTTTATTATATATTCAAAACAATAATGACCTTTGTTCAATAAGTAAAGGGTCCGGCAACATGCCCGAGGGGCTAGTGATGGCGTACAATGTCTCAAATAAAGATTACTTGCTGACAAAAAAAATGCTGCACAGTGGCGCATTAAGCTCCGCAAAGGCCTGGGGCGGCAGTTGCTGGAGGGCCTCTACTGACGTATTTAAAATGGCGTGGGCCTAATTAATTTCCGGTCAGGGCCTATGTTGATTCACGTTGGGCCTAAACCCCACCCCCCTAACTTGTCTAAAAAAATCTTTTTACAAAATCTTTGGGCCTGGGGCTGCAGCCTCATCAGCCTCAATGATAATCCGCTACTGATGCTGCATAAACAGTATTCTGTTAGAATTGTAATCATTATTATTTCATTAGAATGGTAACCATTAAAATTAATCATACGTGGAATACTATACCATATTTGTTATCAGAAAATATATTCAAATTATTGATAATCGAATATTTGTTATCAGAAACTATATTCAAATTATTGATAATCGGATATTTGTTATCAGAAAATATATTCAAATTAATTATACGTGGAATACTATACCATATTTGTTATCAGAAAATATATTCAAATTAATTATACGTGGAATACTATACCATATTTGTTATCAGAAAATATATTCAAATTATTGATAATCGGATATTTGTTATCAGAAAATATATTCAAATTAATTATACGTGGACTACGACAACATGTTTGTTATTAGAATTTATATTCAAATGGTTGAGTTTGATCAATAATATTATACAATTAAACTTTACGACATTTTAATGTTACAATTACCTTGCCTATATAAGCTACTTGTGAATTTGAATAATTCAGACTGCCAGAGAACTTGTTTAAAACACACGTCGTTCACGAGATCTTGCAAGTATGGAAGTCGTAAGTAGCCTAACATATTTTATGATAGTTGATAGTGTTAGATTGTAAATATTCATGTGTAATTCATTTAATATGCTGTATTCATAATATTCATAAATTCAGCGAATTGCGAAAATCTTGGTAACTTATACTGGAACATATTTCACAAACTCCCGTTACCTGCGGGATCAGTGTGGCTATAAACAATTTGTTTTACAAAGCTAAAGACAGCCGACTGGCGGCCAAGCGAATATTCACTGCGGGATCAGTGTGGCTATAAACAATTTGTTACAAAGTTAAAGATAGCCGACTGGCGGCCAAGCGAATATTCACTGCGGGATCAGTGTGCCTATAAACAATTTGTTTTACAAAGTGGGCTATAAATTCATACAACTTGTCAGGAACTGACGTATCTCAGCGATGGGGAATAATTTGTCCCTAAGTACTCTTTTCTCAGGGTTATTGCACGTCAGTAATTATGCCGTTAGATACAACGAGGTCTGATTTTAACATGAAAGTGGGATTTGTAGAACGTAGACTTTCTAAATAAAACCTTGTTATGATTTACACGGATCATGGGGTTAAGAGATTTCCAGTCGATTTATATTTCAATCCATCTATGACAGATTAGGCAATTGGAAACAAACGACGGGATAGAGTTGTCCTCACACATTTTCCCTGTGTCCGTTATATATCAAATATCTCTCTGCTATCAATCGTTGCCATGCAAAATACACCCACATGTTGCAAGATATGTACGGGGAAAAGGGAAAATCAATAGGACTTATCCTCTCATTCAAGATCTCTTGGGCCTTAACATATGTGTTAAGTTTCATCCGAATGGGACAACAATTGTAGCCCCTCGACAAGAAGCTGATCCTGGAGAGATGGGCAGAACACTCTCGAAGCGTACTCAACAGACCATTCCCTATCAACGAGGAAGCCATCGCCCGCCTACCGCAGGTGCCGACGAATCGTGATCTAGACATCCCTCTGACAACCGGAGAAGTATATGCTAGGCAATAAAGCAGATGTTTACCGGTAAAGCTCTGGGATTTGCTACCCTTGTAAAATGACGCGATTATTATTATTATTATTATTATTATTATTATGATCTAGACATTCCTGCGACAACTGGAGAAGTATTCAAAATATGTAACAAAGACAAACATTTATATACAATCAGAGATAATCATTTAATAATAATAATAATAATAATCGCGTCATTTTACAAGTGTAGCAAATTAGGCCTGAGGCCTTTTTCCAATTTGGCCCTTGGCACAGATCGTGCGAATGATTTCGATCATTACTGCAGGAAGAAACCGAAGAACTCGGGGGAAACCTGCCTGATCGGACGGGAGACCGAATATCCCTCTTACTTACAACGATAAAGTTCTTGCCCTGAGCTGGGATTGAACCCTCGTTGCATTGGTTGGAAACCATCAAAGGGTTGGGGAGCCATAAGGGTGTACTATGGTTGCCATTCTTAGCTTGATACAGACGGGAGAACCTTCGTCGAAACGTTTCTGAAATAAACTCTTCAAGTAACTTGTATTCCCATTCAGCAAACCTCGACAGATTCCGGTGCCCTATATCTAGACTCGGCTGTATAATGAAGTCCGCCATTTTGGAACTATTTTAAAGGACCCGGATAAACAAGGTTGCCCCCAGGAGATGGGTGCCAGTCAAGTCGTCCACAAGCGAAGTCGTCCACAAGGCATTGGTGATGTCGTCAACAACTATTAGTGATGTCGTCCACAACTAAATATGTTTATGAATTTGTTAATGAATTTGTTAATTATGGAATAAAACGATTTACTTTGTTGTTTATTTGCGGGGAGAAAGGGTGACCAGAAAAAACTATACTAATTAAAAATACATCGTGTGGACGACTCCAAAAAACGTATTACAATTACAATATCCAGAAATTATTTACTTTGTTGTTTATTTACCGATAGAAAGGGTGACCACGCAGAAAAACTATACTATTTACAAATACATTATATGTGTCCAGAAATTATACTAAGTCGTGTGGACGACTCCACCAACGGGTGTGGACAGCTTAACCAGATTTTGGGGCTTTTTTGTAAAAGCGGAACGTTTTCCTGTTAGAGTAAATCGGTAGTCGATAAGCCGCATCGCAAATGTATGGTCGTAGGTACATATCGATGACTATCATACATCCGAGTCTAGGTGAAGGTTACGGAGAGTACCGGAATCTGTCGAGGTTTGCCGAATGTTGTATTCCATATAATTGTGTCATGTGTTATTCTTATCCAGTCACTAAATGCCACTTAAACAATTCACTTCCGCATGTTTACTTAGTTATCTGACTACCGATGTTGACTCAGACATTTGTTGGTGACGTTTCAGCCTTAGCCTCTCCCGGGAAAGGAACCAGGAGTTTGGTAGGGACGTAAGCCGAGGTGCCCGTAAAAGAGTTTTCATTTTGACTGTTTGAATTAGGCGGTAATACTACTGTTGGGGTATCATAGCATACTACATGACATATGCCCGACGTTTAGAATGAATGAATGAATGAAATGGGGTTTAACGTCCTTCTGTTATGCACTTAACCTAAGATACCGTATTTCCTCTAATAAGTGCCGGGTCTCCAATAAGCGTCGGGCCTCTAATAAGCGCCGGGGGGTCAAGGGTAGTTGAGAAAATAAGCGCCGGGCCTCCAATAAGCGCCGGGTCTCTAATAGACATAAGATTGCTTTTGATCAAATGCCGTAATTCAAAAGATTATCCGGCCCAATGTCCATGGTAAATGACGGCTTTACTCTAAATTCAATTTGCTATTAAAGAAATAAGCGCCGGGCCTCTAATAATCGCCGGGGGGTCAAGGGGTGCTGAAAAAAAAAGCACCCGGGCGCTTATTAGAGGAAATACGGTAATTGAAAACGAGCATACGCCATACAGTGTGCAGTGTACTATGAGGGAAATTTTGCCCGGGCAGCGGCGCTACGGCCTACTCTTATATCGAATTCCAACTGCCAAGGGATTTTTTACGTGCACTCCAATGTCCCATCCGAACGACTAGGCAGCTGTCCTTGTCATGCCCTCCTTCTGCATCACTGACAAGGGGAAATCACGTCGGAAAATCGAGATAAACTTTCTCGGCCAATGCAGGGATCGAACACCCGACCTCCAGGCTAGCGAACCAGCGCCTTATCCACTTAGCCAACATGATCCCCACCGACGTTTAGAAGAAAGGTTGCTTTAGACAAGTGATAAGTTAAACCCCATTTCATAAGTTTTAAGTCAGGACTCAATTCCGTTTACCGCTGTATCTGTAACACTTGTGTGTTTGTATTTGTAGGTAAAGATATTGTTAGTGTTATGTGTAATGTTGGAATGCTGCAATTGCTATCTAAATCAGTATGACGGCCCAGTGTCGAAAGAATGTCCAGCCGGACAGCTGCTTGCTCATATATCCAGTCTACATAGTAACCACTACGAGGACAGAATATGGGATTTCAAGTGCGCCCCCTCCATTGGTTTCACTCTATCAAGTTCCTGTAAATGGACAAGTAAGTAGCCGCCTTCTAGTCCAAGGAATTTGGAATTTAAAAAAATTAAATCTCTGTACTACAGCCAGGCCCGAGGCTAGTGGGGGGGGGGGGGCGGGGGCGAGCCGCCCCCCCCCCCCCATGGCCGTTCCTATCGGAATTTTTCTGTCTGCGTCGGAAAAAAATCGCTGGTTAGCTATGCTCGCATTTTCGCCGGGAGAGAGTTTGAGTACGACATATCCTCTCAAATTCGGCCGAAAGATAGTTAATGTCGGCTGGAAACTCTTAATTTTCCGACACATTCGCCACCTGCATGTCATAGAGGCCTTAATTCACTCTCACAGCTTCTAATTTTCGTGCTCTTCCCTCCTCCTACTTACGGCAGTCGGCGATGACCTTCGTTCATTGATTTTTTGTTGTCGGAAATTTATCTTCCTCGCCCCCCTATGTCGGCTAAATTTGGGTTTCTGGCTTAGGGCCTGACTACAGCAAGTATTTCCAACATTAATATTTATGTAACGTTATGACCCCTCCTTCCATTGTCGAAACCTTGTGTACGCGAAATATTATCTAAAAGTTTTTTTCATAGTCTAAAGAATTTGGAATTTAAATAAATGAAATCTCTGTAATACAGCTAGTATTCCTAACTTTTATATTTATGTAACGTTCTGACCTCTCCTTCCCTTGTCGAAACCTTGTGTACGCGAAATATTTTCAAAAGTTTTTTTTCATATAGTCTTAAGGAATTTGGAATTTAAATATTAATATTTATGTAACGTTATGACCCCTCCTTCCCTTGTCGAAACCTTGTGTACGCGAAATATTTTCTAAACGTTTTTTTCATAGGTGATTTGGATCATTATGTTCATGATAGGACGAACCCTATTGATATTCAACATTCTGCGACTTTCCCTTTCAGAGTTATCCCCCTTTCTCGGAACCTTGTTGACGCGATATATGCTGCAGACGTTTACTGAAACATTCACGTCATGAGAAGCAGAACATTATCGATTTTTCAGCGTTGTATGGGTTTTAGTGTTGAGTCACCCACCCTGAGCGAAAACTTTGTGAATTCGACAGATGCTGCATTTTCTAAGAATTGTAGTCATGAGTCGATGTTCAGCCTTCAGCGACTCTCTGTGCCGGAGTTATTCCCCTTTGTTAACGCGATATAAACTGCACATTTTTTAAACAGTTTTGGAAAGATTATTGAACCCCCTATTGTGCCGAAAACCTTGCGACAGTGGTCGAGGCTACGGGTTTTAACGGGGTTTATTATTTTTTTTTTAAGTCCTGGGTGGACAGACCCAATCCGTATTCAGTATTTTGTGACCTTTCGTTACGGAATTATCCCCCGTTTCCGAAACACTGTTGACGCTAGGGAAAATACGAATGTTGATGGAATTTTTCAAATGTTACTCTCCGATAAGCTACAACTGAGACGAAGCTGTGATATAGCGTATGTTCACGTTTTAATCTACCAGACAGTGGCGGTTGTCAAGTAAGTAAGGGATCACGGTGGCTAGATGGATAAGGCACTGGTTCACTAGCCTGGAGGTCGAGTGTTCGACCCCTGCATTTGCCGAGAAAGTTCATCTCGATTTTCCGACCTTATTTCCCCTTCTCAGTGATGCAGAAGGAGGGCCTGACAAGGACAGCTGCCTAGTCGCTCGGATGGGACGACAAACCGAGGTCCCGTGTACACATTAGAGTGCACGTAAAAAATCCCTTGGCAGTTGGAATTCGATATAAGAGTAGGCCGTAGCGCCGCTGCCCGGGCAAAAGTTCCCTCATAGCACACTGTATGGCGTATGCACGTCTTCAATTAGTTCAGGTAAAGTGCATAACAGTAGGACGTTAAACCCCATTCATTCATTCATTCCAAGTAAGTAAACAATAAAGGATTTGGCAGTGGCGAGCCCAGGAAATCCTGTTAGGGGGGGCGTGTTTTTTTTTTGTTTTAAAACGTGATGACAAGTTGTAGACGTTTCATAGAAACAGAATAGTAGTGATTTTTTTATACTGTTATTTAGGGGGCCCGGGTCCCTAGCCCCCCCCCCTCCACCTGAATTCGCCACTGGGATTTGGATCTGCAGAAGTTTGTATTACAGATTTTCAAGCTTGGACATAATGGCGTTACGTGACGTTTAAATTATCCAATCGTTATGGCCATTGAACCCAATAACGGCCGTCATAACACCTGTTTAAATTTATCAGGCAAAGCTTACGAAATGATTTCTAACACTGCCCACTGCTTTGTAAATTAATCATTCTGTAATTTTTTCACACACCAGTACGTCTTGATCTATGAAAATCCGTGAAATGGTCCCATTTACGGGTTGTGACGTGATGCAAGTAACAAGACTAAAGGCAGAGGAAACAGTTGAAATCCGTCAGCACTGCATCGCACTTCTAATTATTATCATTATTGTTTTATTTCAGACAGAGTTAATCAATATGACGGAGTGCTGGACTTTAGATGTCCATCAGGGGGCGCAGTAACCGGTCTGAGGAGTGTCCATAGCAACCATTATGAGGACAGGGCTTGGGACGTCAAATGCTGTAATGTGAACAAACGTACGTATCTGTAGACAATGTTCAATATTTTATCTCTTAGGTTTACATTTGTTGATCTAATAAATTGTAATATTTTAATGTTTCTGTATCGACATCCAAATACCAAGAACTCCGATTTGTGTGATAGAATACAGAACTCTGTTTTATTAAAAAGATATTTGAATACCGGATAACATAATTTACATGTACAATACACCAATCACTCATTCTAAAAAAATGGCGTCTCGCTGTGCATTGTGGGAGGCTCTGAATAAATTGAGAGGAAGCTGCTATTGTTTTGCATGGGTTTTCTCTGACCAACTTTCGAAAAACGCCGATTTTACGGTAATTTTAAGGATGGAGGATATTTCATATGATGTGATAGAGACACAGATGGTTGACGCACGTAAAGAATACCTCAGAAAGCACATTCTGAAGTATACAGATCGCATAATGGTAAAATGAAAACTTTAAAACAAACAGCTGTCGAAACTTTACCTTCGTATCAATCGGCTGATCGCTGTCACTTTAGCTACTAACTCCTTTTTTCGGCCTGTACACTTAAGATTTCGCTTTCTCAGGTATTTTTAAGTGCATGAACCTTCCAGGTCTCTATCACATCGTATGAAATGTCCTTCATCCTTAAACTTAACGTAAAATCGTCGTTTTTCGAAAGTTGGTCAGAGAAAACCCATGCAAAGCAATGGCAGCTTCCTTTCAATTTACTCAGGGCCTCCCACAATGCACAGCGAGACGCCATTTTTTCTGGAAAGGGTGATTGGTGTATACTACATATGCACGTCATTGGGGTTAGATATATAATAACGTCATTATACAGCTGCTTCCTCTAGGTCTCAATAGACCTAATATTCCCGGGGTCCGAGGACATACCTTCTCTTCTGAGGTACGCGAACAGACCGAATTTTAAATTCGTTGTGTGAAAAAGCTTTATTTTACGCCCGCTTCCACCGAATTGATGATATCGCAGACAAATACATGTTATAATATATACATAGTGAAAATATTTACAATGTGATTAGTGGTAACATAAGGATTTTAGGCATATATATATATATATATATCCAAAATTATTAGCACAACCGCAAAGTTGTACTACTTTGTTTCACGGTAAATGATGAATAGATAAAAAGGTATGCCGACACAAACTGATTTCAACACTGGTTTAATAACATTTTAACATTTTTTAAACAAAAATATAAAAGTTTTCGAAAAAAGAACTACATTATTTGTCGATTATTAGCACTTTCGCTTATTTTATTAAGCTCTTCAGATAATCTACATTTTGTTAATACATAATAAAATAAGCGAAAGTGCTAATAATCCACAAATAATGTAGTTCTTTTTTCGAAAACTTTTATATTTTTGTGTATTTAATACCTAAGAGTAGTTTTCTTTATCTTTTCATATATATTTATATATATATATCAAAAATTATTATTACAACCGCAAAGCTGTACTAGTTTGTTTATCGGTAAACGACGAAGAGATAAAAGGTATGCCGACACAAACTGATTTCAACACAGGTTTAATAACATTTTAAAGTACTTTTCGTCCGTCTTGGGACTGACTATTCATAAATAATGTCATTGTATAAAGATGGACAATATAATATATTTATACATATCTACATAGTAACACTCTTGTTTAATTAATTGGCCATAGTTACCATTGTCTAAAGTTATATAGTATATCATATATATGTAAAAAAAAAAAAAAAAAAAAAAAAAAAAAATCCTTAAAATTATTCTAAACTATACTTTTTTTTTAATGTGGAGTGACATCTGCCATGTGATCCCGGCAGACAATCAAATTACTAAACTTTGCTTTGGACCTTAGTTAACATTTCGTGAAACAGGCTCCTGATGAGTTGGAAACCTCGTTATTAGAGATAACATGCTGATATGTGATGTTTGTAACCAGTTAGTGTATTTAATTTGTATTTCAGTGCCTAATAGATGTACATGGTCAGAATATGTAAATAGATATGATGGCCTAATGGTGTATGGTTTCCCTCCCTATACATACCTACATGGGATATACAGCGTGCACAGCAATCATTATGAGTAAGTACTATATCATCTCACAGTATTATTAACTCACAATATTATTAACTCACAATATTATTAACTCACAACTCACACTATTATTAACTCACAATATTATTAACTCACAACTCACACTATTATCAACTCACAATATTATTAACTCACACTATTATCAACTCACAATATTATTAACTCACAATATTATTAACTCACAATATTATTAACTCACAATATTATTAACTCACAACTCACACTATTATTAACTCACAATATTATCAACTCACAATATTATTAACTCACAATATTATTAACTCACAACCTACAATATTATTAAAGCCCCCAATACCACTTTTGTTGTAACTGAATAATATGTTCCAATCTTTATTCTGGTCAACAATTTGTACTATTTTACAATATTTCAATTAAAAAATGATACAAATTTCATCTTAACACACCTAATTTTAAAAATTGGAAAAATTAAACTATATGCCATAACATGGTTTGAAAAGCCTTACGTAAGCACTTTCAAATGCAACTTGGATTTAAACATATTTTCGAACCCTCTGGACAAGTAAGATAGGTTGTAATGGATAATTTACACAACAGGGAGGACACTTAAACATCTTGTAAGGCTAAAAAAAATTCTGGACCTGTCAAGCCAGCAAAAGTGTTATTGTCCCTTTAACTCACAATATTATTAACTCACAATATTATTAACCCACAATATTATTAACCCACAATATTATTAACCCACAATATTATTAACTCACAACTCACAATAGTAATTATCTCACACTATTATTAACTAACAACTCACAATATTAATTATTTCACAATATTATTAACTCACAACTCACAATATTATTAACTCACAACTCACAATATTATTATCTCATAACTCATAATATTGTTAACTCACAATATTAATAACTCACAACTCACAATTTTATTAACTCACAATATTAACCTACAATATTAATTAACTCACAATATTATTAACTCACAACTCACAATATTATTATCTCACAATATTATTAACTCATAACTCATAATATTGTTAACTCACAATATTAATAACTCACAACTCACAATTTTATTAACTCACAATATTAATCATTCATAATATTAATTATCTTACAATATTAATTATTTAATAGTATTACTAACCAACATTATTTTTTAAAATCACAATATTACTTTTATCATCTTCTTTGATTGGCATTTAGTAATTGAACATAATAACACAAGGTACAATTTTATGGATAAACAATTACTGAGTTTGATACTAAGCGACGTTTCGACGAGGATACTCTCGTCTTTATCAAGCAAATGATACAAAAAATTATACAAAAAATACTTATATCATAGTATTTTTAAAAGTTCTATATTGAATCACAATATCTAAGATCTTAACATGTCGAACATCAATGCATGTTATTACTTAAACATCATACATAATGCAAGAGCTAAGTAAGTTCTATAATAACTCACAATATTATTAACTCTGTCATCATGTGTCCTGTTTGTTTTCAGAGATCGACGTTATAAATTCTATGAATGCAGCGTGATGTAGGAGACCACTTTTAAGAGAGTGATAAAATTAAAATGCATTTTAAATTTGTTGTTGTTTATTTGTTATCATGGTTCAGTACAAACGAAAGAGAGAGATAGCTAGAGAAAGGTGGGTTTAACGTCCACTCCAATCAAGTTCCCAGAGTCAGCCGCGGGGCCGGAGGCCTCTGGGGCCAAAGACCGTCCATTATCTTTATTTATTTTTACAGGTAAGCCCCGCCCATTCTGACCTCTGATTGGTCAATCTTTTTGGGGTCTCGAAAAAAAGATGTCGGATCGTCGTTTTGTTTGTTGTGAAATGAATCTTGAGCAAAGTCAACTCGCTGACATAACAAAAGTGGATCCTAAATGTAAAAATTTAAGTTTTCGTAAAGATCTATTTTTCTACGCGTGTGTATATTTTTAAATGATTCGGTCATCCAGACACTTAAAATAAATACATGTCACGTGACAGTCGTGTGATTCGTCCCTTCCGGGAAAATGGCTACCCAGTGTCACCAGAGAAATTTCTTTCTCCAAAATTTTTCTGGTTCGAGATTGCATCCACTCGACACAAAATGATGAAAATCACAATTTTACTTTGAATTTGCAGTTTAATTTACGTGTGCGAGTTCGGTTTAAAGCGGTCCACGCACGCTCAATATAATTGTCAATATTATTGATGTCAATTTAGTTGACACAAATTTCGGTTTTCCACACACGTTCAATTATATTGTCTCAATATTAATTCTGAGCAAAGCAGCCATCATGGACGGAACTATTTGTTTGGCATTATCTATGGCAGTTTCAAGTCTTATAGGCGTACAGGCTCAATGAGAATTTGTGGGGCGGGCAAAAATTTCGGGTTATAGACGGCAGCGTCGCGGTCTTCTGCGAGAGAGGAGGAACAGCGTGCTTGCCGTGTTGGGGACCCTACCCCCAACCCTTCTACGACAATTTTGGAAAATTTGACGGTTGCAAACGCTTTTTCCTGCTATTCCAGCCCCTGAATACAGCGACTTCAAAGTAGTCTAATATTGCCTGTTTTAAAGATAGCTGATTTGAATTCCATGGAGACAGGACCGTCGAGAGAGAATTTTTAAAATTTAACTGCCGCAAACGCGCTTTCCTGCTTTATTAGTACTTGAATACAGCAACTTCAATGTGGTCCAAATTAGCCTACTTTTGGTGGCTGACCTAAATCCCAAGCAAACAATCAATCGTCTCGGGTTCTGGGAGCTTCCCTTGAGTCCCTTCTCGGAGTTGAAATAATGGTGGATTTTGGTAGATTTGGGTGGATTTTGGTAGATTTGGGTGGTTTGGGTAAATCGTACTACCGTTGTTCTGGTGTTATATCGATAGAGTGACATGGTGTTTGTGCAATGGGTTGACCCGGAGAATGGTGCTAGTATATGGTGTGATAGCCTGGGGTTTATGATCTAATGTCAGAGGTGGAATGGGGTTTAACGTCCTAATGTCAAAAATGGAATGGGGTTTGACGTCCTAATGTCAGAAGTGGAATGGGGTTTAACGTCCTAATGTCAGAAGTGAAATGGGGTTTAACGTTCTAATGTCAAAAATTGAATGGGGTTTGACGTCCTAATGTCAGAAGTGGAATGGGGTTTAACGTTCTAATGTCAGAAGTGGAATGGGGTTTGACGTCCTAATGTCAGAAGTGGAATGGGGTTTAACGTCCTAATGTCAGAAGTGGAATGGGGGTTAACGTCCTAATGACAGAAGTGAGAGAGGTTTAAACGTCCTAATGTCAGAAGCGAAATGGGGTTTTAACGTCCTAATGTCAGAAGCGGAATGGGGTTTAACGTCCTAATGTCAGAAGTGAGAGAGGTTTAAACGTCCTAATGTCAGAAGCGAAATGGGGTTTTAACGTCCTAATGTCAGAAGCGGAATGGGGTTTAACGTCCTAATGTCAGAAGTGGAACGGGGTTTAAGGTCCTAATGTCAGAAGTGGAATGGGGGTTAACGTCCTAATGTCAGAAGTGAAATGGGGGTTAACGTTCTAATGTCAAAAATGGAATGGGGTTGGACGTCCTAATGTCAGAAGTGGAATGGGGTTAACGTTCTAATGTCAGAAGTGGAATGGGGTTTAACGTTCTAATGTCAGAAGTGGAATGGGGTTTGACGTCCTAATGTCAGAAGTGGAATGGGGGTTAACGTCCTAATGTCAGAAGTGGAATGGGGTTTAAACGTCCTGACAAGAGGAGACTGGCATACGTTGGTCCTTGCCACACCCTGCACCACTGACAAGGGAAGACCACGCTGAATGGTCCTGAAATGATGTCGTTGATATTTTTTGTATTACTGACAATTATTAAGAACAAAAATAGTTTCTTTTCGGGGTCTTGTATCGGACATATTCCTGAAGCAATGGCCCGAGAAATCCCTCTAATCAAACGGAAAGCCGCGAGGAGTATGTGTATCAGCAGGCCATGTCAATAGTTAATGCGTTCTTTTACTTCACAGCCGAAGAACTAGGCCCTGTTCCTTGCCAGGCCCTCTATCCTGACAAGGGAGAACCGCGGTGGAAATCCCGAAGAACGAGTTAATTAGAATTTCATAGGCTCGTAGGCGTAGGAGCTCGATGACAGTTAGGGGGGTAGAACTCTTAATGCCCGAAAAAATTTCGGGTTTACAGACAACAGCGACCTTGTATTTCCCCCCCCCACACACACACACACACACACACACACACCCAAAGAAAATTTTGGAATATTTTACGGCTGCAAACACGTTTTCCAGCTATTTCAGCCGGTGAACAAAGCAACTTCAAAGTGGTCTAATATTAGCCTAATTAAGGTGGGTGACTCGAATTCCAATTAAACTGCCGCAAACGCGTTTTTCTGCTATTTCAGTCGGCGAACAAAGCAACTTCAAAGTGGTTTAATAGAGCTTAAATTAAGGTGGCTAACTCGAATTCCAACAATCGTTTACAGTCCTCGAAGACGGGGCCTTTTGGAGAAAAAATTTGAAAATGTAACTGCCGCAAACGCGTTTTCCATGCTATTTCAGCCGGTGAACAAAGCAACCCCAAAGTGGTCGAATATAACCTTATTAAGGTGGCTGACTCAAATTCCAATCAATCGTTTACAGTCCACGAAGACGGGACCGTTAGGAGAAATTTTAACTGCCGCAAACGCGTTTTCCTGCTATTTCAGAAGGTGAACAAAGCAACTTCAAAGTGGTCTAATATAGCCTAATGAAGGTGGCTGACTCGAATTCCAATCAACCGTTTACAGTCCACCAAGACGGGACCGTTGGGAAAAACGTTTGAAAATTTAACTGTCGCAAACGCGTTTTCCTGCTATTCCAGCCAGGGAATACAGGAATACAGCAACTTCGATTTGGTCCAATAAAGCCTACCTGGCTGACCCGAATTCCAAACAACCAATTAATCGTCGCGTGGTATTGAGGCCTCACCCTCCTGGAGAAAAATTTAATACCTATCATTTGGGGCATTTATTTCGGGCATGCAGTGGACAAGAAAAAGACGAGAAAATAATTTTCGGGCAGTGTGGATCTCATAGAAATAAGTTAGTTATATTTTTTCTCTAAACGTTAATAGCGATAGCAGGAGGGCTGTATCGATTTATTACATAATTTCTTTCCCGAGACCATTAGACAACTTCAAATACAGACACTATATATCCAGCACGCAGCCTACATTTCAATGAAATACGTCACGCGGATCCAATATTGCAACTTGTATAAATAGTGTACCGTACGCTTTGCACATTGCCCTACAAATATTTGAAATAATGGTACGCCTACATCAAAGGATGGCGTCACATCTGTATTTATGAACATAATCTGGTCACGATCATAATAAAGGATAGAAATGGACCCAATAGTAGACAAACATTTTTTCACAATTTTCAGTAGCCATATACAGGAATGGGCTTCAGCTTCTTGTCAACAAAATAATTTGGAATTTTGCCTGGGCAGTGACATTTCCACCTATTCTTCTTTGAATTTCGTATGTCACATCTCGGTTTGTCGTCCAACCCGATCGACAAAAGAAACGACTTTCTTGTCAGACCCTCAAGAATCATTCCTGACAAGGAGGAACCGAAATTTTAAAAAAACCACAATAACCCCCCCCCCCCCCCAAAAAAAAACAAAACAAAGCAAAGGTTCGTCTTTGTCCACACCGAGATTCGATCAAACCCAGGTCCTGTAGTCGAGATTTTCGGAGGTTTTAATCTGGAAGTTTCGGGAATTTCCCCGAGTCCACAATAGCCGCTTTATATAAATGAGTATTTTGGGAAATTCAAACCTTAACCCTTTTAAGAAGGGTAGAAAGTAAATTGGATCTAAGTTCTGTCTTCTGCCGTCCTCAATTAGCCCAGGTTAGGTGCAGAAGCGTAGGACGTTAAACCCCATTTCATTCCTTCATTCCGTCTTCTAAAAAGGGCCAGGGTTAGTGTTCCTGAAAATACTCATTTATACAAAGCGGCCACTGTGGACTTCGGAAATTCCAAAACCGGCCTACAATCTCCCAAAGCAAACACATGGCACAAGGGAAACAACCCCATTTAAGCAGGAAGCTCAAGGGAAATAGCTCTATTTAAGCAGGAAACTCAACACAAATTTCCTTTCGACATTTCTGTTCACATTTTAATACTTTTATTATAATTAATATATATATATATAAAAATTTGAATACAAATGATAACAACAGTATAAATATAACAAATAGTTCCTAGGACTTGTAAAAACAATAGCCACAATAAATCACTGCCAATATTATCACGGAGATCACCATGGATTTCCAATTTTCTTTCCGTAAACTTCCCAATTCCTTATTCTGTGTGTTCAGTTTTTTCTTCAACACGGATTCCTCTTCTAGCAGTTTCTGTCTCTCGGCATCGGTCATGTACTGCAGCCTCAACGACTTCTCAATCGCCTCTAAACGCCCTTCACTTTTTTTGATGTCGTGTTCGACCACGTCTATTTTTTCGACAATACTCGGCATCGCGAAGTCTCACAGACTCTCCCAGACTTCTTGGTATTAAGGTATTTTCCTAATCCTTTACTAACAACAATATGCAAACACGCAAAATTACACAAACGAGTTGTCTTAAAAGAAAACGAGATTTTTTGCTTCGATCAATTTCTTCAAACTTAAATGATCGATGGATTTTGGACAAGATCACACGTGTTGTACGTGTTGTGTAGTGTAGGCCTGTCCCAAGAATCGAGTTTATATACGATATCCAGACTAGATCTATTCAAACTCTGTGCCCTCTTTTCTCCTTGATCCCACATGAATTTTATTACCAAATTCCAAGCTGAATTACATAAATTATGTTGTTTTTACACGTGGCACTGTTTGTTTACCAACAAATCCAAACTTACAGATTACTCCAATTACCCAGAAGGGAAGCAACTCTAATAACATAGTCTCCTTCGTCATGACCGTCATGTTTGGAATGAATCAATGAATAACAAACCGAAATACTGGAGGACCAAAACTACCTGCGGGCTCGGAAACACAAACATGGCGGGAGATTAAAACTGTATATTTTTGTTTACTAAATAAATCCGTCGCGATGAGGCGGTCAGCGGCACCGAGCCAGATTAATCCAGCCAAGAGACCTAAATTTTCTATTCCGTATAAAAATGTGAATTCAATCAATGTCAGTAAAAGCAAGGAGGTAATTGATTAATCAGTGTTTAAAAATGGTCTTTACCAGACTTAGTCCTTCGGAAGGTATTCACATTCAAACCTACCTACATTTTATGATAGTTAAAATGGATTATTGCCCTAATTATTATAAAGTGTAGTCCTTCAGGTGATATTCACATTCAGACCTACCTAAATTATTTTTGGGTTAAAATGGACTTGGCCTATTAATAGGTGCGGATCCAGGGGGGGGGGGCAGGGGGGCTGGAATTTTTGCTTTTTAATTGATGACATAAACATGATTTTCGCATTATCTATGCCCAGGCAATGTGCCAAGGCTCTGGGGATTACACCAAACCACTAATGTATGCGGCACTCTAATGATTACCATTAATTACAATGTATGGGCCCCCCCTCAAAAAAATCCTGGATCCGGGCCTGATTAATATTTAAAATTTCATACAATGCAGGCCTTCGGAACGGATTTACATTCAGTCAGACCTACCGCTACCTAAATTTATTTTTGAAAGTGCTAATATTTATAGGCCTACTAAAATAAATGGAAAGAGAAAGTTTCTCAGGATTTTTCATCGTTAGGGTAGGCCTACTTTGCCTTGTTTGCCATGCTGTAAGACAGTGGATTTCGCATATTTTCTAGCCATTTAGATCATGGAAGGAAAATCTGACGTCCCTTGTACACCTAGGTGTGCACAATCTTGACCCTTGATAGTTGGATTTTGTTGAAGAGTAGACGGAAACAAGTTTGTTCAAGGCTCAAGCTAATTATACCTATCATGAGTTTGATGGTGTATACTTATCTTCATTACGTTAGCCCAAAGTCCATTTATTTTCCAAAGTAATAAAGTATCAGTACCATTGTCAAAGACATGCTTACCTATTCCATTCACCCGCAATCCAGCATCCACCACCAACTTACCTATTCCATTCACCCACAAGCCAGCATCCCGCTCCATCGAATGCAAATGAATGAAACAAACCCGAAACATCAAATTTATTGAGGAGAGGGGTTTAATACAGGCTTTGCCTGTTTCCCAATCCCTATTGAGATACAAATCTAAATAAAAATATTGCTTATAAAAAAAAAATGGTTGAATATCTGATTATCTCTGTTAAATCTTTTTAATATTTTTTATTCAAGGCTGATGAAATTCCACAATTCAATAACGGTACCTCAAATAATAATCAACATTGTTTCATCAAAAACAAGTAAGAGTTTTTTTCTTTGCAATACAATACATATTGTGATTCAGGTTCTTCGATACATTTAAACCCCATTTCATTTCATTTCATTGCTGCGATACGATTTGTATCACGAATCACAATCCAATCAATATATATACCTTACTCTGCACCACAAACTGTTATTTTCGTCATTTAAATACCAAGGTCCCGTGTACAAATTGGAGAGCACGTAAACGATCCCTTGGCAGTTGGAATTCGATATAAGAATATGTCGTAGCGCCGCTGTCGTGGCGAAATTTCCCACACAGCACACTCTATGGCGTATTGTCGTCTTTATTAGCCCAGTTGGAGCAAAGCAGTAGGATGTTAAACCCCATTCATTTCATTTCACCAACAGTAGCTTATCAGCTTTCACTGTTTAAGATCTTAGCCCAGCATTCTATGACGATGCGTTTCACTTTCTAAACTTATTTTTTTCAGTCACACAGAAGATAGAAATAGCCATATTGTAAAAAATACATCTGTTAATACAGTTTTGAAATCATCAGTACCAAGATGTCCGCTTAATTCTCTCCCTTGTCAACAGACGCCACAGATTCCTAATAAACCAGCTTTTACACCAGGTAATAATTATACGAGAAAAACTATGGTAACCAGGTACCCAAGTGAGGTCGCCTGTCCAGCCTCGTGGGTTTTCTCCGGGGTCCTCCACTTTTCCTCCCACTGCTGAAGACCCCTATGCACAAGCAAATTATTGAAATAAAATTAAATCATATGTTAGTCCTGAAATGACCTAGTTTGTGTTGAGTGGACGTTAAACCCCATTTATCTCTCTCTCTCTTTTGATGAAATGACTTGTCAGTCATATTAAAAATTTCTTCTAGAGTAGGGGTGTCAAACTTTCGACCCGCCAAGGGTTTAGAGTAGCCCGTGGAACCAATTTCAACAAACTGACATGTCGATAATTCTTAGAAACTAGCGGTGAAATTCAGTTATTATTGTTTATGATCCAGTAAAACTCTGACTTATTTACTGCATGTCATAGATATCAAAGTTGTATGTACCGGTAAAAGAGAATTTTGTGTTGAATATTATATCTTGACCAATTGGAAACCATTGTAAACTCAACTCATAATAAATCATCCACACACAAGCGAATTATTGAAATTGAACCATATGTTAGTCCTGAAATTACCCATTATGTCGAGTAGTTGTATACTCCATTTCCCCTTCTCCCTCTCTATATCGTATATGATTAGGGCTGGATATCGTTTCTCTTTCAGTAAGTATAAATAAATATATGAATAATGAGGAACCGTCAAATACAGAAGTTAAAGAAAGACGTTTTTTTAATGTTGTTTGGTGTAAACGATCAGCGAAAAAGGTAAATAAAAATAAAATCCTATCATTCGGATTTCTGCACAGTAAATAAGTACGAATCGCGATCCCAGAGATAACTTTATGCTTTGATCCCAAGCTCCGCCCCCCAGTGGCTACTGATCGACATGATTTGTTATGCATCGATTCATTTCATGAGTTACATATTTATGATCCTGGGAACATTTTCCCCATCTTTACATCAAAAGATCATTTGAAAACAGCAGGTTCGATGACTTACCGGGAAACTATTTTTAGTGCAGAATGTGACTGATTCGGCCAAATACATGTATTTTCTGAAGAAACATGAGTTTGTCTTGCATTTTTGTGAAGTGAAGGATGGAAGGATACATCACGTGACATTCAAATTGGCTGGCGAGTTTTACCCAAGATAAATGAAGAGTTATTGAAATAAAAATTGAAAACCATTTGTTAGTCCCAAAATGACCTAGTTTGTGTCGAGTGGAGGTTAAACTCCATTTATCTCTCTCTCTCTCTCTCTCTCGATCCATACCAGAAATTGGCCTGTGAGTTTTACCAGAGATAAATGAAGAGTAAAGTTATTTTTGGGATCGTGATTGAATAAGTGCAACAAAGATCAATGAAGCTACTTGATAAAATAACTCAATGTTTGTTCTTAGAGGGGCTGCTATGGACAAGCGTCAAGAGATCTTGACCTCTAAATAAATTATTCTGGGTTCAAATTTTGATGATTCTCAGGACCCTTCAAACACATTTATCAGGGATAGTGCCTGTGGGGCTGAGAGCTAATGTGTTGCCTAGTCGTTCGATGAAATGGAAAATAAAGGTCTGTTAACGTAAAATTGGATAATTGGGACCATGATTGAGTCTAGACCAAAAATTCAATCACTAAATTCTCGGTTCAGAGTGGATAAATTAGACTGAAATTTTCAGCATATCGTCGTTGGGCGTCAAAAATCTCGTAACTCAATTTTCCCGGTTTTTCTTTTATTTGACGACTTGGCAAAGAATTCAGTGATACATCTTCTGCGAAAATACCGAACCTGATAACCAATCAGAAATCATAGTTATGATCATGTGAAAAAATCTCGTATTTTCATTGGACCGTAGTTATGTCCTCGAAAATCTCGTAACTCAAGAACACGTGCCTAGATGTCGACGTCGAGACTATAACTAACGAATAACGTCTACAAATTGTAAGTTTAAATAGTTTAATTATAATAAATTACATTATAAGCATTAGCAGCATAATAACTCTACGTAATGGTCATAGTTTTAGCACAAAATATTATCTAATATCATAATTTCACTTTTTAAGCTCATTGGATTGAATTTATCCAAATTTATAATTCAAAGTTTGGGTAACTAATAAGCTTATTACAATAGCTATCAGTTTTATTAAATTTTTATGCAAAAATGTAAACTTTTCCTTGGTTATTAACAAAGTAAAATATTATACAAGAATTTTGATCTTGATTTTGTCAACAAATTCTTTGAGATACGTGATTTTTGAATAACTGTTTGATTAAAATCTATCCCATATTTTATGTTTTGGTTATAATTTTGTGTCTTTTTATCTCTTTTACAGTTGCAGAATTATATGATATTACAATCTTACAATTAATACAGTTATTATGTCGTCCAGAGGGAAACAATTACTACAATTGGCGCTCGAAAAGATTAAAAATTCCGAAAAGAAAAAAGAGTGTGTTGACAATCGGATAGGGTGTGAGGAGCGTGACAATTTCACTGATAGTGATAGTGAATCTGATTTAGATAGTAATGATCCAGACTGGAAACCTGAAAAGAAGAAATTAAAATACGACTACAACAATAGTGATACTGATAGCGATGGGCCTATAGTAGGCGAGGAGTTCGGCCCAGGGTCTAGAGTAGGAGGGCAGGTTAGGACACGGCCTAGACTAGGCGAACAGGTTGGGACAGGTCATACATTAGGTAAACTGATTGGGACAGGGCCTAGTGTTGTTAAACTGGTTGGGACATGGCCTATTGTAAGTGGAAATATTGGAGCAGGGCCGACTATGGGTGGACCGGTCAGAACAGGGCCGACTAAGCGTGGACAGGTTAGAACAGGGCCTAATGTAAGTGGACAGGATGACATAGGGCCGACTATGGGTGGACAGGTTGGGACATTGCCTAATGTAGGTGGGCAGGCTGGGAAAGGGCCAAGTACAGGTGACCAGTTTGGGACAGGATCAAGAGTGGGTAGACTGGTAGGGATAGGGCCGACTACAGATGGAAAAGTTAGGACAGGACCTAGTATAGGTGGGCAGGTTGGGACAGGGTCTAGAATATCTGGAAAGGTTGGGACGGGGGCATATGCATATGACCAGTTTGGGACAGGGCCTAGAGTGGGTGGACTAGTCGGGATAGAGTCGGCTAAGGGTGGACAGGTTGGGACAGGGCCTAGTATAGGTGAGCAGGGGACTGAGTCTAGAGTATTAGGAAGTGATAGGACAGGGCCAAGTGTAGTTGGGCAGTTAGAGACAGGGCCTACAGTGTGTGAACTGGTTGCGGAAGGGCCTGGAGTAGATGAACAGGTTGGGACTAGTGATGGGGAGTTTAGTAATGCTGAAATTGGATTCGTGGAGCTAGATGAAGGTACAGAAGATGCAATTCTTGAATACCATGGTCAGGCTGGAATGATTCAAGTCCATCACGAAGAAATTGTTGACGATAATATATCAAAACGGTCAAAGAAGGGGATGGCGGATCCTAAAAATTGGCAAAGAAACGAAAATAAGAGACTACGCATGAACGGAAAAGCTTACAAAGGTGTAGGAAAGATAGACGGAAAGAAAAAATACTGTTTAGAAAGAGATGGAAGAATTTTAGGAGATAGAGGCTGCAGCAATAGATGTGATAAAAGTAGGAAATGTCAAAAGATAAATGATAACAACAGGGAAGAAATATTTAGATCTTTTTGGAACAACATGGATTGGAACGCGAAGAAAATATATGTCGGAAATTTGGTTGAAAAATGTTATACAACTGCATCTATTGGTGAAAATAGTAGACGAAAATTTACGTTCAAGTATTTCTTAAAAATCGGCCAACAGAAAATTCAAGTCTGTAAAAATATGTTTTTATCGACGCTAGGAATCGGCGAATACACAGTTTATGAATGGATGAAAGCATTAAATGATCATGGTCTACCCGAAACAGTTAAAGAAACTCCAGTAAGGCCGAAAAAAGCTACTCTCCAGAATTTCTACGCTCGCCAGTTCCTAACAAATTTGGTTAAAATACCATCGCATTATTGCAGAGCTTCAACAACAAAGGAATACCTTGAGCCATTATTCACTTCATTTTCTGAACTTTATAGGGTGTATAATGATGATTGCCAAACCAATGATAAATTAGCTGTCAGCTCAAAAGTCCTTCGCAAAATATTTGTTGAAATGAACTTGTCCTTATATCAACCGAAGAAGGACCAATGCGACATTTGTGTTGGTCATGAAACAGGGAATGTGACAGATGACGATTATGCAGTTCATGTTAAACGTAAAGATAGTGCAAGAAATGAGAAGTTTCTTGATAAGGAGCGAGCTTTAGTTGACAACAAAATAAAAGTCTCAACCATGGATCTGCAGTCGGTACTCATATGTCCATCTATTCAGGCCAGTGCTGTTTATTATAAAACTAAACTCGCCTGCCATAACTTTACTACACATAACTTGGCAACTAAGGACGTTCACTGTTATTTCTGGCATGAGGGGGAGGGTAGTCTTTCCTCACACAATTTTGCATCATGTATTCAAAACTATGTTCATACCTTAATAGAGCCTGGGGTTAAGGAAATTATTCTCTTTAGTGACGGCTGTGGATACCAAAATCGAAACGCATCTTTATCGAATGCTTTATTGCACATTGCCGTCCAAAGGAATGTTGTCATTATCCAAAAGTATCTTGAGAAAGGTCACACCCAAATGGAGGTGGATTCAGTCCACAGCACTTTAGAGAGGAAATTCCGTAAAGTACCCATCTATTCTCCATCAAACTACGTAGAATTGATGAAACATGCTAGACCAAATCAACCATATCTAGTGAACTACGTTAACCATGGCTTCTTTAAGGATTTCAGCTCATTGAAGTATTTTGATACAATCAGACCAGGAAATAAAGTTGGGGACCCTTGCGTCCACGATTTAAGGGTTTTGAAATATTTACCATCAGGTGTTATTGAATTCAAATTAAATTTTGATGATCAGTATCAGCCATTACCAAGACGTCGAAATTCTAATGCACCAACAAATTCGGATACGGTATCCCCGGCATACCACGTACAACTACCAATAAAGAAATCTAAGTATGATCATCTACAACAACTTAAATCTGTGATTCCAGTTGACTACCATGCGTTTTATGATCAACTTTCTCATGATTAAAAACAGTTAAAATACAGATGTTACGTCATCCTTTGATGTTGGCATACCATTATTTCCAATAACGTGAAATATTGGACTCGCGTGACGTATTGTTTCATTGAAAAACGAGTGCGGGATAGTGTCTTATTTTAAGTTGTTTAATGGTCTAGAGCTAAATACATTGCGTAATATATTGAAACAACACACGGCTAACGCCTTGTGCAGTATCAATATATTACTTGATGTCTCGCGCTCGACCATTAAACCGGGGATCACGGTGGCTAAGTGGATAAGGCGCTGGTTCGCTAGCCTGGAGGTTGAGTGTTCGATCCCTGCATTGGCCGAGAAAGTTCGTCTCGATTTTCCGGCGTGATTTCCCCTTGTCAGTGATGCAGAAGGAGGGCCTGACAAGGACAGCTGCCTAGTCGTTCGGATGGGACGAAAAACCGAGGTCCCGTGTACAAATTGGAGTGCACGTAAAAGATCCCTTGGCAGTTGGAATTCGATATAAGAGTAGGCCGTAGCGCCGCTGCCCGGGCAAAATTTCCCTCATTGCACACTGTGGCGTATGCCCGTCTTCAATTAGCCCAGGTACGGTGCTTAAGCGTAGGACGTTAAACCCCATTTCATTCATTCATTCGACCATTAAACCATACATAAACTCTCTTAGATCGTTAGTGTTGATTATTGTTTCCATATGTTCGCATGTAAAATGTAGAAATTTAATTAAATGATATGACACAAAATACCAATAGTTGTTAATTCCCCAGTGTATTATCTCGGGCCCGTCGGAAGAGAGGGGTGGGGTGGCTGGGGGGTTCTCTTTGTATATATCCCATTTACGGGAACTACCCCGTTCACATGCAATCCCCTGGATTTCGCTACCTTTGCTCGCAGCCCCCCCCCCCCCCCCCAATATCAATATCGTTCCGACGAGCTGCCAGGGCGCATGATTCTCTACTACAATGTTACAGGTTGGAATCCTGAAATAAGAAGCGAAGTATCTTAGGGATTTTCGAAAACCCGGACTTCGCCTGACAGGTGTGGTGCATTTGAGACTGTGGAAATGGTATCTAGTTGTTCGGATGGTCACAAAACCGATATAAAAAAACTTTGACGGTGTGGTGCCTTTGGGGCTGAGGAAATTGTATCTAGTTATTCGGATGGAGCACGATACCTTTGAAAAGAACCCTTTGACAGTTGAAGTCGAAAGATGGTAGTCCAGGCAACATTCGCCTATCGCATTTCTCACGTAATCGTAATATACAAAATAATAATGGTTGTCTCAAAATCACCAAAGTATTGTGTTGATGAGACATTAAACCCCATCCATTCCAATCTTCCAGTCTTAATCGTCATAACTAAAGAGTTTACAAGCGGATGATGGACATTAGCTATAGTCTCAAACCCCAGACTACAGAACAGACATATTAGCCGTTCCAGTCATCAAAATATTAGTAAATATACGTTCGTTTTTTAAACGAAATCCTTGTATCTTCATAAGTTTGACAGTTTCAACCGAAATGTTAGACACGGAAGTCTCGTACAACTCGTATCTCAAAATTTGGGAAAAAAATTTGGATCAAATTTCCAATAAGTCGTAATACAACAAAACCTACATGATTTTAATATCTGTACTCCAATACATGATAAGTCGTTTCATTTGGTTCTGCCATGTACGCTTTAGCGATTAGAAAATGTATTAGGCATAGATTTAGAAAGTTTTTTCTTCATCCTGAAAACTTGATAAAATCGATTTACGAGATTTTTGACGCCCAGCGACGATATTCTATTTACATTACCTAGTGTTTAACTATTATAGCGAAAACTGTCAACTCTTTATCTAATCTCACATAGTTAAGTGTTGTGGTATGACACTATTTTCCAGGTTCAGATTGTATATTTCAACAACGAGGAACAATAAATTCTCTGTTTGATATTTTATAATATGTTTTACGTAGAAAAATGTTCTATTTTCTGTTTATTTAATTTTTAGCACAAGAAATGGGAAGGGGATGGTAAGATATTTGTTTTTTATTGAAAGATTAATTTCATGGAAGTTGCTTAACATTTCTGTTGGCATGGAAATCCTACGGTACTCAACATCTGGCCCCTAGTTCTCAGCCTTAAATTAAGAATTTAATCAACTTTCAATCTTTAATGAGAAATATCTTTGATCTAGAAACACAAAACTTTGTTATGTACATAGTTTCTTATTGATGTATTTGATACATTAAGACAACAAAAGTTGTATAAAGGACTATATTTTAGTTAAAATAAAGCAAACTTGTGTTTAGCCATATTAGTAATATCGTGTTGTATTATTATTTTAGCTATATTAGTAACTTGTGGTAGAAGTGTTCAACTGTATGACTTAGATGGAAAAGAGTAAGTAGATGTAACCCATTAAAACCTTGTTATCTCTAATAACATAACCTGTTAAGGATAGCTGTCTAATTATTCGGATGGGATAAAAAAAAACAAGGTCCTGTGCATTCATTGGCTTGCATGTAAAAGATCCCTTTGTTAGCTGGAATTCGATAAAAGTGTAGCCCATCTGCTGACCTTGCAAAATTTCCCTCATAGCACACTGTGTGGTGTATGCTCGTCTTCATAATCCCAGTCTGAGCAGAACAGTAGGACGGTACACCCCATTTTTTTTTCATTTAATCTCTAACATAATGGTGGGGTCAATTACTTCAAATTTTAAAACCATATTGTCTCTCTCTGGTTTCATGCCGTGACTGTCACTTGACGCATTTTGTAACAGCAACTTTTAATACATATGGCACCACCCAACATGATCTGCCAATAAATTAGTGGAATCTATTGTTCGGGGTTGGGTGGGCATTCGCATTGACATTGAATCATAAGGTATGTCATTGAGTCAGCTGGCAAGGTTTCTAATACCTGGTAGTACGTGACAAGAGTAGAGTTGTCGTCTCGGTTTTCTATGGGTTCTCCGCTTTCCTCCCACTGCTAATTAAGACTGCAGCGCGCAAGCACATTATTGAAATAAAATTGAATCATATCTTAGTCTTGAAACGACCTAGTTTGTGTCGAGTAGACGTAAAAAAAACTCTCTATCTCATTTACGTTGGTGCTTTATCAGGTAATGTCCTTGATGTCTTTTGGACATACTTTTTAGGCATAGACAAAATATTGGCAAAAGTTGACTGTTGTATCAGCACTTGAACCATCTGTCTACCTTAGTGGTCTGATTGGCAAAATTCTCCCAAAGCTCATTGTTAGATTTAAACTTCATTTTTCTGCCGTTGATAGAATAGGAAAAGGTACTGGTTATAAAAAAGCCGAACTGGAAAGTTTACAAGAAGATGAGACGCTGCCGATAGGAAGTCGTGAGATTCTGGTACGAATATTTTATACCAAATAATCATTTTATTAATATCATGTTTAATGTTTATTTTATTTAAATGATCAATTTTGGACCATATTTGGTGCATTTTCGAAATAAGATAATGTAAAATGAATAATTTGAGTGAAGATATTAGCCTATGAAAGGTTTGACAGGACATGAGCAATAATTTCAAAGGCGGTACTGGTTGTTCGAAGCTAAATCTCACTCACAAGATTTAGCTCTTGCATAATGTATCTTTAATACAACAATGAATCAGTAAAATATATCAGGGATACCTCAATTAATAATTGGTTATATTTTATAGATAATTTCAGTATTAACAGAACAATATTTTGTTATTATATGTTATAGACAATGAACAATATTTGGTTATATTTTATAGATAATGTCAGTATTACCAGAACAATATTTTGTAGATAATGAACAATATTTGGTTATATTTTATAGATAATGAACAATATTTGGTTATATTTTATAGATAATGAACAATGTTTGGTTATATTTTATAGATAATGAACAATATTTGGTTATATTTTATAGATAATGAACAATGTTTGGTTATATTTTGTAGATAATGAACAATATTTGGTTATATTTTATAGATAATGTCAGTATTACCAGAACAATATTTTATAGATTATGAACAATATTTGGTTATATTTTGTAGATAATGAACAATGTTTGGTTATATTTTATAGATTATGTCAGTATTAACTGAAGAACAATATTTAAGTGGTAAATGTTTTTCGGGAGCAGGAAGTGTCTCAACCCCCACAGCAACAGAAGTTTTACCAAGAAGTTAGTTCATCAGCTAATTTATATTCTTTATTGTGATGTTATCAGGTAGGGGTTGGGATGGTCTAGTTGTCTAGAGTGCCGTGCTGGCCGGTCACCTCTGGCTTGCGTCTGCGGCCCCAGTGTGAGTGTATTTGACATGGAGATATGGGAAGCCTTCTCAACCTCGTGGGTTTCCTCCGGGCACTCCAGTTTCCTCCCACTGCTAAAGATCCCTACTCGCAAGCGAATTATTGAAATAAAAATTGAACCATACGTAAGTCCCAAAATGACCTAGTTTGTGTCGAGTGGATGTTAAACCTCATTTCTTTCTCTCTCTCCAACCTTGAGGATTTCTCTCTGGCCCACTAACTAGGAAATACTGGTTTCAGTTCCTTTGGGGGTGGATGATCAAATGGTTTAAACATGTACGCTTTAAATTATAAGGTCTGTCATTGAGTCAAGTAGCGTTGTCGGGATTGCCCATTTTTCTCCGGGTCATCCGCTTTCCTGCCACCTGCTAAAGAACCCTACTTGCAAGCTAATTATTGAAATACAATTGAAATATTTCTTAGTCCCTAAATGTTGAGTGGACATAAAACTTACATCATTTTATTTGATAAATTTTGTCAACGTAGTGAATTATGCTAATTTAAAATGAAATTTTTATTCAAGTGAAACAGAAACCATTCATTGACCCAAATAAAAGCAGCAAAAACCCGATCAAGGTACTTGACATAATTTTCTAAATTTCATATCTTTCTGTTCAAACCAGGGATAAATGTAAATTGCCCCTAATATTTTTACTTGTCTTATTTTCTTAAAGATACATTAAAGGAGATTAGATAAAGAGCTGGCAATTCTCAATATAATAGTTCAAAACTAGATAATGTAAATACAATTTGCTGAAAATTTCAATCAAATTGATCCACTCTGAACCAAGATTTTAGCGATTGAATTTTCAGCCTAGCCTTGATCATCATGACTAAAGTTGTATGGTAAAATACATAGTCTCAATTATCCATTTCATGATTAGATCATGAATGAAAGTTGAGCAGCAAATTGGATCCTGATCCAATAAATATTGCAGGCTATCGTTGACATCGAGAGTTGATTATGGTCTTTTCATGTTAATGATATCTAATTAATAGTTCATATAACTTTTCAAGCCTCAAGTAAGATCTGCAATGGGAAGATTTAGCTTTTGCATAATGTATGTTTAATGAAATTTCATCGTCCTACCTTTCTGCACGGACTGGGATAATGAAAACTGTCATTTTATAACACAATATGTGTGATAATAGAGAATAAACACTTGGCAAAAATGCCACTGTTTAGGTAAAATTCACCTCTGTAGCATTGCAAACATGACCATATTAGTCTCTAAATTACGGACCTTTGATGTTGACTAATTTATTCTAAAGTAATTATTTGTTCTTTCAGAATGAAAATTTTAATCCAGTAAAAGGTCCTCGACATGACCCTTCAGAAGAAGGAGCTCTTGTAATGCCGAGACCTAGTCCTGAACATCAGGTAGGTAGACAAGAACATCACATATGATAAAGAACAAGGTTTATTGATGCTGAGGAATATTATACTATAATAAGAAATTCCCAGTGCGTTAATTTTCTAATAAACCATAAAGCATCCAATAACTTGGTTTAATGTCCGCTCAACACCAACTAGGTTATTCTGGGACTAACATTGAACAATTTTATGCTTCTGCGTATTGTAAGGGTCTTTATTAGCAGTTGGAGGAATAATTTGAATATATTGGATTATTTGTGTTAGGTTGGATGCGCTTTAGGTCATAAAGCCTGTCATCGAGTCCGTTGGTGTGGCTTTGATTCCCAGCTTGTACATGATAAGTAGTACTGTTAAATGTCCAACCTTGTAGGTTTTCTCTTGGTCGTATGGTTTCCTCACACTGCTGAAAAACCCTACATGCAAGGGAATTATTGAAATAAAATTGAAAAAATATGTTAGTCGCAAAATGACCTAGTTTGTGTCGAGTAGAAGTTAAACCCCATTCCTCTCTCTGTATTTTCAGTTAAAGAACAATCTTCAAAATCTACCAATTTACGATGTTGTTGTTGACCCTTATTTGACCTATCAACTTCGACCCCATCAAAGAGAAGGCGTGTTATTCATGTATAAATGTGTTATGGGTTTCCAGGATTACTATGGTAACGGAGCCATTCTGGCGTAAGTTATTATCAATCGTGTTATGTAATAACACAACACAGTTCTATTGATAACAATCGCTAAAGATCCCTAAGCGCAAGCAAAGTATCAAAATAAAATTGAACCATATGTTAGTTTCGAAATAACCTAGTTTGTGTTGAGTGGATGTTAAACCCCATTTATCTCTCTCCGTATAATGAACAAACGTAATAAATGTTTAAATTTGTAATGTTTTGTTTTGTTTCAGTGATGATATGGGTTTAGGTAAAACATTGCAGTGTATCACGCTATTATGGTAATTATTATTATGTTGAATTTTACCCAGGCGTATCGGGTTTTCATCAATCTCATTAAAATACAGATCTATATTTCGTTTCGTTTTTATACTTTTGATGGCCTACACTAATAAAGATCTGACTAGTAATAGTGGGAGGTCGTGTCCCAAGTTCATATGAGCAGCTTTTGGCCCTATGACATCAGACACATGTTTTTAGTAGGCTACCCACAGGTACGTGCAACGCACGCCCAAAAGTTCGCCGTAACAAACCGTTTCATTGGCTAATCCCTCACAGCATTCTCAACTGTTGAGAGCCATGCTATATATGTTTAACTTAATTACAACCTGTAATTATTTTCAGGTCGATGATAAAACCACATGTTAGTCCCGAAATGACCTAGTTTGTGTCGAGTGGATGTTAAACCCAATTTCTCTCTCTCTCTTTCTATTTTCAGGACGATGATAAAACAAGGACCATATGGTGGGAAACCCGTCATAAAGAAAGTTTTAATAATAACTCCCGGTAGTCTAGTTAAGGTAAAAAAAAAAACAGATTCTTTAATTGTTAACGATTGGTTCAATGTGAAGGATTATGATACTGTTAAAAATTGATTTAACAACTAATAGATGCTAAGATTGATATTCGATTCTATATTTAGAATCAGTTTTATATTTAAATCTATATTTAGAATTGGTTTAATATTTAAATCTATATTTAGAATTGTTTTGATATTTAAATCTTTATTTAGAATTGGTTTAATATTTGTATCTTTATTTAGAATTGGTTTAATATTCAAATCGGTATTTAGAATTTGTTTAATATTTGAATCGATATTTAGAATTTGTTTAATATTTAAATCTATATTTAGAATTTAAATCTATATTTAGAATTTAAATCTATATTTAGAATTTAAATCTATATTTACAATTGGTTTAATATTTGAATCTATATTTAGAATTTAAATCTATATTTAGAATAAAATCTATATTTAGAATTTAAATCTATATTTAGAATTTAAATCTATATTTAGAATTTAAATCTATATTTAGAATTTAAATCTATATTTAGAATTTAAATCTATATTTAGAATTTAAATCTATATTTACAATTGGTTTAATATTTGAATCTATATTTAGAATTTAAATCTATATTTAGAATTTAAATCTATATTTAGAATTTAAATCTATATTTAGAATTTAAATCTATATTTAGAATTTAAATCTATATTTAGAATTTAAATCTATATTTAGAATTTAAATCTATATTTAGAATTGGTTTAATTGGTTTAATATTTGAATCTATATTAAGAAGTAAAATCTATATTTAGAATTAAATATATATTTAGAATTTAAATCTTGTTTAGAATTTAAATCTATATTTAGAATTGGTTTAATATTTGAATCTATATTTAGAATTTGAATCTATATTTAGAATTGGTATGCTGAGATAAAGAAATGGTTGGGTACTGAAAGATTGAATATATTTGCTGTTAGTGGAAAGCAAAGAGTTGAGGTGGGTAGAAGTTGTTCGGTATAAATATATTTAAACAAAT
Organism: Patella pellucida; assembly: GCA_917208275.1. Taxonomy (NCBI): domain Eukaryota; kingdom Metazoa; phylum Mollusca; class Gastropoda; family Patellidae; genus Patella; species Patella pellucida. The sequence continues at coordinate 88,317,579 of OU795036.1, read as the reverse complement.
TTAACATCCTACTGTTCTGCTCGGCTAATGGAGACAGATATATACTCCATCAAGGTGTGCTATAAGAGAAAGTTTGACTGAGGAGCAGCACAACGGCCTACTCTTATATCAAATTTTTACTGTCATGTGTTTTTTTTAACGTGCATACCAATGTGTACATGGGACCTCGGTTTTTCATCAAATCTGAATGACTATAAGTTTCCCATTGCCAGGCCATGAGTGAAATATTACACGAACAGCAATTGAATTATAACTGTTACAGGTTCTTTTATGTTCACCCCAACACAGGACCTTGGTTTATTCTCAGAGAGACAAGGAAATTTAATGTCCACTCAACACAAACTAGGACCTGGAGAAAACCCTGGTAAGTCACTTGCATGGAGGGGCAGAAAACAGAAGGACCCGGAGAAAACCCACAAGGTTGGTCAGGCGAACCTACTGGTACTCCTTGTCACGTACAAGCAGTGAATCTAAACCAAACCACTCGACTTAAAGACCGACCTAATGAAGAATTAAACCATTTGGTGACCCACCCCTCAATTATCGTTTGTGCGCCCCCCCCCCCCCCTTGATCATCGGCTTTAATAGGATCTAATATAAATTTGTATATTTTATTTCTCCACAGGATTACAAGAAATCATCAATACATCCTGTATTAATCGTCTCATATGAAATGTTTGTCCGAACTTATGAAATAATTCAAAATGAAAACTTTGACTTAGTTATCTGCGATGAAGGTCACAGATTAAAGAATACAGCAATAAAAACTACCTCAGTAAGTCCCAAGTTTAATTTAAGTTGGGTTAAGACACAAGTCCTGGCCCCGGTTTCACAAAGCATTCTCACATTTTACTCAACTTTCAATCCGTGTTTATGAGAAATATCTTTGATCCAGAAATACAAAACTTTGCACATAGTTTCTTATTGAAGAATTTGATACATTAAAACAACAAAAGTTTTATAAAGGGCTAAAATTAAGGTTAAAAATAAGGCGAACAATTTTGAGTTAATTCTTAACTGAAGTCCGAGAATGCTTTGTGAATTCAAGGTCAGGGCTTTCACATAAAAACTTTAATTAAGTTGTGTTGAGTCCAGGGCTGGAAATATAAAATTTGCCTTCAGATATTTTATTCCAAAGAAATACCATAGATTTTAGCATTAAAAAATGATTAAATCCCCAAAACTTCTAATTACACAACTCAGACAGAAGGATGAGGGGAAACCACTCTGAAGTGTTAGGTCAGAGGGAAATGGAATTGGTATATAATTTTATAATGTTTCAATTTTCATTTATTATGGGGGTACTCGATTGAACATTCTGGAATTGAATTTTCTCAATTTCAAAAATGGTGACAATCAAGTGAAAAGGGGTATATCAGGCTACAATGCATACATCGATTGAATAAGAAAAAATCTCAACCAACCATGTAGCCGAAACATATTTTTGTTTAATTACATCAAGATTCTACTCACACCACCTCCGTGCTCGGGACTGACAGAACTGGGACAGGACTGTGACAGAACTGATTATCGCAGCACTCAATTACAATTCTGTCAATTGTTTTGACTATTTAATCTTTTAATTTCAGCTTATAATGAGTTTATCAACAAGAAAAAGAATCGTATTAACAGGAACCCCAGTGCAGAATGATTTGCAGGAATTCTTCTCTATAGTAGAGTTCTGTAATCCAGGAGTTCTAGGTATGTTATAAACGACAATTATTGGTTGCCAATTAAGGCGATTTAAAATTTCTTATCTAGAATGAATGAATGAATGAAATGGGGTTTAACGTCCTACGCTTAAGCACCTAACCTGGGCCAATTGAAGACGGGCATACGCCAACAGTGTGCTATGAGGGAAATGTTGCACGGGCAGCGGCGCTACGGCCTACTCTTATATCGAATTCCAACTGCCAAGGGATCTTTTACGTGCACTCCAATGTGTACTCGGGACCTCGGTTTTTCGTCCCATCCGAACGACTAGGCAGCTGTCCTTGTCAGGCCCTCCTTCTGCATCACTGACAAGGGGAAATCACGCCGGAAAAATCGAGATGAACTTTCTCGGCCAATGCAGGGATCGAACACCCGACCTCCAGGCTAGCAAGGGTGGTATATCTTTTAAAGGACTATCAATTCAGGAACTCTAGGTATTTTAAAAACAGCAGTCATTAATAGCAAATTTGGACGATTTAAAGTTTCTTATCTATAAAAGGGTTATTAGTCCATTGAAAAAGGTTAAAAATTAAAACATTTGTAAAAATTTAAGACATTTGTAAAAATTTAAGACATTTGTTAAAATTTAAGACATTTGTTAAAATTTAAGACATTTGTTAAAATTTAAGACATTTGTTAAAATTTAAGACATTTGTTAAAATTTAAGACATTTGTTAAAATTTAAGACATTTGTTAAAATTTAAGACTGAATGAATGAAATGGGGTTTAACGTCCTACTGTTATGCACTTAACCTGAGCTAATTAAAATTTAAGACATTTGTGAAAAAAATTAGAAATGAAAAACAATATTATGTATTTTTGTTGTTGTCTTTTTGAATAACTGTGGTAATTTTACCTTTAGGTACAGGGGGGTTGTTGGATAGCCGAATGGTAAGCACATGCACACACTACTGTATCATAAAGCCTGTCATTGAGTCAACTGGCGTGTATTCGAACCCTTGGTTGTACGTCACAAGGAGTAGAGTTGCCTGTCAAACAACATGGGTTTTCTCTGGGTCCTCCAGTTTCCTCCAACTTCTAAAGATCCCTACGCACAAGCGAATTATCAAAATAAAATTAAGACATATGTTAGTCCCGAAATGATCTGGTTTGTGTCGAGTGAATGTTAAATCCCATTTCTCTCTCTCTCTCTCTCTCTCTCTCTCGCTTTTCAATAACTTTTGTAATTCTACCTTCAGGTACGAGTGGCGCTTTTCGTAGAGTTTACGAGGATCCGATTGTAGCATCTCGTCAACCGGGAGTAGGTCAGGATATTGTGATGTTAGGTGAAGAACGCGGCAGTGAATTATCACGATTAACATCTATGTTTATTTTACGAAGAACTCAAGAAATTAACAACAAATATCTTCCCCCAAAAGGTAGGGCAAATAGAATTTTTGCACTGATAAGTGCCTAGAGTATCCTCAAGAAATTAACAAAAAATATCTAGCTCCGAAAGGTAGGGTAAATGTAGCTATAAGTTTGGGAATTGTGAAGTAATCTAGCAACGTCCAAATGTTGTTTAACGCTTTACTTTTCTGCAGCAACAATGAAGACACACATATGTCACCAGTTTTTTGTGGAAATTTTTCACAGAACATGCTGCAATTCCCAACTCTTATTTTGAATTCCGGTGGGGTTTGGTGGCCGAATGGATAACATATGCATGTTGCGTTATAAGGTCTGTCATTTGGTAAAGTGGCTTGGTTTCGATTACCCGGTTGTACATGAAAAGGAGTAGGCTTAACACCTGGGTTTTCTCGGGGTCCACCAGTTTTCTCCCTCTGCTAAAGACGCCTACGTGCAAGCGATTTAATGAAATAAAATGTAACCATATTATAGTCCCGAAATGAATTAGTTTGTGTTACCTACCCCCCTCCCTCTCTCTCTCCTGAATTCCAACTTTCATGCCAATTGTATTTTTGACTAGATTCTTTATCATGCACCACTGACAAGACATCAGCAGAGGCCTCTTGATCAGTGAGCAAATGCCTCATCAGGGCTAGTTTACTGATTTAATGGTTATTTATATATTTTCAATACTTTTTGTGAAGCTCACTTGGACACACGCGCTTGTGAACGATAGCGCTACATATATAAGTGCTTACAAGAATAAAAATGAGGATGACAAATACAATGATGATGATTTTGATTATTTTCAGTGGAGTTGGTGTTATTTTGTAAAGCCAGCGAGTTTCAGCTACAGATATACCGTCAGTTCCTGACGAGTCGAACGATACGTCAGTGTCTGTCTGGGAGTATGGTCGGGGCACCACATCTCATCTGTATAGCTGCGTTAAAACAACTCTGTAATCATCCCCGTCTAGTTTTTGATAAAGCTGTTCAGTCCGCTGGAGCGGTGGACGAAGATGGGCAAATAAAGGTAAGTTAAATGGGGGGGTTGGGATGGCCTAGTGGTCTAGAGTGTCGCGCTTCGACCTCTAGCTAGCTTGCGGCTGTGGTTTCGAGCCCTGGTGTGAGCGTATATGGCATGGAGATGGGGCGCCTTTTCAATCTCATAGGTTTCCTCCGGGCACTCCGGTTTCCTCCCACTGCTAAAGACCCCTACGCGCAAGCGAATTATTGAAATAAAATTAAACCATAAAGATGTTAGTCTCGAAATGACCTAGTTGTGTCGAGTGGACATTAAACCCCATTTCTCTCTCTCTCTTTCTTCTTAAATGAAATAGAATCAGTTTAAACCCACAATTACTTTGCTCCGACTGGGTTTATTGAAGACGGGCATATGCCATACAGTGTGTTAGATGCAAGTTTTGTCAAAGTTCTCTCTGTCCTGACCAACTGGCGTGGTTTTGATCCCTGTTGTACGTGGCAAGGAGTAGGGTCGCCTGTCCAACCTCATAGGTTCTCCTGTTTCCTCCCACTGCTAAAGACCCCTACGTGCAAGCGAATTATTGAAATAAAATTAAACCATATGTTAGTCCCGAAATGACCTAGTTGTGTCAGTGGACATTCAACCCCATCTCTCTCTCTCTCTCTCTCTCTCTCTCTCTCTCTATCCTGACAACTGGACAACAGAAGTATCGCAACATAATTAAACAAAATGAATATGTCTAAGCAGTCATGGTTGGTTGAGATATTTTCTGGAATGTTTAATCAAGCATCCCCCTCGTGTTTTATTTTAGGAGGGGTGGATGGCCGAATGTTCAGCATGTGTGCACTGTATCATAAGGTCTGTCATTGAGTCAGCTGGCATGGTTTCGACTCCCTGGTTGTACGTGACAAGTAGTAGAATCGCCTGTCCAACCTCATAGGTTCTCCTAGTTTCCTCCCACAGCTAATGACCCCTATAGCAAGCAAATTATTGAAATAAAATTGAACCATATGTTAGTCCCGAAATTGTCTAGTTTGTGCCAAATGGACGTTAAATCCATCTCTCTCTCTCTCTCTCTCTCTCTCAGTCTCTATGCACAAGCAAATTATTAAAATAAAATTGAACTGTATATATGTTAGTACTAAAATGACCTAGTTTTGTGTCGAGTGGACGTTAAACCTCATTTCTTTCTCTCTGTTGAACTCTGTGTTAGTCCCAAAATGACCTGGTTTATATGTAGAGTGAACGTTAAACCCAAATTCTCTCTCACTGTTTTATTTTAGGAATCAAGCATTCCCGTTGTGTTTTGTTGATTACCATAGTAACATAAACGACTGCTGTATGTTATATATTTTAGGAATCGGTATATTCAGGGTTATCTACCTTGTATCCACCACATTATGGAGATCAGGAGATCGTTTGTGAAGATTCCGGGAAACTTATGGTTCTAGCGTCCATATTGTCGGCCGTACATCAACCTGCTTGTAGAGAAAAAATAGTCATTGTGTCAAATCATACTAAAGTAAGAATTTTAACAAACTTCTTTTTTCACCTTGTCACTGTAATCATGAATTAATGGAGTCATGACTTCATATTTTTATTTCACTTCCGAGTTCCGAGGTAGTCAAGTGGTAATGCACTCGCCTGTCAGCTAGAATATCCAGATTAAAATCCAGATGAAGCCCAGGTTTATATTAGTTCTAAAAACTGTCATTTTCTAGGAGAAAGAAATTGTGGAATGAACTTATAGCGTGAATAAAATTGTTCGTCTGACGAGATTTTGAAAAAGAGGTAGCCTTGTAGATGTGGCCTCCAGCAGGGGGAGGAGATGATGAATCATTTGTCCAACTGTGTCTAATTTTTTTTTTTTTTATCATTGAGTCTGGAGGTTGAGTGTTTGATCCCTGCATTGGCCGAGAAAGTTCATCTCGATTTTCCGGCGTGATTTCCCCTTGTCAGTGATGCAGAAGGAGGGCCTGACAAGGACAGCCGCCTAGTCGTTCGGATGGGACGAAAAACCGAGGTCCCGTGTACAAATTGGAGTGCACGTAAAAGATCCCTTGGCAGTTGGAATTCGATATAAGAGTAGGCCGTAGTGCCGCTGCCCGGGCAAAATTTCCCTCATTGCACACTGTGGCGTATGCCCGTCTTCAATTAGCCCAGGTACGGTGCTTAAGCGTAGGACGTTAAATCCCATTTCATTCATTTTTATCATTTTCCAATTATGTCCAATTTTATTATCATTTGCCAACTTTGACTAATTTATTGATCATTATGTTTCAGACGTTAAACGTAATAGAAAGATTTTGTGTGACAACTGGTTATAAATTTCTGCGTTTAGACGGCGGAACCCCAACCAATCACAGACAAGAATTAGTCAAAAAATTTAACAATAAATATTCCACAGAAAGTAAGTACCCAAATGTGTTATTCCAAATTCACAGAAACACCAAAATTTTTGATCAGAAAGAGAGAAATGGGATTTAACATCCATTCGACACAAACATGGTTGAATATTTTTTCAAAAATTTGCTTGCATGTAGGGGTCTTTAGCATTGGGAGGAAACCAAAGGAACCGGAGAAAACCCACGAGGCTGGACAGGCAAACATACTCTCGTCACGTACAACCGGGCAATCAAACCCATGCCAGTTGACTCAACAACAGACTTTATGATACAGTGTGTGCTAACTATTCGACCACCCAACCCCCTTTGCGATCAGAGTCAGAGTTCAAAAATTTTATCATTCAAATCAGATAGACAAAATATTACGACATAATTCACACATACAGGTGCGGTTCTATATTATTTATAAAACCTCCCAGAAGCACTGAAATTTGTCATTAGAGCCAGAATTTGAAATTAATGTTTAAATCAATCAACAAAATATTTTCATGGAAGAAGATAATTGTGAAGGTTCCCCATAGAAACTCAAGCTTCAGGGCTCTAAATTTGTAGGTTCACCAATCCACAGATATCTTGTATTCTAATTCTTATATTTCTAGCTGTGTTTATATTGTATTTCTATGTTTCTAGCTGTGTTTATATTTCTATATTTCTAGCTGTGTTTATATTTCTATATTTCTAGCTGTGTTTATATTTCTATATTTCTAGCTGTGTTTATATTTCTAGCTGTGTTTACATTGTATTTATATTTCTAGCTGTGTTTATATTGTATCTATATTTCTAGCTGTGTTTATGTTTCTATATTTCTAGCTGTGTTTATATTGTATCTATATTTCTAGCTGTGTTTATGTTTCTATATTTCTAGCTGTGTTTATATTTCTATATTTCTAGCTGTGTTTATATTGTATCTATATTTCTAGCTGTGTTTATATTGTATCTATATTTCTAGCTGTGTTTATATTTCTATATTTCTAGCTGTGTTTATATTTCTATATTTCTAGCTGTGTTTATATTGTATTTATATTTCTATCTGTGTTTATATTGTATCTATATTTCTAGCTGTGTTTATATTTCTATATTTCTAGCTGTGTTTATATTTCTATATTTCTAGCTGTGTTTATATTGTATCTATATTTCTAGCTGTGTTTATATTTCTATATTTCTAGCTGTGTTTATATTGTATTTCTATATTTCTAGCTGTGTTTATATTGTATTTCTATATTTCTAGCTGTGTTTATATTGTATTTCTATATTTCTAGCTGTGTTTATATTTCTATATTTCTAGCTGTGTTTATATTGTATTTATATTTCTAGCTGTGTTTATATTGTATCTATATTTCTAGCTGTGTTTATGTTTCTATATTTCTAGGTGTTTATATTGTTTTTTTATATTTCTAGCTGTGTTTCTATTATATTTATATTTCTAGCTGTGTTTATATATCTGTATTTCTAGCTGTGTTTTTGTTGAGTAGTAAAGCTGGTGGCGTAGGATTAAATCTGATTGGTGCATCAAGACTCGTTCTCTATGATATTGATTGGAATCCAGCCAATGATCTTCAAGTAAGTTTTTTATTTGTTAGTAATCGGTATATGTAAATATAGCCCACACCTGGACAGAAAGCACCTGTTTTTATGATAGGGTGGTAGGGATGGCATATTGGTCTAGAGTGCCACGCTTCGACCTCTAGCTGGCCGTCTACCTCTGGCTTGCAGCTGTGGTTTCGAGCCCTGGTGTGAGCGTATGTGGCATGGAGATAGGGGCGCCTTCTCATCCTTGTGGGTTTCCTCCAGGTACTCCGGTTTCCTGCCAATGCTAAAGATCCCTACGGGCAAGCGAATTATTGAAATAACCCTAAACCATGTGTTAGTCCCGAAATGACCTAGTTGTGTTGAGTGGACGTTAAACCCAATTTCTCTCTCTTTTTATGGTAATATGTGCATTGTGTAATAATTTGTGCCTTACAATGGCTGTCATAGGTGCCTTGTGTTCCCCCTTGTATTAATGCATTATGTGATAATTGGTACTGGACAAAGTCTTGGGGCTTGGATGGCCAAATGGTTAGCATTGAGTCAACTGGCATGGTTTCTATTTCTCCGGTTGTACGTGACAAGGAGTACAGTCATCTGTTCAACCATGTAGCTTTTCTCTCACTGCTAAATATTGAAATAAAATTGAACCATGTGCTTCTTCTTCTGCTGTTGATAATATTTGACACGTGTGTGTATATAACTTCAGGCTATGGCGAGAGTATGGAGAGATGGACAGAAGAGAAAAGTCTACATCTACAGATTACTTACAACTGTGAGTTTATATCTACTTATACGGGTTGGATGACCGAATGGTTAGAACGTCCGCGCTGTATCGAAAGGTCTGTCATTGAGTCAACTTGCCGGTTTCAATTCCCCGGATGCCTGTCCAACCTCTGGTTTCCTCCTACTGCTAAAGACCCCTGTGAACAAGTGGATTATTGAAAAAAATTGAACCATGTGCTGGTCCCGAAATTACCTAGGTTTGGTCAAGCGGACTTTAAATCCCATCTCTCTCTCTTATCAAACTATATGATAGAGTTACCCATCTATTTTAAAAATCTGTGTTTTATGTGTTAATTTAGGATCTTTTGATAAAAACTTGTGTTTTATGTGTTATTATAGGGGACAATAGATAAAAACTTGTTTTTTGTTTTATTTTAGGGGACTATGATTAAAAACTGTGTTTGAGCTATTATATAGGGAACATATTATAGGGGATATATAGATAAAAACTGTGTTATTATTGACAGTAAATGAAAACTGTATTTCATGTGTTTTTTTAGGGGATTATACTAATTATAAAAAAAACCTGTGTTTTACATGTTAATTTAGGGGATTATAGATAAAAACCATGTTTTACATGTTAATTCAGGGAACTATAGATTAAAACTATGTTTCATGTTATTTTAAAGAACTATAGATAAAAACTATGTTTTACATGTGTTACTTTAGGACAAGCCTTGAAATAAGGCACCTGTCACTGACAATGTCAGGCACAGATTCAGGGTTTGTCAGGCACTAAACCTCTGGCAGTGGTGCCTGTCATTTTGTCCGGCACTGAATTGTCTTTTTTAATGATATTATTAATACATGTCTGGCACTAAGTTGAAAATGTTAGGTACTCTTGTCAGTGACAGGTGCCTTATTTCAAGGCTTGCTTGAGGCGACTATAGATAAAAACTGTTTTGAGATAAAAACTGTATTTGATGTGTTATTTTAGGGGACTATAGAAGAGAAAGTTTATCAGAGACAGATCAGTAAACAGGGGCTGAGTGGGGCCGTAGTCGACCTTCGAGCTAAATCCGATGTTCAATTTTCTAGGGAAGATCTAAAGGTTTGTGTTTAATGTTAAACTAGGCAGAAAAGCTGCTACCAGGGCAAAATTTACTCACATAACACTTCATTAGTCTGTTTGGTATAGATAAATAAGTTCTACAGGATTAGGGTGCATGACGCTTAAGCTTCATTAAGGGCAATTTATACTGACCGTGAGTACTGCGACTTCCTTTGCAGCAACTTTGATGCTGTTTAACATAGCTTTTTTGATTTGCTAATGAAACTCAGTATGCAAACAGTTCCTAAAAATTTGCTCCGTGGTAAATTTTCACCATATTCGTGGCCACTATAAATGAATTATTTAAATAGTAGTTCATCAACCATAATTAAGCTTAGTATAAACGGTCATCAATTTTCTAGTAGAATCATCCTGGAAACAGCCATGTCAAGGTTTCTCATGTTTATGACGTCAAGGGTCCAAGAGGATAGGCAAACAATTATTTATATATATTATATATCGTCGGTGGGGAGTCAAAAGGTCGTATCTGGCATATTTTGCGATATTCACTTTTTTGCTTTTTCGGAATGAGAATTTCTGTGTGCATCTTTTAATCTGGTAGTCGTATTTCTAAGCCAATAAAAAGTGGTTTTATAGTCTCCATAGATACTGTTTCAAAAAGTCGTATATCGGGTGTTAATTTTTTTTTTTTTTTTAAGTGAAAATGTCGTATTTTCATGACAAAAAACAACTTTGTGTCTTATCAAAGCATTGTAATCAAACGAAATATGGCCAGTATCGGTTTATGGTTGAATATGTTTTATTTAAATTATTGTTGAGGCTCTACTGTATAAAATCTATGAAATTGAAGCAGGTAAAGGTGAATATTTTCAGGACATACATCTTTGCTTTATAAAATTGCAAATAACTAGCTTTCACTCCTTATTTCTGCACTAGATGTTGAGCTTGATATGTTCGGATTGTTACATACTGTTTAACTGGCTACACATACATTTTGTAAATAAATATTTGAGAAAAGCTTCAGAAATACGACATTTTACATACGACATTTTGACGTAACGGTTTTATTAGACATTTTGATTCTTAACCTCTTTGTGTTTTTTGGCTCTCCTGGACACTTTCTCAAAACCCAGATACGACCTTTTGACTCCCCACCGACGTTATGTTACCCACTTTTTCCTGGCAAGGGGGGTTGGATGGTCGAATGGTTAGCAAGTTCGCGCTATATCATAAAGACTGTCATTAAGTCAACTGGCGTGGTTTCGAATCCCTGGTTGAATGTGACAAGGAGTAGGGTTGCCTGTCCAACCTAATGGGTTTCTCCGGGTCCTCTGACTGCTAAATAAAGACCCCTACAAGCAAGTGAATTATTGAAATAAAGTTAAACTATATGTTAGTCCTGAAATGATCTAGATTGTGTCGAGTGGACATTAAACCCCATTTCTCTCTGTTCCTGGCAACATATACTCAGACGACTATCTTGATAAATCCTATATAAATAATCTTGTTTCAGGATTTATTTTCATTGAATGAGAAGACTATTTGTGATACCCATACGTTATTAAACTGTACCTGTACGGGAGAAGGTGACGAGATAGAAAAAATAACACCACCACCACCTGCACAAAGATCATGTCAGCTAGGACAACCCAAATCTCAAACAAAGGTATGTAATAATTTATATAGCGCCTTTCATCTAGAACTGTTATACTTGATGACACTGAGTCCCACTGTCATGTTTGGTGTCCACAATTAAATAAGTGAGTCTTCAAGGATAATTTAAAGGACTCTAATGTTCTGGCTTGCTTTAATATTGGTGGGAGTTTACTCCATTGGGAGGGGATCACGGTGGCTAAGTGGATAAGGCGCTGGTTCGCTAGCCTGGAGGTTGAGTGTTCGATCCCTGCATTGGCCGAGAAAGTTCATCTCGATTTTCCGGCGTGATTTCCCCTTGTCAGTGATGCAGAAGGAGGGCCTGACAAGGACAGCTGCCTAGTCGTTCGGATGGGACGAAAAACCGAGGTCCCGTGTACAAATTGGAGTGCACGTAAAAGATCCCTTGGCAGTTGGAATTCGATATAAGAGTAGGCCGTAGCGCCGCTGCCCGGGCAAAATTTCCCTCATTGCACACTGTGGCGTATGCCCGTCTTCAATTAGCCCAGGTACGGTGCTTAAGCGTAGGACGTTAAACCCCATTTCATTTCATTCATTATTCCATTGGATGGGGTAGCAACCTTAATTATGCATTATGTAAAATTTAGATAAAGAACTGACAGTTAAATGAGCGGTATTAGAAGACTTCAAATTTCTTTTGATGGAAACAAAAATTATTAGACCTGAGAAATTTCTATTTAGCAAAAGGCTCATGTGTGTACAAAATTAAATAAAGATATTTTGAAGTTATATGAGATATGCTCTGTGAACAAGATTGTGACAGATGGAACAGGATGAAAAAAAAACCCACACGGCAAGAGCTACTGTTTTGCTTCGAACTGGGCTAATGAAGATGGGCATACACCATACAGTTTACTATGAAGAAAATTTTACCTGGGCAGCAGTGCTATGACCTACTCTTATATAGAATTCCAACTGCCAATGGACCTTTTACGTGCATGCCAATCTGTAAATGGGACCTCGGTTTTCCATCCCATCCAAATGAGTAGACAGCTGTCACCCGTGTGGTGAGATCGCCGTAGGGTCCACGAAATGTCGGTGAGACGAGGTCAATTTCCTGTTATACTATGTCCCAAATGATGTAAAAAAACATGAAAATTAAAATCATCTATAGACGCCATTTTGAATAATTAGCACTTTTCCGTTTTGGAAACCAAAATTTTCGTAAAGCGACCGAAATTGACAAGTCGAATGTATCATTTGTCAAATGAACGTTTATTAGTCAATCAAGAATACAAAGTACAAGTAAACAAAGTATTAGGTAGTGTAGTAGTGAAGCAAGATATAGGTTAACGGTGTCTGGATGAGTAAGCAACAACGCAAACTAAAAGTTTCGTGCCGTATTCTGAAATCAAGCATGGACAGACTCTGAAACCTGTTCTGGAAAGTAGCTCAAGCCTTTTTCACGTCCCTATCTGTCTATAAAAGCCTCCACCTGGTCAAACATTGCGTGTGCTTTTCTTGGCACTGGTATCTTTAATTTTTTATAGGCACTTTCAAAATCTCGGATCGATTGATTGTACTCAGGAAGCAACTTCATGGAGAAACATTTCTGTCTTACGTCTTCAAATATCTTATACTATTTTGTTTATGCTTTCGCAAGTACCCCCCGATTCGAGTAGTCTCTCTAAAATGTGAACATTTTGAAGGAGTTACTTGCATTGTTCTCCATTAAACTCACCCCCGTGTTGAGGAGGTCGTTTGATATCCAACTTATCTGACCAATCGATGGCTCGAAGGTCGCATCCCTCGGTGCCGCGGAAAGTTGAGTCAAGATGATCATATAATCTGTTTACAATTCCCAACACATTCGTCCAAATTTCCATGCCCATGGTGTGAAGTTCCGAAATCCTCTTTCACTGATCCCGAGTCATCGAGATGCGGACCTTGGTTACCACCCAGGACAATGCAGCGATGTATCAAGCTGACTTGGTAAATCACAACAGGAAGACGAAACTCTCTGCAACCGACATCAAGAGTTGTCAGAACGTTCCGCTTCTAAAGAATCTACCCGATGACACGGTTGTTCTTCGCGTTATTCCAGTGATGGAACTTCACCTGGTGTTGGGAATTGTAAACTGATTATATGATCACCTTGACGCAACTTTCTGCGGCATCGAGGGGTGCGACCTATGAGCCATGAGCCATCGATTGGTCAGAAAAGTTGTCTATCAAACGACCTCCTCAACACGGGGGTGAGTTTAATGGAGAACAATGCAAGTAACTCCTTCAAAATGTTCACATTTTAGAGAGGCTACTCGAATCGGGGGGTACTTGCGAAAGCATAAACAAAATAGTTCAAGATGTTTGAAGACGTTAGACAGAAATGTTTCTCCATGAAGTTGCTTCCTGAGTACAATCAATCGATCCGAGATTTTGAAAGTGCCTATAAAAAATTAAAGATACCAGTGCCAAGAAAAGCACACGCAATGTTTGACCAGGTGGAGGCTTTTATAGACAGATAGGGACGTGAAAAAGGCTTGAGCTACTTTCCAGAACAGGTTTCAGAGTCTGTCCATGCTTGATTTCAGAATACGGCACGAAACTTTTAGTTTGCGTTGTTGCTTACTCATCCAGACACCGTTAATCTATATCTTGCTTCAATACCACACTACCTAATACTTTGTTTACTTGTACTTTGTATTCTTGATTGACTAATAAACGTTCATTTGACAAATGATACATTCGACTTGTCAATTTCGGTCGCTTTATGAAAATTTGGTTTCCAAAACGGAAAAGTGCTAATTATTCAAAATGATTTTAATTTTCATGTTTTTTTACATCATTTGGGACATAGTATGACAGGAAATTGACCTCGTCTCACCGACATTTCGTGGACCCTACGGCGATCTCACCACACGGGTGCTGTCCTTGTCAGGCCCTCCGTCCTACATCACTAACAAGGGGAATCACATGGGAAAATCTTGGTGAACATTTTTTGGCTAATGTCACCTTGGCCCCATAAAAAAACTACATTATATATAGTGTTGTTTTCTTTTCTTCCAGAAAAATCTGTCAATGGATGAATTATTGGATTGGAAGCATTTACTTGGATCATTTCCAGATCTGGATCCAAACTGGTTCATCTCAGATCTTCAGGACTCTTTAACGTACATATTTTGGAACGAAACGAAGTCGAACACAAATTCATTATAAAGAGACTACACAGTAGAATGAACAATAATATTGTGTAATGTCTGTGAATGGAATTTAACTTGTGTTAATAAAATATTTATGATAAAAAGACATGAACATTAATTTATATTCTATGCTTGATAAAGACGAGAGAACCCTCGTCGAAACGTTGCTGAAATAAACTCTTCAAGTAACTTGTATTCTATATAATTGTGTCATGTGTTATTAATTTATATCACCAAAATTTTGTGATGTTATTCATGAATAAATTGAAATGGGGTTTAAATCCATGAATAAAACTTGTATGTTGCAAGTTTCTAATAACAAAAATGTATGATAAAAAAAGACTCCTACATTTATTTATATCACAAGAGTTTTGTGTGAAGTTATTTGTGAAACAAACTTGTGTTGCTCAAGTTTCTTATATAATATTCAACACCTGTTTATGGACTGGTTTTTTTTTTGTCTTATCCATTTTGCACAAAGATGTTCATCTACTTCGCTGAATAGATCTCTGACCTAAATGGCCGCCATGTTTTGTAATGTGGTTCTATTCCGTTTCACATGTCAGACACACAAAGATTAACTTAAAATTAGGTCAACTAGCTTTATGTCTGTGCTCAAGCAGAGTTAACAACTTTTACAAGTTCCAAAATGGTAATACATGTACATACCTTCACATGTCTATTAGCTTCAGTATGATATGCAGTGATTCCTATTACAAAATACTAAATTGATAATAATAATCTCACTCAATGAGAAAGTAAGACAAGATATGCTATTAATGATTTTTATTGATATTTTCTAATAAATTTAATACATAAATCATCTACACATACATGTAAAGTATAACGTAACATCTTCACATTGTCAAGTCAATATATCTCATACCTAAACACTTCAGCACCTGGAACACCTGGGAAAACACCAACTACTGCTCCCTAGAGCATTGGGAATACCCTAACTACTGCTCCATAGAACACCTAGATCACCCCAACTACTGCTCCCTAAAACAGCTGGGACAACCCAACTACTGCTCCCTATAACACCTGGATCATCCCAACTATTGATACCTTCACACCTGCTTGAACACCCCCTGGGGATACTCCAACAAATGATCCCTAGAACACTGGGGGACATCCCAACTACTGCTCCCTAGAGCACCTCAAACTGCCCAAGTCACATGAATAGCAATGAATGAAATGGGGTTTAACGTCCTACGCTTAAGCACCTAACCTGGGCCAATTGAAGATGGGCATACGCCAACAGTGTGCTATGAGGGAAATTTTGCCCGGGCAGCGGCGCTACGGCCTACTCTTATATCGAATTCCAACTGCCAAGGGATCTTTTACGTGCGCTCCAATTTGTACACGGGACCTCGGTTTTTCGTCCCATCCGAACGACTAGGCAGCTGTCCTTGTCAGGCCCTCCTTCTGCATCACTGACAAGGGGAAATCACGCCAGAAAATCGAGATGAACTTTCTCGGCCAGTGCAGGGATCGAACACTCAACCTCCAGGCTAGCGAACCAGTGCCTTATCCACTTAGACACCGTGATCCCCACACATGAATAGCAATAAACTATTTTAGGATAGTATACTAGTTCTGTGATTTGAGTCGTTTGAGCCAGACTAGTGCAGTTTTCAGTATGACAAAAAAATGGAGGACAAAATGACAGACACCAGAGGGATTGTATTGGACAAAACCTGCTTTTGTACCCAATATTGTCTGTGACAGCCACCCAACCCTCAACCAAAAAGGTTGTGAGATAATGTATTATTTACAACTGAAGATGATTAAGAATTAACAAGACTTTATGACACATGT
Organism: Patella pellucida; assembly: GCA_917208275.1. Classification (NCBI taxonomy): domain Eukaryota; kingdom Metazoa; phylum Mollusca; class Gastropoda; family Patellidae; genus Patella; species Patella pellucida. Next base: position 88,301,166 of record OU795036.1, on the reverse strand, counting down.
TTTAGAGAAATAATTTTCATAACAATTTTCATAACAAACAATTATTTGTTTCAAAGTTTTCTTATATAAATGGATTGTAACTATAAGAGACAATAGCTACAAAGATATAGCTAAAAATATTGAGACACACTGTGATGTGTTTGATATAGAAGGAAATGTCCACTCAACTCAAACTAGGTCATTTGGGATGAATGTGGTTCAATTCTTTTTCAAGATTTAGCTGTGGGAGGGATCCGAAGAACCCTGAGAAAATCCATGAGGCTGGACAGCCAACAATACTCCCATGTCATGTACAACCGGGGATCAAAACCTCACCACTTGACTCAATGACAGACCTCATTACAATCTGGGGGGAGGGGATGGCCTAGTGGTCTAGAGTATGTGGCATGAAGATAGGGGTGCCTTCTCAACCTTGTAGGTTTCCACTGGGCACTCCGGTTTCCTCCCACTGCTAAAGACCCCTACGTGCAAGCGAATTATTGAAATAAAATTAAAAACCATGTTAGTCCCGAAATAACCTAGGTGTGTTGAGTTGATGTTAATCCCCATTTCTCTCACAATCTGGAGCTAGGCTTTAATCACTATATAAGACCCCCCCCCCCATCACCAAGGGGTTGGCGGGAACAAATTTTTAAACTTTCAAACACAAAATCGCACTCTTTCACAGACATATGCATCATCTAGTCCTGAATATATTATTTTAAAAAAAACTTCCACATAGTAATAAAGTACATTCGATTATCTCCCTTTGTTACACGTAGAATTAGAGTTATCTATCTTGGTGGAGGAGGCGCCATGCCTGGCATTCCACCTGGACTGGAGCCTGATACAGCTGCATTGGGTCCTAATAAAATCTGAAAATACATAAACACAGGGATTAATAAACAAATGAAACTCTTTATTTATGCAAAACTAATACTCTCTATATAATTCAGTCATATTGAGACTAATATGCCAATAAGAATGAAATGAAATGGGGTTTAACGTCCAACGCTTCTGCACCTAACCTGGGCTAATTGAAGACAGGCATACACTGTGCTATGAGGGAAATTTGCCCGGGCAGCAACTGAATTCCAACTGCCAAGGGATCTTTTACGCGTACGCCAATGTGTACTTGGGACATTTGGTTTTCCGTCATATTCAAGCGACTAGGCAGCTGTCCTTATCAGGCCCTCCACGAGATGAACTTTCTCGGCCAATGAACATGCTAATATGGTACGCAGAGCATCATGTTGAAATGAAATTGGGTTTAACTACCCAAATTACTGCTTGTGACGATGAAATAAATCATGCAATATGCAATGAGTGAAATTTTGTCTGTTCCACCAGTGCTACATGCATGGTCTACTCGTATTTGGATTTACAACTGCTCTCAGTGTGGGGGGAGAGTCGGATAACCGAATGGTCTGCCGTTGAGTCAACAGACGTCGTTTCGATTCCTGGTTGTATGTGGCAAGGAGTAGGGTCACATGTCCAACATCAGGGTTTTCTCTGGTTTCCTCCCACAGCTAAACACACCGATGCACAAGCGAAATGTTGAAATAAAATAGAACCATATGTTAGTCCCAAAATGACCTAGTCTGTGTTGAATGGATGGGGTGTTAAATCTCATCCCTCTCTACTTACCTGTCTTTGTTGTTGCAACTGTTGTTCTTGTTGTTGAGCTCTTTCAGATTCAAATACAATAGGTAAAACCATTATGGTGGCCGATGACGCTAGAACCCACAAAAGACTTCTTCCCAGAGTAAAACTTCCTTTGGCTAAACTAAAGCTAACACCAAATACGGAACCAAAAACCATTCGTATTTTTTCTGGGAACATTTCAGTTAAACCTATAAGTCTTTCTGATACAGTTTCATCAATGTCCTGGAAATATACAGATCGACATTTTTAAATAAATAAAATGGGGTTTAACGTCCTACTGACACTGTTCTGCTCTGAACTGGGCTAATGAAGACAGGCATACTGGCATACAGTGTGCTATGAAAGAAATTTTGCCCAGACAGCAGCACTACCGCGCTACTCTTATATCGAATTCCAACTGAGGGGATATTTAAGGTGCACACAAGAGTTCAGTTTTTCATCCCTCTGGATCGACTAGACAGCTGTCCTTGTCAGGCCCTCCGTCCTGCACTACTGACAAGATGGAACCACGCTAGAAAATCTGGAAGAACTTTCTCGGCCAATGCAGGGATTGAGCACCGACAAGAAAAATAAGTAACCATAAGTTTATTTGCACAAAGACAGGACATGTCTAATAAGAGTCTATGACTGAGGGTTTTTGGTTACTACGCGTAGGTTCTGTTTTTATAATAGCGCTAATGCACTTCTGCACATACCCTAAAAATTTCAAGTCACTACAACCACAGGAACCAGTAGAGGTGCGAAATAATAGGGCATTTCCTACAAACCGATTGGCGAGCAATGAACTATCACTATTATTGAAATAAAGTTGAGGGTCTTGCTGGGTGTGAGTCGGTGTGTCACGTTATATAGAGCGAAGCTCTAAAGTACCGTGCAAAATGCGGTGCTTGAGCAAAGCTCTTTTCTGGTAACACAGGAGCGTAACTAAAACTGTCACCCACAGACTGTTGATTAAAATAAAATAAAGACCGGAACTGGATACACTGGGCAAACCTGGCAATGCGCATGCCAACTTACCAATCTCGCTCTTAAAATCATTTCTATGATGTGTTCAATCAAGGATGTCACAAATGACATATGTTTGACTTCAAAGAAAAAAATTCTCACGATTTTCAAACGTAGTGGATATATAGCCGTAAACGGTACCCTATTTACTAACGCTATTGTACCGTAAATCGCAATGACGTATATATACATCGTGTGTGATTGGTTAAATAATAACTTCTGTTCGATGTGCGCAGTTGTGGGACTCTTCCGTTCGACATGCGCAGTTGATATATTCCACAAGAACGGTAACTTCGTCTTTCAAGTTTGGCGCAGAAACACGGTTTGACGGAAAAAAATGTAAACCACTGACCGTCTTGGTACTTAAATTAAAAACCAAAATCCACAGAAATAAGCCCTTGAATGAAATAGAATAATTTTCTACAATTTACATTTATTATTTTATTTTCTTCTAAAACTAATTCTCTTGGTTCTACCGTAGAAATCCAAGTATGGCTATTTCGTCCTATATAATAAACAGAGAAAGTAGGAAGATTAGACAAAGAACGAAAGGTGGTTAGGGTAAGGGTTTGGGTTAGGTTTTGGGGTAGGGTCATGGGTTAGGGTTAGGGTTCGGGTTAGGCATCATTGCAAAAGCAAAAACTGCTAAGTCCACGGATCAGAGAACTGCGCATGTCAAACTGAAGTTACGGCCAAAGTAAAGTGCTGTTTACGGTTGAATATCCACTACCTTTTTCAAAACAATATTATTATTTATTCCAATATTTATATCAGTTTCGCTCTGGCAATGCCTGTTACTAGCATTACCACATCAAAATTTCATTTAACAGATAATATGTTTTTCTTCTTTTTAATGCATGCAGGCTGCTTCATGGGTTAAAAAACTTTTTAAATTTTCAAAATCGGTCCATTAATAAGTTTTCTATGAATGTTTTCCTCAGCGTAGATGGTTGTATTTTTGAGATAAAAAGTGACTGACTTATCTGTAGGCAAAACACGCCCTCGAAATAAGGCATTTTGAAGCTAAAGCATGTCTTTTAAAGATCCTACAATAATTCTGGCAATATCAAGAGCAACGAGTTGAAATTTTGCAGTCACGATGGAAAATGGATGGCGAGTTTAGTTATGTCGTCAAACTGCCGCTACAACACATGCCTTCCGTGGAATGGTGGCCATCTTGGATTTCCTTTTAAAACGGTCATTAAATTGTACTGTAATAGTGTAATCATTAAGTCAGCATCAAATGACACTGCACTGTTATTCAAATTGCTAACTTTTGCACTCAATAAAGTTAGTTTGATCTTGTTCATGACTCCGAAGAAAAATGGCGGCCATTTTGGAATCCAAGATGGCCGACTTGCCAGATTCCGTCACCGTCTGTTGTCATTTATTTGGTGCTCAACATACCGGTAATGGGTTGTAATATATCAAACTAAAGGTATTGAAGAGTACATGACAGTTTCAAAATGCTCAATCACCACCTGTGAAAATATAACATTTTAAATAAGGAAATTGGTTTTTAAAATTCTGTTCATTTTGTTCAAAATTAAAAGCTATTTGTAAAATTTTGTAGCAATAAATATTGATAATGAGACCCCTACTAGCTTCTGAAAGTTCTGCCTATAGCTGTGACTTGCCTGCGAGTGATCCTTTAATTATATTATTTGTGTTTAAAAACAATAACAGAATAATTGTCAAAAATCTGTACTACTAGTACTATGTAAAAATTAATGATTGTTTCCCATCATATTTATATAGCCTAACTAACTGCCCTAACTACATGTAAACTGGGTTGTGTTTTTTATTTTATTTTAATAACTTTATTACTTAAAAAACAAACTATCAACTGTTGTTCATGAAGACATAACTATAAACAGATATAGCCTACCCACATGGTATTTACAATATTCAATTATATTATAAATTTTATTTTTTGTCAAGATCATTCAAAGACTGAAAGAGTCAAAGCAAAGAAATCATATTCATATTTTAAAAATGAGTTATGCCTACATTTTTATTTTTAATCAAAATGATTATTTGAGAATAGATACATGTGTAGTCTACCTGATTGTTGAGAAAATATTTATTAATAAGCTTAATTATAGTTTTAAATAATTTTATTAATATCTATATTTTGTCAGACATACGAGTTTATCTTCGGTTTTCAAGCCCACGTTCAGTCAAACAACCGTTATTTCCACCTTCCACCCCTAGAACTGAAATGTCACGCGAACTTGTCCAATCAGACGGAACTAAACCAATCACGTGATGTAAATACAACGCGTCATCAGGGGCCGCCATTTTAGTACGAATGGAATCGCCCACAGATTTTTTCACGGATCGAGAAATCCGATCGACAATGAACTTCTGCGGCTTATTATTCTAGGAAAATATTTTTTATTACCGTCGAGACTAGCATCATTATAGTCTACGATATTTCATTAACGTACTCACTATTTAAAAATTCAAGCCGCAGCATAGGATCTCGGGAAAAAATGGCATCAATCTTTTAAAACGTTCACCTCTCAAAAAGTAAACATGCGATTTTGATGAAATTTGCCGCGGAAGCTTGCGGGGTATCTCCACATGATTGGTTGAAAGTTTCAATGTCGTAGGTGAAGAGGTTCCCCTAGCAATGGGAATCCTAAGCTATGTACCGCTCAAAAACCCGGGCGTGCGTTGAGCCTAAATTAGTTTTCTAATGGTAAAACAATGGCGCACGTCAGTTACGTAATATTGCCGTCGGTACTTTTCAACTTGTGTTTTGAGTACATTATCAATAAAGAACAAAATCGAAACCTATATCATTAAAAAGGTAATTTAATGGGCTTTTTAGTCATATAGGTTAAAATTGCTTTACTCAAATTATGAGTTTCATAACGGTTAGTTTTTCTTGGCTCTCTGTTCGTGAGGAGTGTAGGATACGACTATTACGAGTCAATACACTGCCAAAGTGTCGCACAGCGCTGACAGTGGATGTGGTAATCACCGTAATGCTACTGTTACATTTTATTTTTCTTGTAAACGTCCGCTGAGAAAAGTCGAAGTCTGCACCGAACATATTCGGATCTTATTACACAGAATGCAACCTGGGCCAAGCCAAGTATAATCGTGATTTGCCTGAACATCATGACTTCCAATGTAACATGTTATTATTATTATTACTATTGTAATTGTATTATATTAGGCCTACATTTTACCTCATCGTCATCTTCCAGTTCAATGGCTGGAGGTAATTCTGGTCTTTGGCCAAGTGCGTCTAGTGGATTTGTGCTTTGACCAAATAAGCTGGCAGGATCCATTTCAGTTATTTCACCAGTGACACTAAAAGAATGTTTTATTTTTTTAATTTGACTTTAGCAAGAAACGAGAAACGTGCTGTGGAACGGAACCGGAAGTCAAGATACCGGTAAGTTTCTCTCAAATTTGCATAATGTAATGTAGCCGAAACGAAATATTTATGTGAAATACAGATTTCAATTTTCAACTATAGTGGCAATCACCCACATATTTTTTTCTTACATCATACGTATCGAAAATAAATTATTTCCATCTATAAAAATCAAATGTGTGTTTATTCAGTTATTTTATACTCAGCAGATTTGCTCAAGTTAACAGACGTATAATCGTCTGCGAATTCTTTTTGTAGGTTTTAATTATCCCCCCTGAAAATTGTTATTTTACAATTATACTTATTTCAAGATTCTGAAATGACTTTTATTATTCCAACACAATTTGTAGATCGCATATTGGAAATCTCGTGTTTGGAAATGGATATCAAATTTTTATAATCATAATTTAAAATGATCAAAAACGTTGAATAAAAACCCACGATATAAATTATCTATTCAGAATTATATATTGTGAATTTCCCGCCATTCAATAAAAGGGCCTTTGCTATTAATAGCACTCAGTTCCAATCGGGCTGGGCGGAATCGCAATCAAGAGATTTCGGAGGCGTAATTTTTATTACCAGTGGCAGTTGGTGCTCTTTCGCCTGACGCCCGAATTAAAATATAAAAAAGGACCCACCAATCATAACCTATCCTCGCAGGCATCTTCTCAGTCCTAAATTTCGTGTTCTCTTTGGATTATTGCTGGTGTCGTTCTAAAACCTCGTAACTCAAACCAACTAAATTTTACAGGAGGATCACCCCCCCCCCACACACCACACACAGACACTATATTTTTAAAATTTATTTATAAAAAGCCTTTTAATAGATGGTATTCATAAACAGTCCTACCTATTAATCCTATAATTCACAATTGACAGCTGAGAACTTGACCAAAATATCATTTTTAAATTCCAACGTTTGAAGGAAGCTAACGCGACAACAATGGGGGTAATTGTGTTATTATTTCCTGTGTCAATGATTTTTAAGGGTGGGAAATAATACCTATTGGGCAAAAGACATAAACATAATTATGTTTTGACTTTCATAGAATGTATGAAATTCTCGCTTTAGCGACAAGCCTAATTACAAAACACAGAATAACGTATATGGAAAACAATCACAATCGATAAGTACACGACAAGAGAAACCCTGTCGAGAAAATTGGACCTTAACAATTCAGAAGAACTTTTCTATTTATAATATTTATTCGGGCGTCAGGCGAAAGAGCACCAACTGCCACTGGTAATAAAAATTACGCCTCCGAAATCTCTTGATTGCGATTCCGCCCAGCCCGATTGGAACTGAGTGCCACTAACAGCAAAAGCCCTTTTAATGAATGGCGGGAAATTAACGCTATATACTTTTGAATTTATAATTTATGTCGTGATTTTTTATTCAATGTTTTCGATTATTATCAATTATAATTGTGTGTTTACAATATGTATTTTTAATACCGGGTTCGAAATATATATTGTACAAATTCTGGTTAGATAATAAAATTCATTTCAGAATGTTCAAACTTGTATAATTGTAAAATAACAATTTTCAGGGGGGGGGGGTAATTTAACCCTTTATTGAATTTGACTTCTATTTTACGTCTCTCAATACAAGAATCACCAGTTTAATAACGATGAAAACCCGGCAGAGAGAAAACAGCAGACCTTTTTTAATACACAAATATCAACGATTCTGAAACATTTTACACTGCAGCAGGAATGTAAATACGTGGTGTAATTATTCTTGTTCGTATATGTATGGATGCCTAGATTGTTCTGTTGTGTGGTTTCTTGAGTTGAAATACACTTCCTACTGACTCCGGGGAGAGAGAGAGAGAGGGGGAGAGACTAAGTCATTTCGGGACTACCATACGTATTTTATTGGCGGCACACTACTCTGCTGTACTTTTAAAATCCCACATACGACTCTGATGACACGTTATACCCTTACCCCCCTCTCTCTCTCTCGCTCTGTCTCTTTAACTCTCACTATCTCTCTCTCCCCCCCCCCCCCCAACTCTCACTTCCCTCCCCCTCTCTCTCTCACCCCTCTCTCTCCCTCCCTCCCCCTCTCTCTCTCCCTCTTTCTCCCTCTCTCTCTCCCCTCCCCCCTCTCTCTCTCACTATGTCTCTTTAACTCTCACTATCTCTCTCTCTCCCCCCCCCCAACTCTCACTTCCCTCCCCCTCTCTCCACCCTCTCTCTCTCCCTCTTTCCCCCCTCTCTCTCTCCCTCTTTCTCCCTCTCTCTCTCCCCTCCCCCTCTCTCCCCCTCTGTCTCAAGAATTTCAAAGAACGATGACGTTGATAATTATAATGGTTTATTAGAATAACACGAGATCTGAAGTGAAATAATTTCCATCTGGAAACCAATTAATGTGGATTTCTTCGGTTAAATTCAGATTTGCCCTGCAGGTGTTAAATCGACAGTAAATTCTTGAAAGGGTTAAATTATCCCCCCTGAAAATTGTTATTTTACACGTATACATATTTGAAACATCTCAAATGACTTTTATTATCAAACCACAATATGTAGATCGCATATTTGAAATCTTGTGTTTAGAAATATATATCAAATTTTTAAAATCATAATTTAAAATGATCAAAAACATTAAATGAAAAACCACGACATAAATTATAAATTCAGAATTATAAAGTGTGAATTTCCCGCCTTTCAATAAAAGGGCCTTTGCTGTTAGTAGCACTCAGTTCCAATCGGGCTGGGCGGAATCGCAATCAAGAGATTTCGGAGGCGTAATTTTTATTACCAGTGGCAGTTGGTGCTCTTTCGCCTGACGCCCGAATTAAAATATAAAAAAGAACTCACCAAGACACCCTTTTCAGTCTGGAGTAGGATGTCGCTGGTGTCATTCTAAAACCTCGTAACTCAAACCAACTAAAGTTCACAAGAGGATCAAATTTGTATATATGAATGGTGGCCTAGTGGTCTAGAGTGCCGCGCTTCGACCTTTAGCTGGCCGCCCACCTCCTGCTTACGGCTGTGATTTCGAGCCCTGGTGTGAGCGTATGTGGCATGGAGATAGGGGCGCCTTCTCAACCTCGTGGGTTTCCCCCGGGCACTCCGGTTTCCTCCCACTGCTACGCGCAAGCGAATTATTGAAATAAAATCAAACCATATGTTAGTCCCAAAATGACCTAGTTGTGTTAAGTGGACGTTAAACCCCATTTCCTTCTCTCTCTATACATATGTAAAATAACAATTTTAGATTACTGTCCTTGTCAGGCCATCCGTCCTACACCACTGACAAAGGAAACTACGTCGGAAAATACCGATCCGATGAACTTTCTTGGCTAATGCAGGATCTAAGAATAATGACAAGACACATGTAATATGATAATTTATGTTCCCGTGATAATGACCCACATAGCACAATCAATAATCAAGTATAATAATTAATCCATTTCCACGATTCACTAACTGGACTTATTATATTCATCGGCGTAGGAGACGGGAGGAGCAGGGTAGGAATTTACTCCCTCGTTCATTTTAAAAATAGAATATGGTTAATAATGAATGAACTGTACATAAATATGTTTTTGATCGATATTTAATATTAATGCCAGGACGACATCGATAAGATGCTTTAATTAATCAACCTTCAAACTCTGGACAGGTCGGAAAACTCACCCAAAACTCGTGTCCTTTTATTATCGTTTGTAATAATTCGAGATGTACGCTAGGTTTAGAAACAGAAACGGAACCTGTTTGACCAACATTTTAATTCCTACATTAGGTATACTTCTAGAATATTGAGAAAACTTTGTCTTGCAAATAAACCGTTTATGTTTATATGTACGTAAAATACGAATATCCCCAAATTCCAGTAAGAAAACCCGTATATCATGTTTTCTTATGGAAAAAACCCCTACCTTGGAAGAATAACCCGATACAGGCTTAGAGAAAAAAATTGAGAAGAATAACCCTAAATTCCCCTGGATAATCCAAAGTCGAGACCGACTTTCAGAGCGCAAGTTATTCCGTGCATAGAATATACCCAAAAGATCAAAGAGATTTGCCGTTATTGGTTTATAAATGTGCAGACTTCGTTTTGACTCATCCCTAGTTGTATCTATCTCATGTTAACGGTTTACCTCTTCAACTGAATATTAAAAACAGAGAGAAAACTAATTTTGGTTTGATGTCGTGGAAGGCCGAGTTCTTGTGTTTAAATTGGCAGTTTACGTAAAAGATCAACTGGCAATTGCAAAAATATTTTCTTGTGCGTTGTTCACGAGTCAACAGAGATTTTACGTATTTAATAATTGATTAGGGATTATAATAAATTGAAAATAACCCACTTTAAATATATTGAAAATATTCGAATAGTATTCGAATACAAATTCCAAGACGCGTCGAATATTCGAATACTATTCGTGTTCGAATATCTGAACACTAACAAGGACGAGCTAGGTTTAATCACAGTTTTACTCTCTCGAGTACCAGACCATATACTTGAGTCTTTGTATCAACCCCCCCCCCCCCCCACCGCCATACCTCCACCAACCAAAAAAATCACAACAAAGAGGAAACCTTCAACCCAAAGGACGTCTTGATACGCACCATAGAATATATCGAGTTGGAACCCTCTTGCTCCTACAAATGAATCCGCCCCCTGCGCAATGTCACAAAGATTATAATTAGGATTTATGCTTTTTTTTTGCTTTTCTTCACCTGCATCATTAGTAGTCACCTGTATATGGATTCTAGACTTTGCAGGTAAGGTTCGAACATATATATATCTTGACGTCATTATACGTTTTACTTATATGTGTTATACAAAAATATTATGTTTAATATGAGGAATTCATACCGATGGTACAAATCAAATGGGGTTTAACGTCCTACTGTTTTGCACCTAACCTCGGCAAATGTAAGACGGACATACGCCATATAGTGTGCTATGAGGGAAATTTGGCCCGGGAAGCGGCGCTGCGGCCTATACTCTTATATCAAATTCCAACTGCCAAGGGATATTTTACGTGCACGCCAATGTGTACACGGGACCTCGGTTTTTCGTCCCACCTGAACGACTAGACAGCTGTTCTGGTCAGGCCCTCCGAATAATGGTAGAATACAGGGGGCTTCTTCATAATAAACATGTAAATCATATACAGACAAACGAAACAAGCTGTGAATGCGCCTGTCTCTTTTAGTGGAATCGTGTCTATTCACAGATCGAGTGTATATTTTCTTAATCCGTTTCCATCTGAAAAGTAGGACGTTAAACCCCATTTCATTTCATATTTTCCTAAGGCTGTGATAGGAATTTGTTTTGTTTAAATTATCTGGTTACCCGATGGAATGGAATGGGGTTATTACCATCTCGTCAACGTAATGCTTCGGTAATTTAAAGACTAAAATGTTCTGTTTTCATATCAATTGTTACTTATTAAATGCGAGATAAAAAGTTTTACATGGGCAACGCCCTTACCCTATATTCTTGGATCGTTTACGTGTACGTCAATGGTAGGTTACACGACTGAACAGGAACATCACCCTTGTCAGAACCGCAAGTCAGATCGCGCAACAAAAAACCACGAAAAAACCACGAAATCGCGCACGGAAAACCACGAAGTTTTGCTAACGGAAATCCACGAAGTCCCATCCCGACCCTTTCATATGATTCGAGGTTAGGACATTCCAATCTGAAAGAACAAGCCCAAACTAGTGGTTCTCAGAGATGCAGGCTACATTTTCCCCAATTATATATCCCCTCCCAATAGTAATTATACTCTTACATCGGTAATATTTTAAACAATTTATGAAACTAAGTTGCTTTATAAATTGCAAGCAAATAATCCATCGTAGAAAACAATATGGTCATTTTTACTTTCATATCCGCAGTTAAATTATCAAAGTATTCAACAAAGACCAACGCGGCGCGTGTTTTAAAGCCCCAATACCACTCTTGTAACTGAATAATATGTTTCAATCTTTATTCTGGTCAACAGTTTGTACTATTTTACAATATTTCAATTAAATAGTGATACAAATTTCATCTTAACACACCTAATTTTAGAAATTGGAAAAATTCAAATATGCCGTAACATGGTTTTAAAAGCCTTACGTAAGCACTTTCAAATGCAACTTGGATTTAAACATATTTTCGAGCCCTCTGGACAAGTAAGATAGGTTGTAATGGATAATTTACACAACAGGAAGGACACTTAAACATCTTGTAGTTAGAATAAGGCTATTTTTTTCTGGACCTGTCAAGCCAGCAACAGTGTTATTGTCCCTTTAATCTCGATAATAATTGATTGGTGATTGTCTGTTAATCTTTTGTGGTTTCACACCCATCGATTGAATGTCCGATTATACAATGTTGATTAAATGGAAAATCGTGTGACGGGACGGCTGATGACAGATATCGCAATTCGGAATATTCAGAATACAGATTACTCAAAGATGTTTTGGCTGAAGGAAATTAATCGGGACATGAAAAATGATGTCGGATTCCACAAAATGCCGTTGTATTCAAATGGCCGACGTGACACTGTAATTTCGGATGGGACGAAAAACCGGGATCCCGTGTACACATTGGAGTGCACGTAAAAGATCCCTTGGCAGTTGGAATTCGATATAAGAGTAGGCTGTAGCGCCGCTGCCCGGGCAAAATTTCCCTCATAGCACACTGTATGGCGTATGCCCGTCTTCTATTGGCCCAGGTTAGGTGCATAACAGTAGGGCGTTAAACCCCGTTTCATTCATTCATTCATTCATTCGTAATTATCTAAGGCCATACACATGCATACTAGCATCGTATTAAACCGAGAAAGCTTTTCGAGCCTCAATAATAAATAGTCAGTAGTCCCAAACTGGATTAAGACAGAATCAGCAGTTTTTTGTGAACTGTATGCTAATTCGTGACCTCTCTTATGTTTATGCATATTGGTATTTTATGTTTTTATATATGTACCCACCAACCATTAGTTCCCATTTCTTCACTTGTCTGATCCCTGATCTGCATGGATGTGGTAGCCTCCCTTGAAACATAAAAATAGAACTAGTAGTCCCGAATGTCATAACACCCTTGTTCAATGAGTTAAAGTTTTGTCTTGATAATATTTCCTAAAGTAAAAGTAGACCAAAATTATGTAAACAGTATTTTATATTTGAGATCAGATGGGGACCTTATTGAAAGTCACGTAGACTAAGAATTTAAACATACTTCCCCGATTTTTCCTAATGTTTCATTTCCTTTCTAAGCATAATTTAGATCTAGTTTCATTGGGAAGAAAATGTTGTCAAAAAGGAATTTTGCAAAAATTCAGTGAACAACCATCATTTTCATGTAAATTTTATGAGACTAGTTTTAGAAGTTCAATCGATTTATTACCATGTAGAAGTGTCTTCTTTTATCCACTGAAAAAACACAGATTACCTGACAGAGTTAACAGGTATGACAAATGACCATATTCAGAATAATTTTCAACTTTTATTATTGTCGGACTAATTCTGTTAAAAGGATAGGCTCATGAAGATGGCAATACGCCATACATTGTTCTATGAGGGAAATGTTGCCCTGACAGTGGCACTACAGCCTACTCTTATATAGAATTCCGCCAATAATGTGTAGGCCTACACGGGACCTCAATTTTCTGTACCATCCGAATGACTAGACAGCTGTCCTTGTCAGACTAAAGACCACTGAATGTGCGCAACCGGAATTATTGAAATAAATTTGTACTATATATGTTAGTCCCAAATTGAGCTGGTTTGTGTCAAGTTGACATTAAGCCCCATTTTTTGTAGCAGTTTAGGTTTTTCGCTCTCACCATCACTAACTTCCAAAAATTTTCTTTTTTTCCTGCAGTTTACAGAATTGTAATTTTTCAAGAATGGCATCTTCTGGATTCAAGAATAGATTGAGTGAAGAAAAATCCCCGTATCTGCTTCAACATGCCCACAATCCAGTTGACTGGTAAGAAATAATGTTAATAGATCTAAGGAACTTGGGATGGGGAAGGCCTGATAATTGTTTCTAATCAGGCCCGTAGCCAGGAAGTTGTTTTTGGGGGGGCAAAGATGCTTTCGGGAGGGCCAACTAGCATGGGCATCTGCATGAATTTGGTGGTAAAGGCCAAGTTTTGTGTGATATTGGGGGGGGGGGGGCAAGACTCAGTATTGGGAGGGCAGTTGCCCCCCCCCCCCGTGCCACCCCCTGGCTACGGGCCTGTTTCTAATTCTAAATCCCCATTCTTACTTCTGAACCCCCATTCCTAATTCTAAATCCCCATTCATCCCCATTTCTAATTCTGAATCCCCATTCCTAATTCTGAATCCCCATTCCTTATTGTAAATCCCCATTCCTAATTCTAAATCCCCATTCATCTCCATTCCTAATTCTGAATCCCCATTCCTAATCCCTATTCCTTTATACTTTCTTGAATTTTAATTTTTTTCTGTAATTAATCCAAAATAAATGATGTTATTTCAGGTATCCTTGGGGAGAAGAAGCGTTTCAGAAAGCTCGCGATGAAAATAAAATAATCTTCCTATCTGTTGGTTACTCGACATGTCATTGGTGTCATGTGATGGAGAGAGAATCGTTCGAGAACGAGGAAATCGGACGAGTTCTCAATGAAAATTTTGTCAGTATAAAAGTAGATCGGGAGGAGAGACCTGATGTAGATCGGGTTTACATGACTTTTGTACAGGTATATATATAATATCATCGTGTAGTTGTTCTCACGACATGTCTTCACTACCCCAGTTGGAGCAGTATTTCGTTTAACTCCATTTTATTTCTTCTTTGATTGGCATTTAGTAATTGAGCATAATAACTCCAGGTACAATTTTATGGATACACAATTACTGAGTTTGATACTAAGCGAAGTTTCGACGAGAATATACTCGTCTTTATCAAGCAAATGATACAAAAAAAATTATTTCTTTTATTATCATTCCCACAATTTGCCAGCCCATTATATTTCATGCAACAAAATTTTGGTTGGAAAGTTGCTTTGTATTTTGCAGCTCTCTTTCTTGGTCAACAAAACAACATTTTTATGGGAAACAACCTGTTGTATTTTCAAGTACGTTGGTATCACGTGATGTGATGGGTTCTGACAAAGACACCCTCGTTTTTGGGAGTTAAGACGTGACACCGATTGGCATGAGTTGCGATGTAAGATGTCTTCTGGAAAAAATGTATTGAGTTAAACAATTGTGTTATTTAACGGAACACAGAAGCTAAACGCAATCAATGTTTCTTTAGCAGTGGGAGAAAAACGAAGAATCATAGAAAGCCCACAGCCGATAAAGGATTTAAAGATTCTAATTCTAATTAAATTGACAAAGTAGGCATACACGACTCTATCTTAAAGGCCCAATACCACTTTTGTTGTAACCGAATAATATGTCCCAATCATTATTCTGGTCAACAAATTGTACTATTTTACAATATTACAATTAACTGATGACACAAATTTCATCCTAACACACCGAATTGAAAAAAAAATTGGAAAAATTCACTACATGGTGTGAAAAGCTTTACGTAAACCTTTTAAAATGTAACTTAGATTTAAAAATATTTTCGAACCTTCTGGACAAGTAAAATAAGATGTAATGGATAATTTACACAACAGGTAGGACACTTAAACATCTAAAAGTTAGTATAACCCTTTTTTTCTGGACCTGTCGAACCAGCAAGAGTGTTATTGTCCCTTTAAGGAGATAATCATTTTCAGCAGAATTTATTTTAAATATCCAAATTATTGCAGGCTACGACAGGAGGAGGTGGGTGGCCGATGAGTGTTTGGTTGACACCAGATCTGAAGCCGATAGTTGGTGGAACATATTTCCCACCAGACGACAGATATTATAACAGACCAGGATTTAAAAGTGTTTTGTTAAACATTGTTAAACAGGTTAGTTTTTTGTTATTCACAGGTCTTAGAGAGAGAGAGAGAGAGGGAGAGAAAGAGGGAGGGAGGGAGGGAGGGAGAGAGGCAGGAAGGGAGGGAGAGGGGAGGAGATAGAGAGAGAGGGAGGGAGAGAGTGGGAGGGAGAGAGTGGGAGGGAGAGAGAGGGAGGGAGATAGAGGGGGAGAGAGAGAGAGAGGGGGAAAGAGAGAGGCTACCCTACTCCTTGCCAAGTACAACCTGGGATTCGAAACAGGTGTTTTTGGTAGCTCTTGTTATGGTTTATAGCCAAGTGACATATCACAGACACAGTCGAGCAGTTACAGGGTTATAGACCATAGACAGTCAAGCAGTTACAGTGTTACACGTCATAGACATTTGAAAAAAGTTACAGTGTAACGTGTCATAGACAGTTGAGCAGTTACAGTGTTGCATATCATAGACAGTCGAAAAAAATTATGGTATTACATGTCATAGAAAGTCGAAAAAAGTTACAGCGTTGAAAATCATAGACAGTCAATTAGTTACAGTGTTATACATCATAGACAGTCAATTAGTTACAGTGTTATACATCATAGACAGTCAATTAGTTACAGTGTTATACATCATAGACAGTCAATTAGTTACAGTGTTATACATCATAGACAGTCAATTAGTTACAGTGTTATACATCATAGACAGTCAATTAGTTACAGTGTTATACATCATAGACAGTCAATTAGTTACAGTGTTATACATCATAGACAGTCAATTAGTTACAGTGTTATACATCATAGACAGTCAATTAGTTACAGTGTGACACATCATAGACAGTTGAGCAGTTACAGTGTTACACGTCATAAACAGTCGAGCAGTTACAGTGTGATGTTGTAGACAGTCGAGCAGTGACAGTGGGACACATTGTAGACAGTTCACGTGTTGACAGTTGGCCACATCATATGACAGTCCAGCACTGACATTCATAGACAGTCCAGATATGACATATTTAAGACAGCCCAGATATGACATAACCTAGACAGAGTAACTGTAAGACATCACAGGAAAATGAAACTAATATTGGTGAGAAATTGTTATATTTATATTTTACAGTGGAATAGCAATCGAAGTGAACTACAAGAAAAGGGGTCAAGAATATTGACAGCTTTACAAAAAGGGACAAAATTTGAACATCAAGGCCAACCCGTCCCTGATAAAGATGCCTTTGAAATGTGTTTTAAATCACTGGAAGCAGTGTATGACGGTGAATTTGGGGGATTTGGCAAAGCTCCAAAGTTTCCTCAACCATGTAAGTTGAATAATATAGTAAATGAACTAGTGCATTTGTATGAGCACGCCAAAGGAAACCGCACTGGAAAATCCTGGAGGATTTTCCCGTCCAACACCGGAATCGAACCCACAAGGTTGGACAGGCGGGGAATCAAAACCACGCCACTTAACTCAATGACAAACCATGTGATCTAATGCTTACACGTTAAAACATGCGACCACCAGACCCCCTTTAATATACCCAGTAATCCATTTATATTTTGTGTAGGTATAAAACTTTAGAATTTAGACCCATAATGAGATTTTTATCCATTTTAATTTCAGCTAATTTTGATTTTGTGTTAAGATATTTTGCTATGAACAAAGATAATGAAAATGGTCGCCAAGCTCTTGATATGACGGTAAATACGTTAAAAATGATGGCTAAAGGAGGAATACACGACCATATAGCTCAGGTAGGAATACACATCCAAGGTATCTTTTACGTGCATGCCAATGTATAGGCCTACACAGGACCATAGTTTTCCGTAACATCCAAACGACTAGACAGCTGTCCTTGTCAGGCCCTCTGTCCTGCAATGACAAGGGGAAAACCCTGAGAAGGGGAAACCCCTGGCAAGGGTAAACCACTGACAATGGGAAAATCCTGATGAACTCTCTCGGCCAACATTGTGAGCAAGCCCACGACATCCAGGCTAGTGAGATAGCATCCTACTCACTTAGCGACTGTGGCTCTCCATAAATATATGAATAATTACACCGTACACCACATTTTTACATTTCTACTGCAACATAAAAAATTTCAGAATCGTTAATATTCGTGTATTAAACAAGGTCTGCTGTTTTCTCTCAGCAGGGTTTTCACCGTTCTCCAACAAACAATTCTTGTATTAAGGTCTGTTTTTCTCACTGCAGGGTTTTCATCAATATCCAAAAAAACGATTCTTATATTAAGTTAAGGTCTGTTTTTTGACTGCAGGGTTTTCACCGCTATTAATCAAACGATTCTTGAATTTTAAGGTCTGTTTTTCTTTCTGCAGGGTTTTCACCGTTATTCAACTGACGATTTGTGGCACGTTCCTCATTTTGAGAAGATGTTGTATGATCAAGGCCAGTTAGTTGTTTCATATTTAGAGGCCTTTCAGGTATTTATACTTTTAATATTAAAAAACAACTACTATAAGTTACCCTAATCAGAGTTAAGTTCAATAAAAACAGATTACTGATTACTGAATTCCTACTGCAAAGGGATCTTTTATGTGCATGCCAATGTGTACACGGGACCTTGTTTTTTCGTACCATTCGAATGACTAGGCAGTTGTCCTTAAACCATGCCGGAAAATCGAGATTAACTTTCTCGGCCAATTTAGGGATCGTACACCCGACATCCAGGCTAGTGAGCCAGCGCCTTACCCACTTAGCCACGTGATCCCCCGAGTCACTCTAGAACTGTTTTTGTTTATTTGAATGTGGTAAATAAAGTTGTGTTTATTTTTTTAGATCACGAGGGAGAAGATATTTGAAGAGACAGCTCGGGATATTTTACAATATGTTTCTAGAGATCTAAGTCATCCTGTAAGTTTTCTATTCATATTTATAGTTACGTTAAGTCACTCTGTGGCGCGATACAATATATATATACATTAAAACAAAAAAATTAATGAAATGGGGTTGAACGTTCTACTGTTCTGCTGCGAACTGGGATAATGAAGACAGGCATACGCCATACCGTGTGCTATGAGGGAAATTTGGCACGGACGGCAGCACTACAGCCTACTCTTATATTGATGTTCCAACTGTCAAGGGATATTTTACGTGCATGTCAATGTGTACACGAGACCTCGGATTTTGTCCCATCCAATTGACTAGACAGCTGTCCTTGTCAGGCCCTACAATCCTGCATCACTGACCAGGGGGAAACCACACCGGAAAATCTGACTGAACTTTCTCTGCCAATGCAGGGATCTAGCACCCGACCCCCCGGCTGGCGAGCCAGCATCTTATCCACTGTCTTTGGGTCTGAAATGCTATATAAACTATTAATTAGACATTAATTAACCTATCCAGACTATAATCAACTCTAAATTTCATCATATGTGTCGGATTATCACTAGAATTGAATCCCATTTTGCTACTCAAAACTGGATAATCAAGACTATGGTTTTTATTGTACCGAGTTTAGTAACAATGATCAAGGCTAGGCCTGAAATAGAAAAGCTAATATATGGGTTCGCAGGGATCTTAATCGGCTGTTTTTTGTCGGCTTAACCGATTGATCTTTAATCTAGCCGGTTCGTAAAACAATGAACCGGCCATCAAGGTATCATTAATCAATCAACTTTCGGCCGATATCAAAGAGTTAATTTATTACTCAGCAATTAAGAAACCCATCAAGGAGTCATCTGCAGTCACTACGTCATTAATCAATCAGAGCGTAGCAATTTGACTGAAATTTTTAGAATATTCCCTTGACATTATGTAGTTTTTAACTATTATAGTGAGAACTGCTAGCTCTTTATCTAATCTCCCATAATTTATGTTTATTACATTAAAACATATCACAGCAAAAAAAACAAGAAAGAACCACTCTGTTATTGATACATTAAAACACATATTTTAAAAAATGTTAATGGATTGTGTATATTTATACTGCTTTAGGGCGGTGGATTTTACAGTGCTGAAGATGCCGATTCGTATCCTACCCATGATGCAACTGAGAAAAAAGAAGGCGCATTTTGTGTTTGGACTAAAGAAGAATTAACATCACTTCTAACAGGGAAGGTGCCGGGAAAAGACCACACGACTTTTGCCGATATTTTTTGTTGGCATTATCATGTGATGGAAGAGGGGAACGTCGATCCATATCAGGTAGTTTTCGTCTGTTTTTATTATTTTGGTGTATTACAAAGAAAGTGTTGCTAGTTATTCAGATGGGACAAAAAATTGAAGATGAGTAGGCAGAAATATGTCAAATATTTATTAATGCTGAAATATGCCAAATATCTTTAAAAACACACATTATGCATGAGCTAAATCCGCCTATTGCAGGTGGCAGGTCTTTATTTCGGCCTGAAATGTTATAAAAACTATTAATTAGACACTAACAACTTATCCAGACCATTAAACATAAAAATGGATCATCAAGACTTTTTTTTTATCGTACCGACTTAAGTGATGATGATCTAGGCTAGTCTGAAATTCAAAAGCTGATATCTCTGTTCAGGGTGAAGCAATTTGACTGAAATTTTCAGCATATTTTAGTAACGTTATCTAGTTTTTAACTATTAAATATTATGGTGACAACTGTCAACTCTTTATCCAATCTCCAACAATGCCCCTTTAATGTCAAAATATGCCAAATAATCCTTAATGTTCAAACATTTGAAATATTCATTCATGCCCATATATGTCAAATAAAACATATGAAAAAATTTGATTCCAGGATCCACATGATGAATTAAAGGAAAAGAATGTTCTGGTTGTCAAGGGCAACATACAGCAGACAGCGGCACACCAGGCAGTAGATATAGACATAGTAGAGGACGTTTTAGAAAAATGTCGTGAAATTCTATTTGAAGAAAGATTAAAAAGACCCAAGCCTCATCTTGATAATAAAATGGTGGCTGCATGGAACGGTGGGTGAATATTACAAATAATCTTCTTTATTTCATCATTCAAATCTTTCCGTTCATTTAGAAAAAGGGGGATAGGGGTGTCAGAATTGTTAACATTCATGCTTTGGATAAGGTCTGTCATAACGCAAGGGGATGGATGGCCAAATGGTTAGCACGCATGCGCTGTATCATAAAGCCTGTCATTGAATCAACTGGCGTGGTTTCGAATCCCTGGTCGTACATGACAAGGAGTAGGGTCGTCTGTCCAACCATGTAGGTTTTCTCCGGGTCCTCCTGTTTCCTCCCACTGCTAAAGACCCCTACGAGCAAACAAATTATTGAAATAAAATTAAACTATGTGTTACTCCCAAATTGACCTAGTTTGTGTCGAGTGGACGTTAAACCCCATTTCACTCTCTCTGTCATTGAGTCAATTAGTGTGGTTTCAAGTCCCTACATGCTCGTGAAATAGAATAAGGTCACCTGTCCAGCCTGGTGGAATTTCTTCGGATCCTCCGAATTCTTCTCACTTCTAAAAATGTCATTTAGCCCAGTTGGGATCATTTGTTGAAATAAAACCCTTCCCTTCTGCATCAGAAGGGTTAGGATTTTCTAAGAAACTTATTTATATTATATTTAAGGGGAGATAAGGTAAAGATCTCTAAGTGCAGTGGGATAATCATACATTCCTATAAGTTGTCATTTAGCCAAGTTGTGATCATTTGTCAAAATAAAAACCTTCCCTTTTTAGGATTGTCTGAGAAACTTAATGAAGTTTGCAGTGTGCTGTGAAGGAAATTTTGCCCGGGCGACGGCCGACTCTTATCTCCAATTCCAACTGCCAAGGGATCTTTTACGTGCACGCCAATGTGTAGACGGAGCCTTGATTTTCCATCCCGTCAGTCAATGCAGGGGTCAACACCCGACCTCCAAGCTAGTGAGCCAGCGTCTTACCCTCTTAGCCACCGTGACCCCATATTTAATATGTACAGGTGAGAGAGGATAAAACTGTGTGATATTTTGTGTGATATATTTTACAGGTTTAATGATCTCAGGTTATTCTAAAGCTGGTCAGATACTCGGAGATAATCTCTACACTGAACGGGGCGTCGAGGCAGCAGAGTTTCTATATACCCACATGTTTCTACCAGATCGGGGGATTTTATTACGCAGCTCATATACAACTACAGATCAAAATATCTCTCAAATGTAAGATGAATACAATATATATTCTATAATCTACATATTGTATACAACTAAAGATCAAGATATTTCTCAAATGTAAGATGTATATAATATATATATTCTGGAAAACAGAGAGGGGTACGGCAACATTCCCTTGAGTTAAAATAAAAGCTGGAGAGGCTGGTACTGGATCAGATTATATTCTATAATCTACATATTGTATACAACTAAAGATCAAGATAGTTAATTCTCAAATGTAAGATGTATATACAATATGTAGATTACCATTACTTCGAGACACAAATTTGTAACACCTTTGTAGCAATGTTCAAAATTCCAGTGACTTAGGCAACTCATCGCTCCTGCAAACGTTTTCAAGACATTTTGGAAGCTTCCTTATGAATGCCATTTGCAAATTGTTGCCAGGATTCGCAGCCAAGTGAGAAACTAGGGTTATCACTTTCATTTGATTTACTTCTGAATAACAAAGAATATGACGGTTTTTAGCTTTATCCCTATTCTTACATAAAGGCCTTAAACCATAACGACGACTATTAACTTTGGGCATTACGGCCCAAAATTTGATTATAATGTAGTCAAATCGGCACAAAAATATAAATATAGTTACAAATACGATATATTTGACAAAAAAACCTAGATCTATTCATTTATATAACAATGGTTTCAACTAATCAACACAATGACAGGTTTATTACTAACCTAAACAATTGCCTGCTGGTTCTCAAATGATTGAGATTGAATAACAAATAGTACTTCAACTGTTCGGAATTTTGTTTGGCTGTTTTGACCAGATAGTTTGGCCGTTTTTACTTAACTTTTGGTTCGTTATGTCCATAACCTGGTATTATTATGATTTTTGTTTTTCGTTCTGTTTTATATAGTGAGAGTCCAATAGAAGGATTTGTCGATGATTATGCATTTGTTATACGTGGTTTGTTGGATCTTTATGAGGCGTGTCATGACCAAAAATGGTTAGAATGGGCGGAGCTACTACAAGAGAAGCAGAATGAGTTGTTCTGGGATAAAGAGGGTGGAGCTTATTTCAGTAGCCGTGACGACGATCCATCCATTGTTATCAGAATGAAAGAAGGTATTTTGAATTCTTTAGATTTTTGTTAAAAACACTTGGAAAAGAAAACTAATTATCTAAAAATTGGAAATGCAAGAAATGTTTTTTGGTCTTTTCAAGAAGGTGATTATTCGACCCAACAGTTTCTTGCAAACAAAAGCTTTTTTGGCTCAGGCTCATAACCTTATCTGTTACGGCTACAAAAAGTCCAGTATAAAGTGTTTGTTGTATTGTGGGCCAAGATTTATACGAATATTGCTTCCAAATAAAAAATCTTTATTCGGCGTATCTGCACCATTTGCATACAAGTATATCATGTGACATATGTAAAATATAGAATGCTGTAATTGACAAATTAGAAGACAACTGAATATGAATTAATAATCAGAGAATACAACACATCTCTATTAAATTCCACTGTATTTATTCTCCCAGCCATACAGCATAACAACACGTGTTATCGCTTCAATATACGAAAGACAAATGCATGCTTTACCATGACAACTAGGTCTAGAGCTGTGCACACACACACATCTCATTACTATTCATATATACAAAGGTCATCATGAATATTCATGTTAACATAAGTGTTCAATAAACTTAATAATGATAACTATGTCTGGAATGCCGAAGCGAGCAAAGTTTGCTGATAGTTTACTGATAACTGCTGCTGATGAGAGAGAATGAAGTTTGTCGATCTCGTAGTATCGTCTGTAATAATCAGTGAGTACGATGTAGTTCTTGTTGTTAATGGTGAATAAGTCCGTGCATACTTTCTGCCAAGGTCGTGTTGGTATCTGATGTGGTTTTAGTGGTTCCTTCGTGTTGGAAGACTGTTTCTCGCCACATATTGTACAGTTGGTGACAATCTTCTCAATGTCTCGGTTCATGCCGGGCCAAAATAAGATGTCTCTGGCACGCTGCTGACACTTTTCTATACCAAAGTGACTAGAGTGTATCTTTGTCAACATTTCGGATCGGAGGCTCTTGGGAATTATTATTTTGTGTCCCTTGAATATAAGATTCTCCATGACTGTGAGTTGGTCTCTGTAATTCCAATATTCTTGTACCTCTGATGGGCATTTCTTGCGGTGTTGTGGCCATCCATCTAGAATAGTTGTTTTCAACTTGTTCATTTGTTGATCTGTTGTTATCTCTTTCCGTAGTTTTGACATTTTCTGATCACTAACTGGTAGGTTGGCCATATTTCGCTGTGGACTTGTAAATCCATTTCTTGAGACATGTTATCTGGTGGTATTGTGATGAAATTACGACTAAGTGTATCTGCTACAGGAATGTCCTTTCCGGGTACAAAGATAACGTTAATGTCGTATTTCTGTAGTTGTAGGAGCATCCGTTGTAAACGTGTTGGTGCTGTCGCTAATGGTTTCTTCATTATGGTTTGGAGAGGTTTATGATCAGATTCAACTGTGATCTGATGTCCGTATACCATTTGATGAAATTTTTTGCAACCAAATAGCACTGCATACAGCTCTTTTTCAATTTGAGCATAATTCTGCTCTGATGTTGTTAATGATTTTGAAGCGTATGCTATTGGTTTCTGCTCCTGCATAAGTATTGCTCCAAGTCCGTGTTTTGATGCGTCAACTTGTAGCGTGATATGTTTTGATGGATTGAAGTACGCCAGCACTGGTTCACTGGTGATTAGTTTCTTGACATGGTTTAAAGCGCTGTCATGTCTCTGATCCCAGTGGAATGCTATCGTCTTCTTCGTTAGTTCCCTTAATGGAGTTGTAATTTCAGAAAGTGAAGGCGAGAATCTGGCTAGGTAGTTGATCATTCCTAATATTGTTTCCAGTTCTTTCTTGTCTGATGGAGCCTTCATTTCGTCGATTGCCTTTACTTTCTCTGGATCTATTTTGATTCCATCAGCTGTAATAAGGTGACCGAAGTAGCTAACTTCTGTGGTCCCTATAACTAATTTGTCTGGATTCAATTTAACATTTTTCTGGCAACTTCTATTAAGAACTGCGAGCAAGTTAGCGTCGTGTTCTTCACGTGTTCTGCCGAATATTAATATATCATCTACGATCGCTATGCATCCGGGAATATCGCCATAGGTTTCGTCAATCTTACGTTGAAAAACATCTTGAGCTGAGATGATCCCGAAAGGCATGCGCAGGAAACTGTATCTGCCGTATATTGAATTGAAAGTTGTTAGGTATGAAGAAGATTCCGTTCGCTTGATGTTCCAATAACCAGACCTAGCATCTAATTTGCTGAAAAACTTGGCTCCATTAAGTAAGGCAAAAGCATCATCAATAGTTTTAAGATGGTAATGAGGTCTTTTAATCGCTCTGTTTAGGTCCAGAGGATCCAGGCATATTCTGAGTTTTTTGCTGTGTGGTTTTTCTACCACGACCAACGAATTTACCCAATCTGTAGGTTCTGTAACCTTTTTAATGATGTTATTCTTCTCCATATTATCAAGTTCATTCTTGAGGCGATCCTGGATGGAATGTGGAACTCGTCTCGGAGCATGGACTGCTGGGACGGCATTATCTTCGATTTGAATTGTGACTTCGCCATCAAATTCGCCAATTCCTTTAAATATATTTTTGTATTCATTCAAAACGGATTCACGTGAGAGCGGAATCGTTGCTTCTTCGAGAGAAAATATGAATTTTACCATCTTCATTTTGGTTAAGAGAGGCAAGCCTAGTATGGGAGGACCTGTGGTATTTATGATGTAAAATTTATCAGTGGCTGATTTGGTTTTATAGCTACACTGTAAATCTATGAATCCGTGGACTTTTAATTGTTTTCCTGAGTATCCGGTGAGTCGCTCTTCTGTGTTCTTCAATAGAGGGGGGTTTGGAATTTTCTGGAAATGGTCGAATGGTAGGACATTGACTTGAGATCCTGTATCAATTTTGAAAGTTGTTGTTTGCCCTTGACCTATTTCCAATTTTACAAAAGCTTGGTCTTTTGGTGTCCCTTTGCCCTCTATAGTGTCAATATATAACTCGCTGACATCGGTATCCGAGTAGCTGTCATCATCCTGATCTATTGTGTGTATCTTTCTGTGATCTCTGTAATTGAAAGAACCAGAACGGCAAACAATTGCAAAATGATGCCATTTTCTGCATTTCGAACACTGTGATCCTTTTGCTGGACATCTTTGATGTTTTCCGTGCTGTTGACCACAGAATGAACAGCGTTCATCAGGTTGTCTGGAACTCTGATGTGATCGTTGCCTTTGGCCTTGTCTGTGGTTTCGGTTAGCATCACTGTGTTGCGATCTGTCAGTATGCTTATGTCGGAACTTTGAAATAGCGTCTACTGTTTCTAGAGATTGCTGTGGCTGTGCTTTGGAGCTTGACATTGATTTAAGGTGAGATTGTGTTATTTCATGTGAACGACATACGTCTATAGCCTTTGTCATGTCCAACGTATCTCCAATATCGAGAAGTTTTTCCCTGACTTTCGAGTGCAGGATTCCACAGACAATTCTGTCTCTGACCATTTCTTGGGGCTTATCATAGGCACAGTCTTGAACCAAGAGCTGCAGGTCTGTTGTAAATTGTTCTATTGTTTCCCCTTCATGTTGTATTCTTGTCTGAAATTGATATCGGGCGAAAAACGAACTTGACTTTGGGGTCACATACGAGTCAAATTTATCTAGAACTGAATTTAAACTTGCTGCTTCTTGTTCTGTAACTGTGAATGTGTTATAGATATCTCTGCCTTTCTCACCGACCCAAATTAAAAGGTACGCACACTGCTCAGCCTGTGTTGCTTTCTTTAATGGTCCCATAAACATCAAACGGACGTGTTGCTTGAACTTTTTCCATGCTTCGGGAAGGTTCTTTGAACTCCAGTCTACGTTAGGATGCGGTGTAGAGGACATTGTTTTGCTAGTGTGTGTAAATCAGTTATGGCGCCGAAATTAGTGAGTTTGACAAAAAATGTTCCTGTATCTTAATTCCGCCCCATCTGTCGGAAATTCGTATTTTATAATGAGGAGTGAGGATTTCTGTTTAGTTTTGATCCATTCTGACACCATGTTTCATGATTGTACGGACGATGTGGTTGGATTGGTAACACTGAGATATAATACACTATTTATGGTTCAGCCATCTTTAATAATCCAAACTTCCTAAAATGGAGATAACTCTATTCTGCTATAAGCCAGGAGGGGTTATCTCCCATTTTACATGTTAATACTAATACATAATAAAGAGTACAAGGAGGGCTTGTACATCATATTACACACGCTTGACTGTGAAGGGTAAGCAGAAGCGCTGCTGTATGAACAAAATATCACTGCATCACTAACTGGTAGGTTGGCTATTACGCTGTGGACTTGTAAATCCATTTCTTGAGACATGTTATCTGGTGGTATTGTGATGAAATTACGACTAAGTGTATCTGCTACAGGAATGTCCTTTCCGGGTACAAAGATAACGTTAATGTCGTATTTCTGTAGTTGTAGGAGCATCCGTTGTAAACGTGTTGGTGCTGTCGCTAATGGTTTCTTCATTATGGTTTGGAGAGGTTTATGATCAGATTCAACTGTGAACTGATGTCCGTATACCATTTGATGAAATTTTTTGCAACCAAATAGCACTGCATACAGCTCTTTTTCAATTTGAGCATAATTCTGCTCTGATGTTGTTAATGATTTTGAAGCGTATGCTATTGGTTTCTGCTCCTGCATAAGTATTGCTCCAAGTCCGTGTTTTGATGCGTCAACTTGTAGCGTGATATGTTTTGATGGATTGAAGTACGCCAGCACTGGTTCACTGGTGATTAGTTTCTTGACATGGTTTAAAGCGCTGTCATGTCTCTGATCCCAGTGGAATGCTATCGTCTTCTTCGTTAGTTCCCTTAATGGAGTTGTAATTTCAGAAAGTGAAGGCGAGAATCTGGCTAGGTAGTTGATCATTCCTAATATTGTTTCCAGTTCTTTCTTGTCTGATGGAGCCTTCATTTCGTCGATTGCCTTTACTTTCTCTGGATCTATTTTGATTCCATCAGCTGTAATAAGGTGACCGAAGTAGCTAACTTCTGTGGTCCCTATAACTAATTTGTCTGGATTCAATTTAACATTTTTCTGGCAACTTCTATTAAGAACTGCGAGCAAGTTAGCGTCGTGTTCTTCACGTGTTCTGCCGAATATTAATATATCATCTACGATCGCTATGCATCCGGGAATATCGCCATAGGTTTCGTCAATCTTACGTTGAAAAACATCTTGAGCTGAGATGATCCCGAAAGGCATGCGCAGGAAACTGTATCTGCCGTATATTGAATTGAAAGTTGTTAGGTATGAAGAAGATTCCGTTCGCTTGATGTTCCAATAACCAGACCTAGCATCTAATTTGCTGAAAAACTTGGCTCCATTAAGTAAGGCAAAAGCATCATCAATAGTTTTAAGATGGTAATGAGGTCTTTTAATCGCTCTGTTTAGGTCCAGAGGATCCAGGCATATTCTGAGTTTTTTGCTGTGTGGTTTTTCTACCACGACCAACGAATTTACCCAATCTGTAGGTTCTGTAACCTTTTTAATGATGTTATTCTTCTCCATATTATCAAGTTCATTCTTGAGGCGATCCTGGATGGAATGTGGAACTCGTCTCGGAGCATGGACTGCTGGGACGGCATTATCTTCGATTTGAATTGTGACTTCGCCATCAAATTCGCCAATTCCTTTAAATATATTTTTGTATTCATTCAAAACGGATTCACGTGAGAGCGGAATCGTTGCTTCTTCGAGAGAAAATATGAATTTTACCATCTTCATTTTGGTTAAGAGAGGCAAGCCTAGTATGGGAGGACCTGTGGTATTTATGATGTAAAATTTATCAGTGGCTGATTTGGTTTTATAGCTACACTGTAAATCTATGAATCCGTGGACTTTTAATTGTTTTCCTGAGTATCCGGTGAGTCGCTCTTCTGTGTTCTTCAATAGAGGGGGGTTTGGAATTTTCTGGAAATGGTCGAATGGTAGGACATTGACTTGAGATCCTGTATCAATTTTGAAAGTTGTTGTTTGCCCTTGACCTATTTCCAATTTTACAAAAGCTTGGTCTTTTGGTGTCCCTTTGCCCTCTATAGTGTCAATATATAACTCGCTGACATCGGTATCCGAGTAGCTGTCATCATCCTGATCTATTGTGTGTATCTTTCTGTGATCTCTGTAATTGAAAGAACCAGAACGGCAAACAATTGCAAAATGATGCCATTTTCTGCATTTCGAACACTGTGATCCTTTTGCTGGACATCTTTGATGTTTTCCGTGCTGTTGACCACAGAATGAACAGCGTTCATCAGGTTGTCTGGAACTCTGATGTGATCGTTGCCTTTGGCCTTGTCTGTGGTTTCGGTTAGCATCACTGTGTTGCGATCTGTCAGTATGCTTATGTCGGAACTTTGAAATAGCGTCTACTGTTTCTAGAGATTGCTGTGGCTGTGCTTTGGAGCTTGACATTGATTTAAGGTGAGATTGTGTTATTTCATGTGAACGACATACGTCTATAGCCTTTGTCATGTCCAACGTATCTCCAATATCGAGAAGTTTTTCCCTGACTTTCGAGTGCAGGATTCCACAGACAATTCTGTCTCTGACCATTTCTTGGGGCTTATCATAGGCACAGTCTTGAACCAAGAGCTGCAGGTCTGTTGTAAATTGTTCTATTGTTTCCCCTTCATGTTGTATTCTTGTCTGAAATTGATATCGGGCGAAAAACGAACTTGACTTTGGGGTCACATACGAGTCAAATTTATCTAGAACTGAATTTAAACTTGCTGCTTCTTGTTCTGTAACTGTGAATGTGTTATAGATATCTCTGCCTTTCTCACCGACCCAAATTAAAAGGTACGCACACTGCTCAGCCTGTGTTGCTTTCTTTAATGGTCCCATAAACATCAAACGGACGTGTTGCTTGAACTTTTTCCATGCTTCGGGAAGGTTCTTTGAACTCCAGTCTACGTTAGGATGCGGTGTAGAGGACATTGTTTTGCTAGTGTGTGTAAATCAGTTATGGCGCCGAAATTAGTGAGTTTGACAAAAAATGTTCCTGTATCTTAATTCCGCCCCATCTGTCGGAAATTCGTATTTTATAATGAGGAGTGAGGATTTCTGTTTAGTTTTGATCCATTCTGACACCATGTTTCATGATTGTACGGACGATGTGGTTGGATTGGTAACACTGAGATATAATACACTATTTATGGTTCAGCCATCTTTAATAATCCAAACTTCCTAAAATGGAGATAACTCTATTCTGCTATAAGCCAGGAGGGGTTATCTCCCATTTTACATGTTAATACTAATACATAATAAAGAGTACAAGGAGGGCTTGTACATCATATTACACACGCTTGACTGTGAAGGGTAAGCAGAAGCGCTGCTGTATGAACAAAATATCACTGCATCACTAACTGGTAGGTTGGCTATTACGCTGTGGACTTGTAAATCCATTTCTTGAGACATGTTATCTGGTGGTATTGTGATGAAATTACGACTAAGTGTATCTGCTACAGGAATGTCCTTTCCGGGTACAAAGATAACGTTAATGTCGTATTTCTGTAGTTGTAGGAGCATCCGTTGTAAACGTGTTGGTGCTGTCGCTAATGGTTTCTTCATTATGGTTTGGAGAGGTTTATGATCAGATTCAACTGTGATCTGATGTCCGTATACCATTTGATGAAATTTTTTGCAACCAAATAGCACTGCATACAGCTCTTTTTCAATTTGAGCATAATTCTGCTCTGATGTTGTTAATGATTTTGAAGCGTATGCTATTGGTTTCTGCTCCTGCATAAGTATTGCTCCAAGTCCGTGTTTTGATGCGTCAACTTGTAGCGTGATATGTTTTGATGGATTGAAGTACGCCAGCACTGGTTCACTGGTGATTAGTTTCTTGACATGGTTTAAAGCACTGTCATGTCTCTGATCCCAGTTTTACATGTTAATACTAAAACATAATAAAGAGTACAAGGAGGGCTTGTACATCATATTACACACGCTTGACTGTGAAGGGTAAGCAGAAGCGCTGCTGTATGAACAAAATATCACTGCATGCCCATCTTCATTAGCCTGTTTGTTGCAAGCAAAATAGAACTTTAGTCTCATCAGTATAAGAGTAGGCTGTAGCCTTTCCTGCAATTTTGACATGGGGGAAACCACGCTGGAAAATCCTGTCACCTCTCTCCGCCAATGCAGGGTTCAAACACACAACCTCCATAGCAATTAGCCCAGTCGGAGCAGAACAGTAGGACGTTAAACCCCTTTTTCTTTATTTCGTCTGCTTTAGATCAAGATGGAGCTGAACCAAGTGCTAACTCAGTTTCTGCTTTGAATCTACTACGCCTGTCAGCCATGTTGGATCGTAGTGAATGGTTGGCCATGGCAACCAAGATATTCTGTGTATTTCATGGCAGATTAACAGAGGTTCCACGAGCTGTACCAGAATTAGTTTGTGGTTTAATGGTTTTTCACTCGACGACCAAACAAGTAAGATTCATATTTTAGATGGGGCCGAATGGGTAGCACCTATGGTCAATCGAGGATAAATCAATTAGAATTTTGATTTTAAGGATTTTTTTCGCCAAGTCTAAAAAAGAATCGCCAGTACCCCAAAACTTTATCGCCAAAGTTATCGCCAAGTAGAAAATTTAATCGCCACTCCCAAAATTTTATCACAAATTGCGACTTTGGCGACCGACAGTGTGAGCCCTGGCGCGCTGTATCATAAAGCCTGTCATCTGGCGTGGTTTTGAATCCCCGGTTGTACGTGGCAAGGAGTAGGGTTGCCTGTCCAACCTTGTGGGTTCCTCCGGTTTCCTCCAACTGCTAAAGACCTCTACGCGCAAGCGATTTATTCGATTCAAATTAAACCATATGTTAGTATTGAAATGACCTGGTTTGTGTCGAGTGGTTGTAAAACCACATTTCTCTCTCTCTCTTTTCTAGATGGGGCGAGTCCGATTGATAATAAAATGACATTTGATTGGGGTGGATTAGTAAACTAGAGATGTTGCATGTGTGGATCCATTTTAAGGGGGGGGGGCTCAATGAAGTGATTCAGATATTCACGGAGAGGTTGCATATGTACATGTAGATCCAGCAGAGGCAGAAAGGGGAGAGGTTGGAGGCACCAATGGATAAAAACACATTTGTTTTGTGCTGAGTGGGGCACCCGCACTGAAATACACATTGGCATGTACAAAAAAGATCTCTTGACAGTTTAAATTCATTTCATTTTTTGCTTTTCTGAATTTGTAGTTCATTTGAAAACCTGATTGTTAAACTAGGGCTTTGTGTCATAAGGTCTGTCATTAAGTTTCAATTCCTCAGTTGTACGTGACAAGGAGTAGGATCCAATGTCGTGGGTTTTCTGTGGGTCTTCTGGTTTTCTCCCACTGCTAAAGACCCCTACGCACAAGCAAATAAAATTGAACTATATGTTTATCCCAAAATGACATAGTTTGTGTCGAGTGGATGTTAAACCCCATCTTTCTCTCTCTATCTCTCTCCATTATGGTTACACTGATGTTTTCAATGCCAGTATATTGTATTGATTTATTTGATTTCAGATTATTGTTGCTGGAAATTCTGAAGCAGACGACACAGCGGCCATGTTGAAATCTATTCACTCCCAGTTTCTCTTCAACAAAGTTCTACTTCTAGCGGACGGCAGTGAAAATAGTTTCCTCTATAAAAAACTACCTCAATTAAGAAATTATAGAATGATTGATGGGAAAGCTACAGTTTATGTTTGTGAAAATTTTACTTGTTCTTTGCCTACAAATTCTTCCGAAGATTTGATGAAGCAACTCAGTGACATTAAATAAAGACAGATATGGAAGAACACAAGAAAAATAGAAATACTCTGTATATTCACTTGTTTTTATTAATAATAATAATAATAATAATAATGACTTTATTTGAGAAGGGTTGAAGATTAGGCTATAAAAGCCTTTCTAACATCCTGCCCCTCATAGAATATATATTACAAAAGATATAGACTGATGCATTAAATAACACACCACAATAATTTACAATAAATACAAATCACTTAAAAGATTAATTTAAGTAAATACGCGAGTTTCATTCAATACTTATTAAAACATGGTAATGCACCTAACGTTTTCTTTATTTTTTACATGTTCTCTATTCTAGTGACAGTCAATTTCTGTTGTGAATTGTCAAATAACTTGTCACAGTCTCATGTAACAACTTTTGGTCTTCGATGGAATTATTAGTGAGCAGAAATTCGCCCGTATATCTGTTATACTTGTCACTTCAATGGTGCAGTCCCCCTGCACTTACTATAGAAAGATAACTTGTGTTTTCGTTTTGCTTTTGTCACTTCCGTTTGTTGAAACCTTCACTACACATCTATTGTTTTCTCAGGGTTCTCTGGTTTCCTCCCACTGCTAAAACCCCTATGTGCAAGCAAATTATTGAAATAAAATTAAACAATATCTTAGTCCTGAAATGACCTTGTTTGTGTCAAGTGGCCTTTAAACCCAAGACAAACTATGTTACATCACTACCATGGACCTTATAATACAAGGTGTATATAAGGTCCATGTCAGTACTAAGGTATGTTTCAATTTTGTTACAATAATTTGCTTGCATGTAGGAACAAAAATAGCAGTTGGAATAAACCCTGAGAAAACACCTTATTACTAGTGAGATTTCAATAATTTGCTTCTGGTAGGGGTCTTTAGTAGTGGGAGGGAACCATTCGCCCCCCCCCACCCCCCGACTTGATGACAGATCTTCAGTGTATGCATCCCTATGGTATAAGGAGATATGCTGGTTTAAACTTAGAGTGAAATGTCTTTACTTTGGTAATCTTTAAATATTTACAGAGTTTTTATAATTGTAAGTTATTTTTTGATTAAAATATAACCTCAAATCGTCTGCTTTTGTTTAACTTTATTGGCATGTTTTTGGCGGGGAAGGTGTCACAGTGGCTCAGTGAGTAGGATGTTGACTTGCTAACCTGGACAATGGCCGAGGAAGTTTATCTTGATTTTCCGGCATGATTATCCCTTTCAGCAAGACAGAAGAGGGCCTGGCAGGGACAATATATAGTCGTTTACTAGGGACAAAAAAGCAATATCCAATATACACTTTGTCATGCACGTACAAGAGGCTTTGGCAGTTGGAATTTGGTATAGGAGTAGACATTAGTACCGCTGCCCTGGCAAATTTTCCCTCATAGCACACTGTTTGGCGTGTGCCCCTCTTCATTAGTTCAGTCCGTGCAAAATTCTAGGACATTAAATCCCATTTCATTACAATTCGGGTCATCAGAATCAATTAGGGCCATCAGAATGTTCAACAAAATGTTTTAGGTCATGGAATGGCATAGTTTACACAGGGGATCACACGGCTAACTGGGTAAGGCATTGGCCGAGAAAGTTTATCTTGATTTTTCGGCGTGGTTTCCACTTGTCAGTGATGCAGTATGGGCCTGACAAGAACAGCTGTCTAGTCATTTGGATGGGATGAAAAACCGACATCCCTTGTACACATTGGCGTGCATGTAAAAAGATCCCTTGGCAGTTGGAATTCAATATAAGAAGGCTGAAGCGCCACTGCCCGAGCAAAAATTTCCCTCATGCACATTATATGGCGTATTCCCATCTTATATTAGCCCAGGTTAGGGGCAGAACAGTAGGACTTTAAACCCTATTTTATCATCGTGATCATCATTGAAGTTAATAGAAGATTACTAGTCTGCATCCTGATGGCCGCAACCGAGTTACCCCCCTTTAGTCTTCAAGGTTCTCCATTTGTCAGTTTCGATATTTCCTGCCAGATTTAACTTTTAAATAGACGTGCATGACATAATTGTGCTTATGGTTTGCTGAGCCCACTAATTTAATTCCATTTAAAACTTTAGCAGGCTTGGAAATTAGTCAAAAACAAAAATTGTTATACGATTATCCAGTTACCAATTCTGTCTGGATAATCAAGAAATCAAGCATGGCCGCCTCTTGTGTCAGAACTGCTATTTTCCAAGCATTTTTGCTTCGGCATTCAAAACGAGCACTACCCTTGTACGTATATTAGATGACGATTATTTAATTTTAGATACAGCTGAATTTACAATCGATTGAGTTGTCAAAAAATTATCGATAGGAATTCCGTCCAGAAAATGTCAACACGTACAACTTTCACTTGCTTGAATTCGACTTCTGTTCGGTGTTGACTGAACTGAGGAAATGCACATACTATTATTTCGTGTAGCTCTCGCACAAACTCGACTGTTCATTCTCTCCTTGATGATATGCCTCCCAAATGATTGCAGCATATTCCAATATATGTTGACCGAACT
This sequence comes from Patella pellucida, assembly GCA_917208275.1. Classification (NCBI taxonomy): domain Eukaryota; kingdom Metazoa; phylum Mollusca; class Gastropoda; family Patellidae; genus Patella; species Patella pellucida. Next base: position 88,265,761 of record OU795036.1, on the reverse strand, counting down.
AAGGAAATGTAGGCCTACAAGCTTTTACGTAGCTCTTGGACAAAGTCTGCTTGTAATTGGGGTATTGGATGGCCAATTGGTAATAGCACGTGGGTGCTGTATCATAAGATCTGTCATTGAGTCAATTGGCGTGGTTTCGAATCCCCGGATGTACGTGACAATGAGCAGTGTCGCCTGTCTAACCTTGTGGGTTTTCTCTGGGTCCTCCAGTTTCCTCCCACTGCTAAAGACCCCAATGCACAAGCGAATAGTTGAAATAAAATTGAACCCTAATATGTAAGTCCCGAAATGACCTAGTTTGTGTGGACGTTGAACCCCTGTTCTCTCTCTCTCTCTGCTTGTAATTTAATTCTCAATATTTTACTTAACTAGGTTGCTGCACGTTAGAACCCTCCGATATGATGTCAATCACCAAGAACCGACCATCGAAAAATCAAAACTATTTGGCACAATTGAAGAAGATGACATTAGAAGATTTAAACCCATCAAAGCTGCTACCAATGATCAAAGTACTTCAGTCTTCTATAGCGCCACAATAGAGTTAGTAAATTTCTTTTGTAAATACAGTGACTAGTTGTTTGAATGGGACAAAAAACTTGCAAAGTTCACATAAAAGTACCCATAACAGTTGGATTTCAATCAAAGAAGCTACCAACGATCAAAGTAGCCTACTTCAGTTAGTAAATTTCTTTTGTAAATACAGTGTCTAGTTGTTTGGATGGGACAAAAAAACTTGCAAGGTTCACATAAAAGTACCCTTAACTGTTGGATTTCAATCAAAGAAGCTACGAACAATCAAAGTTCTGCAGTCTTCTATAGCGCCACAATAGAGTTAGTAAAATTACTTTTGTCTAGTTGTTTGGATGGGACAAAAAACTTGCAAAAAAAACCCACAGTTGGTTTTCATGGTGGGCAAGATGCTGACTCTTTAGCCTCGAGGCCGTGGGTTCGCTCCAAGTGTTGGCCGAGAAAGTTCATCAAGAGTTTCCGGTGTGGTTTCCCCTTGGGGGTTCACAGTGTTTAAGTGGGTAAGACGCTGGCTTGGTAGTCTCGTTGTCGGGTGTTCGATCCCTGCATTGGTCGAGAAAGTTCATCCCGATTTTTCGGCGTGGTTCCCCTTGTCATTTTATGCAGGACGGAGATCCTGTGTACACATTGGCGTTCACATAAAAGATCCATTTGATATAAGAGAAGGCCGTAACACCGCTGTCCAGACAAAATTTCACTCATAGCACACTCACACTGTATGACATATGCCCGTCTTTACTTGGAGCAGAACATTTCATTTTATTTCCCTTGTCCATGGTGCAGAATGAATATCCCTTTCGATACGGGTACTTGTATTATCATCAAATCACACCTTGGCTACATATTACTTCTATAATCTGTATTCTAATAGTTTTCCAGTAATCTGCTTATTATGTACAGTCCCTACATGTATCTCATGCATTCAGGGGGCCACGGGACTAGGTGGCTAAGTGGATAAGGTGCTGGTTCGCTAGGCTGAAGGTCAGGTGTTCGATCCCTGCATTGGTCGAGAAGGTTCATCTCAATTTCCGGCGTGGTTTCCCCTTGTCAGTGATGCAGACCGAGGGCCTGACAAGGACAGCTGTCTAGACGTTCGGATGCGACGAAAAAACTCCAGAGGTCCCGTGTACACATGGCGTACACGTAATAGATCCCTTGACAGTTGGAATTCAGTTTCTGACCAGGCGAAAATTTCCCTCATAGCACACTGTATGGCGTAGGCCCGTCTTCAATTAGCCCAGGTTAGGTGAAGAAGCTTAAGATGTTAAACCCCATTTCATTCATTCTTTCATATCTCATTCATTCAAGGGAGATAACATTCAAGCACTGGTTTACTTGACATGGAACGACACCAGACAGTCTCTTGGTAGCCAGGTCCAATTTTTATAATAGTTTGTTTCTAGCCAGTATAATAATTTGCCTGTAACACAATCTAATTAAAATACAGATCTATATTTCGTTTCGTTTTTTTATACTTTCGATGGCCTCGCTCATGTAGATCTAACAACTAACAGTGGGAGGTCACGTTCTATGACGTAGCAACGACATTTGACCCTATAAGGTCAGTCATTCGATTAACCAATCAGAATCGTTGTTACAAGTGGCTATACTTTTGCTTTGTTTTGATTTCTGTCGGAGTTCATGTCTACCCACAGTTCCGTGCAAGAGAGTTCAAACTCCCGATTCGACAGACAATTTGATTGGCTGACCCCTCATTTCAAGCTGAACGCGAGTTAAATAACAATCCTCCCAGATCCTAGAGTGTAGTAAAAAGTAAAACGAAATTTTGAACTATAAAAAACGAAACGAAATTGGATCTGTGTTTTAATCAGATTGCCTGTAACATAAAGTCAGCATCATAATTTAATTTTACAGAAAGTTTATAAATATGGTGATGAAAGATGGTAAAAAACTTGTAGCTAGAAAGGTTGTAAATGAGGTCAGTTGATTTTTAAACATCCATTATTCAAGAAATGCATCTAAAAAGCCCATATTGATTTTTTTATTAACACAAAGTACAATTTTATGGATACACGTACAACTACTGAGTTTAATACTAAGCGACGTTTCGACGAGGATACCCTGTTTTTTATATTATTTAGGGAGTTTCGTGGCTAAATGGATTAAAGAGCGTATAGCTGTATTCCTTGGAATGTTAAACACACATTATGTAAAGGTTAAATCTGCCTATTGTAGGTTTTTCTTTAGGCCTGATCGGTTATATAAATTATTAATACAACAGGCCCGGGACTGTACAGCGCAGTGGACGCTTACGGCTGGCCCCCGGATCCATTCACTTGATTTGATAATTGTTTAGTGTTTGCAATGTCTATTTTCTGTCTTGTCAGCAGGTTTATCTTGTAATTTATTGTTTTGCGTGTAGTGCAGTCCTCCTGCATTTACTATTAGACATCAATTAACTTATCCAGACTATAATCAATTCTCTTGGCTTGTCTGACTCGACGTATATAGACAGGTTGTAGTGAGTCAGTGCCTTAACCACTTTGCCACTTTTTACTTTTAAGGTCTGTGATTGAGTCAAATGGCATCTAGTTTACGATTGACCTAGTTTGTGTCGAGTGGACCTTAAACCCTCTTTCTCCCTCAGATGTACATATCAGCAAATCAGACGACCATATGTTAGTCCCAAAATGACCTAGTTTGTGTTGAGTGGACATAAAATCCCTTCTCTCTCTCTCTCTCATCTAAACCCTCTTTCTCCCTCAGATGTACATATCAGCTAGTCAGACGACCATTTTAGTCCCGAAATGACCTAGTTTGTGTTGAGTGGACATAAAATCCGATTTCTCTCTCTCTCTCATCTAGAGCATGCTCAATATATACCTACATGTATATTTTAATTTTGTTTTAATTTTGTTTAAATTTTCCAGATGCTAGAGAATATAAAAATGACGCAGGTAGAAAAGTACAACAGGTGTGAAAATGAGAAGGAAAAGATGGAGATCGAATGTAACCCTGAAGTTATTTTTAATCATGGCATAGAAAATATAAAACCTGTCTTGATGTTGACACCTGTCATTAAAGGAGGAGTGTCTTACAAGGTTAGTTTTTGTCTACATTAAAGGAGGGGTGTCTTACAAGGTTAGTTTTTGTCTACATTAAAGGAGGGGTGTCCTACAAGGTTTGTTGTAATTTGGCTGCTCAATTAAAGGAGGGGTGTCTTAAAAGGTTAGTTTTTGTCTACATTAAAGGAGGGGTGTCTTACAAGGTTAGTTTTTGTCCACATTAAAGGAGGGGTGTCTTACAAGGTTTGCTGTAATTTGGCTGCTCTATCCGTTCTCCCGACTACATTAAAGGAGGAGTGTCTTACAATGTTAGTTTTTGTCTGCATTAAAGGAGGGGTGTCTTACAAGGTTAGTTGTGATTTGGATGCTTTATCCGTTCTCCCGTCCACATTAAAGGAGGGGTGTAATACAAGGTTAGTTGTAATTTGGCTTCTCTATCTGGCTCAGAGTTCAAAAAGCATTCTCAGACTTCAGTTGAGAATTTACTCAACCTTCAATCACTGTTTACGAGAAATGTCTTTGATGCAGAAACACAAAACTTTACACATAGTTTCTTATTGATGTATTCAATATATTAAAACAACAAAAGTTTTATAAAGGGTTATATTTTAATTGCAATAAGGCGACCAATTTTGAGTAAATTCTTAACTTAAGTCTGAGAATGCTTTGTGAACTCGGATCCTGTTCTCCTGTCTACATTAAAGGAGGGGTGTCTTAAAAGGTTAGTTGTAATTTGGCTGCTTTATCCGTTCTCCCATCTACATTAAAGGAGGGGTGCCTTAAAAGGTTTGCTGTAATTTGACTGCTTTATCCGTTCTTCCGTCAACATTAAAGGAGGGATGTCTTACAAGGTTAGTTTTTGTCCAGATTAAAGGAGGGGTGTCTGACAAGGTTTGCTATAATTTGGCTGCTTTATCCGTTCTCCCGTCTAAATTAAAGGAGGGGTGTCTTACAAGGTTAGTTTTTGTCCAGATTAAAGGAGGGGTGTCTGACAAGGTTTGTTGTAATTTGGCTGCTCTATCCGTTCTCCCATGTACATTAAAGGAGGGGTGTCTTACAAGGTTAGTTCTACCATCTACATTAACCCTTGTCAGTGGTGCAGGACCGAGGGCCTGGCAAGAAACAATGTATAAAGATTTGGATGGTATGTAAAACCGAAGTCTAGTGTAGGTGGTGGGGGTGGCGTGATTGTAAAAGTACCCTTGACAGTTAACCTTTGTTATAGGGTAGGCCGGAGCATTGCATTTTTAGGTCAGTCATTTAGTCCAGTGGTGTGATTTTGAATCCCAACTTGTATGTGACAAGGAGTAGGATTGCCTGTCAAACCTTTTTTTTTTCTCCGGGACCTCCTGTTTCCTTCCACTCCTAAAGCCTCCTACGCTCAGGCGAATGGAGAGCCTGGCTAGGAACAGTGTCTAGTCATTCAGATGGTATGGAAAACCTAAGTCCCATGTAGTCAGAACCCTTGACAGTTGAAGGCTGTAGTTCTAGAAGTAACTACAACAGTTATAACCTCTGCACGTTAGCCTGTACGTAAAAGATCCCTTGACAGTTGGAATTCGATATAAGAGTAGACCATACCCCCGCAGGGCAAAACAAAAAATAATTGAGTTTATATCAAAAGTCCTTACCTCTACGACAGTAATATGTTCCCCGTTGCCAGGATAGGAGAAAAGCAGAGAGCCATCGTTGAGTTGTCCGTCACTAACATGAATAGTAACTGGTACGGTACTAGATTGCGGTGGAATACGGTTATCCCGGGCTGTAGCTTGGCTGTCATGGCACACATTATATTTTATACTTCCAGGTACCCGTTGCTTGCCCCGAACATCGTCAGAAGTTCCTAGCCATGAAATGGTTGGTGGAAAGTTGTCGAGATAGAGAACGTAAAATCCCCATGGGGAGAAAGTTGGCGTATGAAATATTTGATGCTTATAAAAATCAGGTTAGTTGAAACAGAGGCAATTGATTGAAACTGGGTGTTACTCATCCTTGGTCTCCCCAGTTTACTCAATTCGTTCTACTCCACTATACCCTGGGTTAATCCATAGGACTTCCACGATTTCAAATTATCTGCCCTGGCCTTGATTGTAGCTATAAACACCGTTTACATTACAAATTTACTTAAAAAAATAAAAACCAAGTACGAACAATCCAAACCATAAGACAGAATTCGAAGTCCTAAAAACGTTATTGGCAAAATAGTGTATTCAAGAAAATAGTGTAACCAGCAAATGGACTGCTCCTCGTGTACAAAATACACGACAAGCAGTGGTAACAGGTGTCCGGAAGAGTAAGCTTACCCTGCCTGACGCCACACCCGCCAGGAAGAGTAAGCTTACCCTGCCTGACGCCACACCCGCCATAGCTGCATCCAAACTATTAACAAAATGTCATTGTGCTTGATAACGATCATCCTCGGTTCCCTAGTGTACTCAATTCATTCTACTCAACTACACCCTGGGTTAATCCATAGGGTTTCCACAATTTCAAATTATCTGCCCTGGCCATGATTGTAGCTATAGTCTACGAACCAATCAAACAACAGTTTACAAAACTCTTGATTCGCCTTTTTTTATTATAAGGGGAGATAACCATTTTCATGTCTATTTACTGAATGATTTATGTAAATAATGTATATATTTCTAATTCACTTATATTAAACTGTATTATACAATCCTTAGACACAGACTAGTCATATACACATCGAATGACTCAAACTAAATAAAGAAAAATACAGCTATGAATTTATCAGTAGTAGGAAACAGTGAATACCCAATTGGCATCGCATAGATTTTCGCATTTTCTTAGTGTGCTTTACATAATTTTGCGACACACTTAGGAAGATCTCGCGGCACCACATTGGTTGATCACTTATAAAATGGAAATTCGTCAGTGGTGGATCCAGGTGGGGGCCCTAGGGGCCCGGGCACCCCCCCCCCCCTTAAATAACAGTATAAAAAATTCCCTACTATTCTGTTTCTATGAAACGTCTACAACTTGTCATCACATTTTTTAACAAAAATCCCCACAGGGCCCCCCTAACAGGATTTATTGGGTCCGCCACTGAAATTCGTTAATAATTGGCCTTATGGGATATTACAGCATTAATAAAAAGTGTTTTTTTTGTCGTTTTCAGGGAAAATGTGTGAGAAGGAAACAAGAATTATTGCGCCAGTGTGAAGAGAATAGAGCATTCGCACATTTTAGATATTGACACCATCCATTACATCCTATTTTACTTGTCCAGGGGGTTCGAAAATATTTTAAATCTAAGTTACATTTGAAAAATAGTGCAATTTGTTGACCAGAATAATGATTGGGACATATTATTAAGTTACAACAAAAGTGTTATTGGGCCTTTAATACACATTTGATTTAAAAGATCCGTGAATTAAACCAAAAACTATTAATTGCTTGAAGTAAATAGAATAGTGTAACAAATCTGTTGTGGATTCTAGAGAAAGAGTTTTTATCATTAAAGGAGCTAAATCCCTAACATTTGGGACCTTGAAATTGACAAAAGTGGTTCGCAACGCATATACTTCTGTAATATGAATGTATATAAACTGATTTACAGTCAAATGTCTTCATTTTTACTCCAATTTCAAATCAGTTATGTTTGGCGAAATAGGCCAACACTCTCAGTCGAATGCAAATTTCTAACGTCTGGTTATTCCAGTCTTCATATGCCGTTTGATTTGGTACAATGTGTCCAGTCTCGTATGTGGGTCTCTTGCTAGAACTGGGGCCTAAACGCATTATGGTACACAATTCGTGTACCAATTGTAAAATGTTTATTTTGTCTTAAATATTGAATATCGGAAGCCCATCTTTTCCAGGTAAGACAACATCACCAATGCTGATTTAAATTGCCAAAAAAATCGTGTTTTCAATGTCGAAGATTTTGGATGATATTGCGTTACAGACTTTTAACATGAATTATACAAGAGCTAAATCTGCAGGGTGGGACAATTTACCCAGTGGCCAGTAGTACCCAATACCACCACATTCTACCCAATACTACAAGATAATGATGCAATATAGACATATTTGATTTATTTACCCCCCCCCCTCGAGTTATATCGAGTAATGCAAGAGCTAAATCTGCCCATTTCAGGTCTTTCTTTAGAGCCTTAAATGTGTAGTAATGCCAGACTTATTAGTTGTGTTTCCTTGGTGATTGTAAATATAACTACAGGTTAAGTTGTTAATACAACTTTATTGTTAAAACCGCTTGGCCTCAATGTTCCTCATTCTCAATAAAATGTATTATATAGACTTTTATGGCTGCTCTGAATTTCTTTTATAATACCCCAATTCTTTTATGTCATTAAAGGGGGGGTGGATGGCCGAATGGTTATCAACGAAAATGGGCATGCAAAATAGGAGAAAAGAGATGGGGGGAGAGTTGCTATAAATAGACGAACTACATTTTGTTGTCACCAGAGAGAGGTCATCACGGTGGCTGAGTGGATAATGCGCTGGTTCGCTAGCCTGGAGGTCGGGTCGGGTGTTCGATCCCTGCATTGGCCGAGAAAGTTTATCTCTATTTTCCGACGTGATTTCCCCTTGTCAGTGATGCAGAAGGAGGGCCTGACAAGGACAGCTGCCTAGTCGTTTGGATGGGACAAAAAAACGAGGACCCGTGTACACATTGGAGTGCACGTAAAAGATCCCTTGGCAGTTGGAATTTGATATAAGAGTAGGCTGTAGCGCCGCTGCCCAGGCAAAATTACCCTCATAGCACACTGTATGGCGTATGCACGTCTTCAATTAGCTCAGGTTAAGTGCATAACAGTACGTCAGTAGGACGTTAAACCCCATTTCAAACATTTCAAAGTCACCAGAGAGAATTGTGAAATTTAATGGTGGTCTGTCTCCTTGTGCAATCTCCCAAAAGACTTGTCTGCCATTGCTTAGCAATGGGAGGAAACTGGAGTGCCTGGAGGAAACCCACTAATGGCACATATTACTACACACCAAGATTCGTGGTTTTGATAAACAACGATGATAATATATTTATTTCTATTACTATAAAAAAATAATAAAGTATTTACAAATATACAGGGAACCCTTTCGCAAACGATTACGAGGTTAAAGGGTTGTATCTGGGTTTTTTATTTTTAATTTTGAAAGATTTATTTATAATAAAAAAATTAAAAAATCAGAATTTTCACCGAAATCTCAAATTCCGGGAAAATCAGGTAAAAATCCTGAAGACTTTCATCTATTGTAATATATTCCTAATCGGTATATCTGTGCTCTGTTCTTCTACTGTCCTGATATTTGATGCCTACACAACACTGGTTGAAACAGTCCTGATATTTGATGCCTACGTGGAAACAGTCCTGATATTTGATGCCTACACAACTCTGGCGGAAACAGTCCTGATATTTGATGCCTACACAACTCTGGCGGAAACAGTCCTGATATTTGATGCCTACACAACTCTGGCGGAAACAGTCCTGACATTTGATGCCTTCACAACACTGGCGGAAGCAGTCCTGATATTTGATGCAGTCTACACAGTACCAATGATCACACCAATGGCGGAAGCAACAGGTTAAACAGGGGCTTTCCTCTTTTTTTGTTTGACATCTCCAGGCTACAAAAGAAAAAGATGGATTAAGATTAAGGGTAACCAGCAACCTTAACACTGCCTGAACAAGATGCAAATGTTCAATAAATTAGATAAACAATAAAACATCAGTCCGCGAAAGTAGTTTTGTCCGTTTATGAGAGAGAGAAATGGGGTTTAATGTCCACTCGACACAAACTAGGCCATTTCCGGAATTACATTTGGTTCAATTTTATTTCAATAATTTGCTTGTGCATAGGGGTCTTTAACACTAACAGTGGGGGGAAACCAGAGGACCCGTTGTAAACCCATGATGTGACAAGACCATATGATACAGCGCACATGATAACCATTCGGCCATCCACCCCCTGTCGTTCTCCAACCAACTGACAAAGTAGTATGTATAAATTTGGATTACATGTATGTAGTCTCTGTATATCATTTAAGAGGGATAGATATGGGGTTTCAACATCCACTTGTCACAAACTAGGTCAATTTCGGGACTAACATATGGTTTTTAATTTTATTTCAAAAATTCGCTGAGTTTAGGGGTCTTTAGCAGTGGGAGGAAATCTGATTCCAATGGCCTGGGGGTCGGATGTTTGATTCATGCATTGGCAGAGAAAATTCATCTAGATTTTACGGCATGGTTCCCCAATGTCAGTAATGCAAGACAGAAGGGGCGGACCATGACAGCTGTCTAGTCGTTCGGATGTGACAACAAACCAAGGTCTTTAGTACACAAAGGTGTACACGTAAAAGATCCCTTGACAGTTGGAATTCGATATACATGTAAGTGCCACTGTCCGTGTAAAATTTCCCTCATAGCACACGTATGCCGTACATGTATGTCCCATTAGCCCAGTTCAGATCAGAACAGTAGGATGTTAGGCCCTAATGTGTCATTTCATTTCAACCAATGTGGTCAGTGAAATCATCAAGGATAGATTTAACAGAGAAAGAAATGATTCAACGTCCATTCCACACAAACTAGGTCATTTCGGGACTAATATATGGTTCAATTTTATTTCAATAATTCACTTGTGCATAGGGATCTTTAGCAGTGGCAGGAAACCTGCAGGACACAGGCCCGAGACCCGGAGAAAACCGACTGAAGACTGGACAGAGGAATCTAGTCCTTGTCACGTACATGTACAACCGGGAAATCGAAACCACACCAGTTGACTCAATGACAGACCTCATGATATAATGTGCACACACTAACCATTAGACTAACCAGTCGAGCTCCCCAAGGACAGATTAGGCCTACTTGGATTTGTGAAAACCTCAGGAATGGATCCAGGGGTTAGTGGAGTCATAATAATAATAATAGTCGCGTTATTTTACACCTAAGGGTAGCAAATTAGGCCCGAGGCCTTTTTCCAATTTGGCCCTTGGCACAGATCGTGCGAATGATTTCGATCATTACTGCAGGAAGAAACCGATGAACTCAAGGGAAACTTGCCTGATCGGACGGGAGACCGAATATCCCTTTCACTTACAACGATAAAGTTCTTGCCCTGAGCTGGGATTGAACCCTCGTTGCATTGGTGAGAAGCCGCCTCTCTATCGCCACGGCTATACGTTCCCACTGGATATACTGACGATGCGTAAATGTCTACTTACCTTGCAATACCAACGTATATGCCGCAATACTGCATCCCTGATGCTGCGCATGAATAAATTATTGCCAACTGTATCAGACAAGTGAATGCCATCATCAGCGTAAATATGTTGATTAGGTTGCCACAGCCCAGCTCTATGTCGCCAATAACTGACATCAAAATTAGCCTCTTGGCAGAGTTCCATTAAACGAGCATTAGTAACCTGAATTTTATGATTAAATCCTTCGAATGGTTCGAGAAATCTTGATAATAACTGACTGACGATGACACATTTCTGGCGATACCGTGTCATCAGCAAGGATGCCAAGTTCATCACAGTAGTGGCTACTTCATCGGGCAAGGTGTCGGGTGATTCGGCAATATCATTCGAGCCAATGTGTAAATAAATAATGTCAAGCTGTCGAAACATGCTGTCGTGCTCATGCTGCTCACTTCGAACTTGCAACCCACCATGCCAACAAAAAACTTTGCAGAAAGTCTCATCTAAGTGTAAATTAGAATGTCCCTGGCCCTGGGTATTTAAATAGGAATTTAAACGCTCCACATAAGTGGTGCCATAAATCAATATTTTGAATGGGCTGCAAGCTACCTGTTGTGTACCACCGGAGTGTTTTTTAACTGTAAACAAACCATCAGTCTTATTAGCGGAAGTTGACATATTATTATTACCCGCCATGGTGGATTCCAAAACGAGGCGATCACCAACACAGTAAATGCCGACTTTTATCTTTGTCCAAGATGACTGACAGTTGAAAGGTCAGACCGCTATAGTTCAATGGGTGACGTCACATTCTAATGTTTACCAACAAATTAAGATGGCGTTTATAACGTCAAAAAAGATTACTTCTGTATCTATTTAAGCTAAGTATGGAATATTTGTTATCCAGGTAGGCTATACTTTGTCGGAGGAAAAAAGTTAATATTTGGCAGAATTAAGAAGCATAAATTGTCGTCTTTATCAGTGATACTAGCGGCCAAGCGAATATTCACTGCGGGATCAGTGTGAGTAAATAAAAACAATTCTAAAATCGCATTTTTAGGTTCACAATTTCAACAAATGAAATTTACACGACTACACGTGTAGAACTCACAATCAGCATAAAACACGCAATAGCATGAAGAAAATACCAGAAGTATTATTCAGAATTGACACAGTGTTCTACACGACCAGCCTGCATCAAAATAATTTCTGTAATGACGAATAGACAGGAATAAAACGCGGGAAATTAGCTCATTTGCATATTAATAATTAAGGAACATAATTTAAAAACCAGATAGACATGAAACACGGAGGTAATCATTAGCACATGTATTAGAGTGGGGTTTGCGTAATATAATTTGAATGGTGGGGTGTTCTCTATTCCCGGTGTCACAGTTTCTGTTGGTCCCTGGTGTGTGTTGGTTCCTGGGCATTTGCGCATGTCTGAGACGGATGTTTGTGTTAGCAACACGGACAACACAGCTTCATCCACTTCCGCCATTGTGAGATGGTTCCTCATAACTCAAATAACTGATCACTTCAGGAAAAGGTGTCCTGTTCTTAGTTAGAGTTTTGTCATTAATAAACATACTTGTTATCGTGATTAGCTGTTTTTGTAGTGATCAGTAGTTACACGATCAACGGATTTAAGTTAATTGGCTTGAGATTAATTGTTCTATCGTTCGTGATTTGTTGCCGCTGATTTTAGTGATTACCCAGTTAACATGGATCGTTAGATTTACGTTACTTTTACGTCATTATGGTTAGATTTAGGTTAGCGTCCAATAATGGTAAAATTGTATGGTTAAATTTACGTTACTTTTACGTCAGAATGGTTATGGTTACTTTTACATCAGAAAATGACGTAAATCTAACGTAAATTTTATGACGGTTATATAACCAATTTTTTTCGCTTCAATACTTCTGGATTAAATAACCATACCAGTGTGTGCACATTATAACAATTGATAAATAGAGGGAATTCAGTCATAATAATTAAATATGTATTATTGGTGATAATTCTAACGTTAATCTAACGTAAATTTTACGTCAGGTTTCTAACCGTTAGTTTATGGTTAGTTTTCTAACGTAAATCTAACGTTAGTTTTCTAACGTAAATCTAATGTTAGTTTTCTAACGTAAATCTAACGTTAGTTTCCTAACGTAAATATAACGTTAGTTTTCTAACGTAAATATAACGTTAGTTTTCTAACGTTAATATAACATTAGTAAATATAACGTAAAACAAGATGATCCATGGTGATAATTCTAACGTTAATCTAACGTAAATTTTATGTCTGGTTTCTAACCGTTAGTTTATGGTTAGTTTTCTAACGTAAATCTAACGTTAGTTTTCTAACGTAAATCTAACGTTAGTTTTCTAACGTAAATCTAACGTTAGTTTTCTAACGTAAATCTAACGTTAGTTTTCTAACGTAAATCTAACGTTAGTTTTTTAACGTAAATCTAACGTTAGTTTTCTAACGTAAATATAACATTAGTAAATATAACGTAAAACAAGATGATCCATTCAGATTTGCAGTCTGCAGATTAGAGACAAAAAATTGGACATGGCCCACTTCTTTGTGGGATTGGACATAGACCAATATAAATAGGTACAACCTTGGCGGACCTTGTCGAAATGGAACAAAATCTGTTAATACAGACAAGATTTTAACAAAAAAGTGGGTGTGGTACCGTCCAAGGGGGGCGAATCATGCATCAAAATCAATAGTTGCTTAAGCAATAAGTTTACCAAGTTCCGAGACAATCAATTCAGACGCTAAACCTGGAGTTCGGATGTTTGATCCCTGCATTGTCCGAGAAAGTTCATGTTGATTTTCCGGCGTGGTTTCTCTTGTCAGTGATACAGACGGAGGGCCTGACAAGGACAGCTGCCTAGTCGTTCGGATGGGATGAAAAACTGATGTCCTGTGTACACATTGGCGTGCACGTAAAAGATCCCTTGGCAGTTGGAATTTAGTTGCTGCCCAGGCAAAAATTTCCCTTATACCACACTGTATGGTGTATGCCCGTCTTCAATTAGCCCGGGTTAGGTGCAGAAGAGAGGGGCACATACACACAAAGAAGAAATGGGTTTGTAGACATCAAATTGGGTGTGGTTGCAGGAAAGATTTTGTGTGTCCTTTGTAATGAAGCGACTCAATGAACAAGCCTAAACATAACCCACAGGAGAATACTATTGTTGTAGGCTGGAATAATCAGACGCCTATTCAATTTGGACGTTTCGCATACATGTATTTCGCCGAACATAACTGATTAGAAGTTACTGTAAAAACGTAAATGATTGAATGTAATTCAGTTTATATACATTCATGTTATATTTTTACATGCCTTGCTACCCATTTGTATGCATTTCCAAGTGCCCAAGAATAGAGATTTAGCTCCTTAAAGAATCGTGGTCTGTAGGTGACACACAAAGAGATAAATGAATGACATATTCTCATTTCGAATTCCAACTCTCAAGGGTTCTTTTACGTGTACATGCAATGTGAGCACAAGATTTTGGTTTTTTGTCCTATTCGAATGACTAGACACTGGTTTTGTCAGATCCTACGACACTAACAAGGGGAACTTTCTCGACCAACACCGAGATTGAACCCCTCATTTGCTAGCCATTTTGTTACTGAGTCACCGAAACAAAATGGCTAGCAAATGAGGGGTTCAATCTCGGTGTTGGTCGAGAAAGTTTCCCTTGTTAGTGGTGTAGGATCTGGCAAAACCAGCTCCTTCAGAAAACGAGGTTAAATCCGAAACCGTACATAGTCGTTCGGATTGTGTACCTATTGGCGTGCATGTAAAACATTCCTTTTGCCTGTAAGTACAGTCACTGTCCAGACAATATTCCTGTCAAATGAACATCTTCATTAGCTAAGTCGGAACAGAACGGTAGGACATTAAACCCCATTTCATTTTGTACATCACATGGAGCACAAATTCACCTGTCCAACCTCATGGGTTTTCTCTAATGCTGTGGCTATTCCAAACGATGAGGCGTAAGAATTATTGATGGACAAGTGCAAATTTGGTAACTTACGTATGCGCTACTGGAACATTTACCATGTCGTAAAAATAGTCTATCAATAATTCTTACGTCAAGTTGTAAGAATAGCCACGTCGTTTCTCTAACTCCTCTGATTCCCTCCTACTACTAAAGAACCCTAGCACAAGTGAATTATTTAAAAAATATTGAATCATATGTAAATTCAAGTTTCGGTCGAGCGGAGGTTAAACCCCATTATTATATAATTTCAATTCCCTCCAAATTGATGAAAAAAATATGGATTATTGCATGAAAAAAAAAATCCCCCCCAAAATTATGTAACAGTACTTTAATAATGTAATAATTATTTTTTTTTGCACTGCACAAAAAATCTTACATCCCAAATATTTTTGAGTAGCGTCTGAAACGTTGGCAGACTGAGTCTGAAAAGACGCCAGACTGGGTCCGAAATGACGCGGGACCGAAATGACATGTAATCCATACATCTATGCCAATTATGAATTATATTTTATTATTAAATTGTTCACTTTTCTAATTTCACCATTTCAAACAATAATCATCATACATTGTTTTGGTATTTGTAATTTGTATCGCGGTCAAAAATGTAAGATGAGTTGATTAAAAGCTTGCTTTAAATCTTTACATATATATATGAAAATATAATTTGTTCTTAAAATGAAACTTATCGGAATACAACATTAGTTTAATTTAAAGATTTAGATATCTTGCAATTTGTATCTGATTTTAAAATTGTTAAACTTGTCTTTTTTATTTCTTTGTATTAAATATATATAACTTATTATAAGTTGTAAAAACAAAGCTTATCAAATTTATTGGAGATGGGTCTTGTATAATAATATGGGTGCAGTGGAATTTGCAATCAAATTCAATCCAAAACACATTTTTACTATATTTTTTTGCATGTCAAGTTTAAGAACTGAGTCGAGTTTGAGCCAGTTATTTCTCGATTTATCAGTCGAGAAGTTGTAAAACCATGCCATATTACTATTAGAATAAAGCTTATGAAAATATTGACGGTAGGGCAAACGTCTCGATCAAAGACCTCTCTCTAAAAAGTAAAATTCCCCGATCTCATAATCCTTTTAACAATATCACGTAGTAATGTAGCCCCATATTATATAAAATTTTCACCAGTCAATTATTCGTGTGGGGCAAGGTCAAGGTCGGGACTTTTATTTACAATGTAGATCGGTAAATATTATATTATTTCTATCGATATTACATTTTTTTTATTTTTTAAAGTTATGTTTAGTGTTGTTATTTATCTACATCGCTTTAATTATTTATTAAATATATTTTTTGTGTGATGATTTAACCGGTTCTGTCTGGTATTAACCGGAGCCTACGGAATTATGGGAATTAAAAATGGCGGCTTCGTTCATAATTATGAAAAATATATCCTGTTATGTTATGTTTTATAAGTTTAATAAAGTTATTTCATACACGATTTGAAGTTCAGCTTAGTAAAATTGAAGGTAAGTGCCCTTTTTTGTACGAACATCCGCCGAAAGCATACAGACAGATCTACTGTTGACAAAAACTATTCGAAAAAGAATCCTCGCAGCGGGCCATGGAAAATTTTGTTACGTGAAATTCGTATTTTAAATTGGCTTAACCAGTATTTTTGTTTGCACATTATGCAGTATACATTGTCCGTAAACCGTACGATTTATGAACAATTAAGACTGCTTTATTCGACAGTCATACTGGTTCAAAAATTCTGTAAAAAAAATCGCGATTTTAAAGTCACTAATTTTAAAATGGCAAAATTATCAAACAAATATTTACTGCTAAATTACAGGCTATGCTAATTATAGTATAGCAAGAGTATTTTCTAAACATTTGTAGGGGTATTTCATTTGGTAACAGGCGTATTCAACACCAGGCAAATCAACACCAGTAAAATTGGCGTATTCAAGACCAGTATATTATAAGACAAAAGTAGGATTAAAGGACCTAAGTCCGTAACTCAAAATCCTTGAAAATCTTCGACATCGACAACACAAACTATTGGTCAATTTAAATCGACATTGAAGATGTAAACTTACGGGAAAAGATGAGCTCCTGATATCCAATATTTAAGATAAAATAATTTTTCTAACATAATGCGCTTCAGCCCTGGTTGTATTGAGGGACGAGGCTAGACACATTGCACTGTATAACACAGCATATGTAGACTGGAATAACCAGGCGCTAAAAATTTGCACTGGATTGAGGCTGAATGGCTTATTTCGCCGAACATAACTGATTTGAAATTGGAGTAAAAAGGGAAACCATTTAATGTAAATCAGTTTTTATACATTCATATTACATTATTATATGCGTTGCGGCCCACTTTTGTCAGTTTCTAGATCCCAAATGTTAGCGATTTAGCTCCTTTAACAAGATGTTTATTATATACCTTAAATAGTCATAATACAAACAACAGTTGAAATATTTCATATTCGAAGACAATATTTACATAATATAAAACAAGTAATAAAAAAAATGGAACCGGTCCCTTAGTGTTCAGTCGAGAGTTGATTCCGTTATGCCAACCCTCAACGTCTTTTTTTGGCGAACGGGGCGCATAAACACGGACCAACTCTTCGCACTAAACATTCGGTTTGATATCCATTGGTTCTTGACGTACTCAAGGACATCGGATTTGATTTGAAGTTTAAAATACAAAATAACAATATATACATGTACTGGTCTTGAATACGCCGATTTTTCTGGTGTTGAATTAGCCTGGTGTTGAATACGCCAGGATTCTTTCATTTGGGGGGGGGGGTGTTTGTTTAACTTTCTACTTATATTTTTGCCAATTAATGATGCATAATATTGAGTTCCATGACATTTCGGTACCCTGTCATTTCGGACTCAACATAAACAACGTTTCGGACTCAGTTCAGTAGGACAACTTTTCGGTTTCAGTTTGGCAACGATACAAACTATGATGAATAATTAAAAGACTGTTGAAAGTGTATGAGATATATATAGTAACAGCTGTTTGTTTTATGTGAAACGGATAGTTGTTTTTAGATTTATTAAATTGATCAGCGATTGTTGAGACTGTGATTAACATTGCCTGTCAGTGCCTGTTGTCCTTTGCTTTATTTGACAATAAAATATGGTTGAAAACTTGTGTATAATTAGTAATACATCATTGTTTTCTTTTATCGAAAAGTATAACGAGCTTGATTGACCGATCAATGCTAATGTTTTTTCGTGAAATGGAATATTAATTTTGTCAAGACTCGACTATTGCAATAGCCTTCTGTTTGGCATAAACAACAGCCTGATCCATAAACTACAGCTTGTACAAAATACCGCGGCTAGAATTGTGTGCCAATCTAATTGAAATTGCCACATCACACCACTGCTAAAGGATTTACATTGGCTTCCAGTGGAAAGCAGAATTAAATTCAAACTTCTGTGCATAGCCTACAAATGCCAGAGAGGTGAAGCACCAGACTACTTGTCTTCAATGCTAATTGATTATGTCCCTCAAAGAAATCTTTGGTCCCAACATGAACTACGTCTGGTGATACCCAACTATAGGCTTAAGACATTTGGTCAAAGATGCTTCTCACACACTGTACCAAACCTATGGAATTCATTACCCTTGACCTTCAAGAATTCACAATCGCTTAGCTGTTTTAAGAAGCAATTAAAGACTCATCTTTTTTCGGCTGCTTATTAGTTGTTAACATTTTTATAACTTGTGATAAGTGGAGAGCTAAATGCGCCTTGAGCATTAATTTTAATGGATATGTGCGCTATATAAAAACTCACTATTATTATTATTATTATTATTAATTGCAACCAGCACATGGTCCGTGTTTCGTCATCTGGCTGTTTCATTCTTAGTTCATTTGTACCTCACTTCGTACCTCAAATTGATTTCGTACCTTTTCCTATGTTGTTAAAGGGCCCTGCATGGAGGTGGGGTGGATGGACGAATGGTTATCACATGCACGCTGTATCATAAAGCCTGTCATTGAGTCAACTGGATTACCTATCTGCCAAATAAAGCAATATTAGCTTGATAAATTCATAAATTTGCTTGTCCCATATGGCAGTAAGGGAACAATGTACACTTTATGACATTTGTCTGTCTTCATTAGCCCAGTCGGGGCAGAACAGTATGATGTTGAACCCAATTTCATAAAGATCCGCAGTAGGTTGGTTAAAAGGCCATAATCTAAATCTACCTTTGATGGAATTTCTTTGCTGGGTATAGTATAGTCCTGTGTAAACATTTACATGCAATAAAAGACCCCGTGGCCATTTGACATCAATTTTGCTCATAGCACACTGTATGGTGTATTTTTATTTTTATTAGCCTAGTCAGAGCTAAACAATAGGACGTTAAACCCAAATTCATTTGTTTTTTTTAGTATAAAGTTACTTTTCACTTTTTTTTTACAGATCCTATATTTGAGCACCATTGGTGGCAGTAATGTCAAAGAAGTTATAAAAAAGTTTTATAAGGGCTTTGTATATGGAAGCCAGACAACACTTCTACTTGACACAAACAGACTTCGGATCAAAACCATTCCATTAAATTCAGTGACAGACCTCATGATCAAAAGCACATGTATCAGAAATAGACTTCTTAAAAATGTATTGATATAAATATATATGTATCTATGGTAGCACAAAAATTCATCAGTAGCATGGCTAAAATAGTTTATGTGTGATCTTATGACAGTCAATTATTCTTATTTAAACAGTTTTGTTTCAATGAGATATCCTGATATTGCTCTCTACTGCAACCAGTTAACAATAACTTTTTGGGTCCCTTACAAATACCTGTACTTCAAATTTTTGTGATGGATCAACCATAGCAAAGTTCTGTGTTAAAATTAGATTGGTTATGTAATATTGGTGTAGCTTTCTTGAATAGCTGTTTCCTAAATTGTCACCAAGTTAATGCTGTGAATAAACTGTTACAAATGTCTGCTTTGTATTCTATTTATCTTTTAAAATAAAGTATAGATACATGTATTTTGTTGTAATTATGTAAATTGTGCTGTTTTGTGACATTTGGTTGCAATAACATTTAAAATTCTGAATGGTTATTGGTAAATAGAGAAATGAGGTTTAACCTAATTCGACTCACGCTAGGTTATTTTGTTACTAACATGTGGATTAAATTATCGAAACCACAATGTATCACAATGCGTTAACCAATCGAGGGATCACATGGGTAAGACGCTTGCCAGTCTGGAGGTCGAGTGTTCGATCCCTGCATTGGCTGTGAAAGTTTATCCGTATTTTCCGGCATGGTTTCCCCTTGTCAGTTATGCAGATTGGAGGGTCTGACAGCTGTCTAGTACACATTGGCGTGCACGTGAAAGATCCCTTGGCAGTTGGAATTCGATATAAGAGTAGGGCGTATGGCTGCTGCCCGGGAAATATCCCTCAAAGCACAGTGCATGGCGTAAAAGATCCCTTAGCTGTGCAATATTTCCTGCATAGCACACTGTATATGCCTGTCTTCATTAGCCCAGGATGTTAAACCCTATTTCATTTCGATCACAGTTCTTGTATATATATATGTTGTCTTTTCTATTTTCATAATGTAAAAAAAATAAATATTTCTTTTTAATAGTGCTATATAGACTTTTTTGTAACCATTATTTCAATTACCACCATTTTATGTATATATATGCATACTGTTATATTTTAAAATATATTTTTTATATCTATTTTCTAAATAAAATTTAGATCGTTTATTAACTAGTGTTTGTTGTAATTGAGTTTGAAATAGGAATACCCACATTAATAGCATGTGTGAGTTACATCATAAGGGTGGCATTGAGTCAACTGGCATGGTTTCAATTCCCTGGTTCTACCTGACAAGGAGTAGGGTCGTCTGTTTTTTTCCAGGTCCTTCTGAATTAAAATTGAATGAATGAATGAAATGGGGTTTAACGTCCTACTGTTATGCACTTAACCTTAGCTAATTGAAGACGGGCATACGCCATACAGTGTGCTATGAGGGAAATTTTGCCCGGGCAGCGGCGCTAAGGCCTACTCTTATATCGAAATCCAACTGCCAAGGGATCTTTCACGTGCACTCCAATGTGTGCACAGGACCTCTGTTTTTCGTCCCATCCGAACGACTAGACAGCTGTCCTTGTCAGGCCCTCCTTCTGCATCACTGACAAGGGGAAATCACGTCGGAAAATCGAGTTGAACTTTCTCGGCCAATGCAGGGATCGAACACTCGACCTCCAGGCTAGCGAACCAGCGCCTTATCCACTTAGCCACCGTGATCCCCGAATTAAAATTGATCCATGTGTTAAGTGCCAAAGTTTGTTGAGTGGGAAGGGATTTGAAAACACTATTGAGTGTATATCTTTTAGTTATTGGATTATTGTATAACATTTAAATGGTTATATATCCATCAAAATGGTTATGTTATTGGGTTTTCGTACCATCTGAATGACAGAGACACGTAAATTGGTTCCGATGAACGTCAAAAGATAAAGTTATATTTACGTCAGATTCACGTTAATATGGTCAGTCAGTTTACAATCATTTTGCTCATCTTTAACATAAGTGACGTAAACTTTACGGTAGATAAACGTCAGAAAATGACGTAAACTTTACGTTAGATTTACGTCAGAAAATGACGTAAATGTAACGTAAAAATGATGTAAACTTTACGTTAGTTTAACGCCATTTCCTGACGTAAAATTATCGTTAAAATAACGAGCAAAATGATGGTAAACTGACTGACCATTTTTACGTAAATCTAACGTAAAGTTTACGTCATTTTCTGACGTAAATCTAACGTAAATGACGTAAACTTTACGCAAAATTTACGTTAGATTTACGTCAGAAAATGACGTAAACTTTACGTTACATTTACGTCAGAAAATGACGTAAACTTTACGTAAAAATGACGTAAACTTTACGTTAGTTTAACGTCATTTCATGACGTAAACTTTACGTTAAGATAACGAGCAAAATGATGGTAAACTGACTGACCATTTTTACGTAAACTTTACGTAAAGTTTACGTCACTTCGTTTACTGGGTAGTCGTTACACGCGTATATACAATCAGTGGAACTGGAAACCATACACATTGATGATTGGCTTGAAATTGTCAATTAATTCACCTCCAAAGGTGCTCTGCTGATTCCCCAGATTCTTTTTTTGTTAAAAACTTATAAATCACTTTTCGATGTTTTAACATGTTTTAATAATTAACTGTTTTGCAGATTGAATATTGGCCTGTATATGATTGGGATTTCTCTGAATCATTATTTAATTTTGTACATAATAAAAATTTTACAAGTTGCCTATGTGTTTTATTTGTCAAATACAAATACTTTATCATGCAAACCATGGGATCTACTATACCAGTTACTAAAGTATCGGATATTTATCTGCTTTGGCCTCTATCCGAAAACCGGTAACATCCGTTTTTATAGTACCGGTAACTAGGTATCTACATCTGAAACTAAATCTGAAAATACCACTATTTCTTGAACATGAATCACCCAAATTCTGCGTTTATACAAATAAGGGGCAATTACTTTTTCTGTTTCTGCATGTGGACGGGAATTTTTCAATTTTTATAAGATCGTTAATTTGTATTTCTCCTTTTAAATGAAATAAACAAACAATAGAAACTCAACATCCTCGGCTACTGTCAGTAGTAATACTATATATTGGTAGATAATAGTAGAAACCGATCTGACCGTAAGAAAATCGAAGGGGTCATCCTATCACGGGGAGTCAACACACACTGTGTCTATAACAGTGTGAGATGACTCCTACAACTGCGCATGCGCCAGGAACCAACACACACCAGCGACCAACAGAAACTGTGACACCGGATCGAATAACTTGCGGCCTGAAAGTCACTATAGGGGGGGGGGGGCTGAGGGGAATTAGGTGTTTTTCTTCTGAAAGTTGTTCTTTAATCTGTTAAAACCTGTAACAAGGTAGATTTTTTTTCCCTGCCTGTCGGCCTCGGTTATTGTTTTCAGTCTTTCTTCCCCAGCATAACATATTAGCTGTCTCGTGCTTTATCCTGTCTGTGGGGGCGTTAAGACGTTTCGTTCGTTTAAATTCTTTATTCACATTCCGTAGACGTTTTGCTGAAAGCAAAAATAAACGTTGATATACAAACAATAAATTTGAACATTAAAATATGCACTTAGTTTGACATAACAAAAGAAATGCAGTGTACTGTCCATGTACATATATAACGGCCATAACGTGGCTTACGAAAGTTTATTTTCTTGCAGTATTTCACGAACCACAGTTATTAAAACACACTATTTAAACGTATAATGTTAATAAAATAAATCTACAGTTACTCACAGCTTATCTTGCATTGTATTTCATCTAATCATTAGAGAAGAGATGACAAATAACTAAAACCAACATCACAAAGGGGCAAACGAAACAACTAAAATCATGGCGGCTCAGAGGAATGTGGGCTCACGTGACTACATGACATCACAGTCCGTGCTAACGTTAAAGTTGGATTGAGCAGGGTTATTACTATTTCTGCCGTAACATACCGGCCCCTTTAAACTGACCCTTCAGTTTAAACAAAACTAATCTGAAGGCAGTAATAACACTAGTTTGTCAATTAGGCGAATAACAACAGACGACGACGTTTTCACGGTTGCACTGCGCACTAGGCCTTTAATGTCGGTTTTAACATCGGTAACCAAACCCATTTTCCATTGGTTTCTTGGAACGTTTTCATCTACGATTAAAACGATATCGTTAACAGAAAGGTTACGCCTCTGTTTTGTCCATTTACTCCGTTCTTGAAGGGTGAGCAAATACTCCTTGCGCCATCTATTCCAAAAGGCGTCTGTTAAATATTGAACACGTTTCCACGTTTTACGCGCACATAGGATACTTCGCTTTTTCTGGTATATCTGCTTTACTGAGACGTCCTCCAACGCGTACTATTCCGTTTAACATTATAGGATCTAAACGACATAAAGAACTAGCTTTTCCCACGTTGATATTTATTACCTTGTCATCATTTTCGCTATTAATGTTCTTTACCATTTCAGTTTCTTTTGGGAAAGCCTTTTTCTGTACGAATCTTAAGATACTATTTTCGGCAGCGTTGAGATCGTCAACGGTGATTAACAGCTTGCGACTGTCAAATGCTTTGATTTCCTCCATACGTTTCCGTACATCGTTTTTACGTTTCGTTTCATCGGTTTCCGTTATTTCGTTTTCAATATTCTTTCTGTTCCTTGACCACTCTAAGAGCCTTTGTCGCAGTTGTAGGATTAAAGCAACTGCTCGCTTTAAATGATACCAACTTGAATAATGTTCAATTAAAGTCATTATAGGCTCAGAGTTTTCGTTGATTTCAACAGCGTTAACTATCTCTTTCTTCACCTCGAGGTCGTCACACGAAGTGTCGTTTAAAGCTTGGTTGTTTTGGCCAATGTTCTTCATTCCTCCACAGGAACTCCGGCCCCGTCAACCATCTCTGGTTATTCAATAATTCAGTTGCAGAAAGACCCCGTGATGCGTCGTCGCTAGGATTAAATGCGGATGGACAATATCGCCACTGGTTTGGCTCTGATGCTTCCCGGATGACAGTCACACGGTTCGCAACAAATAAGTGAAATCGTTTCGTTTCGTTGAATAAGTATCTTAACACTGTAGTGCTATCAGTCCAGAAAGTTACGCTATCTGGTAAGATATCTAGTTCGTTTAACAATGTTCTGGAAACACGTGAAGCGGTTGTGGCGGCCATTAGTTCAAGCCTAGGAACTGTTACACTTTTCAGGGGCGTTACACGCGATTTTCCCATAAGGAAGGAACAATGAATGTCGTTATTACCGTTAACAAGTCTTAGATACGCTACGGCGCCATATCCCGTAGTGCTGGCATCAGAAAACACGTGCATTTGTCTATGAATAACAACATTAAAATTCTGGGGGCGTAAACATCTATCAACAGTAAAGTTCTCTAAAAGTTGTAACTGTTTCTTCCATTCGATCCAGCGTTTTTCACAAACATTAGAGATTGCATCATCCCATCCAACTTGATCCCGGCACAAGTCCTGCAGTATAATCCTTGCAGTAAGCGTAAATGGGGCTACAAAACCTAATGGATCGTAGACAGATCCAACAACTGAAAGAATTCCGCGTCTCGTAGGCGGTCGCTCGTTTATCACTATTTTAAAAGAAAAGGTGTCGTTTTCTATGCACCAACATACTCCAAGTACACGTTCGACCGGCAAATCATCGTAATTTAAGTTAAGCGTTGTGATTCCTTTCGCACGTTCGTTTTCAGGTAAACTGTTCAGTAGAATACGGTTGTTACTTATGAATTTTGTGAGGTGGAAACCTCCCTTTAGGCAAGCTTCACGGAGACGGTTTGTTAGAATTACAGCTTCTTGAACGTTATCAGTTGATTTGAGACAGTCGTCTACGTAGAAATTGTTCATAATGGTTTCTGTTACGTTTACTTCGTATTGGGCAGTGTTATCCTCTGCAGTACCTTTCAAAGCAAAATTACAAACACTGGGGGAAGACACTGCGCCGAATAAATGCACAGTCATTTGGCATTCTTCTACTTCCTTTTCTGTATCACCCGCAGGCCACCATAAAAATCGCAGGAAGTCCCACTAACTAACCGGTACCTTGACTTGATGGAACATCGCACGAATATCCGCTACAAATGCAACAGGCCTTTCTCTAAATCGTGTTAACACACCTACAAGTGAGTTTGTTAAGTCTGGGCCTTGTAGAAGGTGATCGTTGAGCGACTTCCCACCTTGTTGTGCGCTGCAGTCAAACACAACGCGTATTCTGTTCGGCTTGCGAGGATGGTAGACACCGTGGTGTGGTATATACCATAATTTACCTAACGGAGCGTTAAGTCGTTCTGATGATACCTTTACAGCATACTCGTTTACAAATAAATCGTTCATAAAGTTCACGTAATCCGTTTTAAAGTTAACGTTAGTCTCTAGTTTTCTCTTTAAACTTTTAAGTCTTGATACAGCCTGATCACGATTATATGGTACATGAACATCTTCGTCGCGAAAGGGTAAAGGTATTTCATAGTGTCCGTCGACATATCGAATGCCGTTTTCAACCCGTTGTAGAAACTTCTTATCTTCTTGTGAATAACCGAGTTCAGCCTTCTTGAAATCATATTCGTTGAATTCATATTCTAACATCAGCTGTACCAGGTGACGCGTGTCTATTTCTTTGACTGTATTGTTGACTGCCAACTGGTGGAGTCTAGGCGGCTCGGTATTAATTTCTTTTAAGTAGATCCGGTTACACGTTACGTCGATTGAAACCGTCTCTGACGTGAATGGTCCATTTAACGTCCAGCCAAGGCGGGTAAGAACTGCATATGGTCCGTTGTTTTGGCTGGAAATTACCTCTAATGGTTCTAGTGCCTTTGGACAATTTACGCCAATTAGTAGACCGATTTCAACGTTAGGCATGTATTCAGGTATTGGTAAGTTACGAAGATATTCCCATTTCTTCAGCGCTTGTGGTGTCGGTATTTTACCTGGGTTAACTGGCATCTCGTTACAAGTATAGGTCTTTGGCAAACTAATCACATGATTTCCAGTAAGATCTGTTACTTCTAAATCAAATAAGGCAATGCTTTTTACCGTTTTCTGTCCGTGCATTGTACCAAGGAGAAGATCAGTTGGACTACCAGTTGAATTTAAGCGTTCTTTCGTTTCATCAAGCAGAAAACATCCACTGGAACCATTATCTAGAAAAGCATAGGTAATAGTCGAGGGGTTGTTACTTTTACATCTAATAATCACTGGTACGACAGACATCATCACTTCTGATTCCTTTTTCATTTCAGGTGCAGAGTATGCGTTAAAGGTTACGGAAGCGTTTTGAACGTTTTTTTCGTCAGCGGTAGTAGCGTTACAAATTGTCTTGTTAGTACAATTTTTAGACTGGTGATTATTACCGAGACATCCGAAGCAAAGGTGATTTTCTTTGGCAAAGTTTCTTTTAGTTTCATGTGGCTTCCATATGAATACAGAACAATCAGACAAATCATGTTGTCCTTTACAAAACAAGCACCATTTTGGTTTATACGCTGGTCGTTCTGAGTAAGCTTGAGGCTGTATACTTGTTGCGAAGCTCTGGCTATGTCTTGAAAATTGATATCTTCTGTCGCTGTTATTTACGTTATGACTTTGGTGCGGTTTATTTTTCTCAACTTCGTTAGGTAGTTTACCAAATATAGGATCAGTCACCACTTCAACTTCATCCTTCACAAATTTTACCATATCTTCAAACAAAACAGTTCTATGACGCGTTTCTTTAACATGTTGAACCGTCCTGCGCCATCTCTCACGGAGGTGGTAAGGCAATTTCTCCATGAGCTCTTGTAAGTTCTTAGGGTGATTCATTTCAGACATGTACTGTATATCTCTCATAGCGTGTAAACAGGATAGTGCAATGGAGAAACTCTTCAAGGATGATATATTGTCGCTTCTAATAGGAGGCCATTTCATCATCTTCTTGATGTAGGCAGTTGCTATGCGGTATTCATCGCCATATGTTTCCTTTAGTAAGCTTTTAGCTTCGGTATATCCGTATTCAGGATCCATGTGTAGACAGCCTTTGATTAATTCGTTCGCTTCTCCTTCAGTATATTGAGAGAGGTAGTAGAGTCGGTCAGCTTTACTGGTTACCTTTTCTTCAATTCTCGTTTCAAATGACTTGATAAAAGTTCTATATTCCAAAGGGTCTCCAGTGTATTTCGTTATGGATGGTTGTGGTAATAGAGTTGTTTTCTGTTGTTCTATCAGCAGACGGGTGAGGCCAGTTTGTCGGTTTTGTATTTCGTTCTGACGATTGATTAAAACTTCTAAACTTGTGTTAATTCCCAAATCTGGATTTGATGCAGGGCGAAAATGACTATTATCGACTGGAACACTGTGTGGCGATTTAACCTGTGTATTATGAAATGTGTCTATTGGAGAGGTTGAGAATTCAGCTGGGGGACCATAACTCGGTACATCTAAATATTGCGGGTCGCCGGGTTCGTTTACAGTACATTGAGTATCAAAATCGGAAGCTTGAACACCGACAAATTGCGCCCTTTCGTTGAATTCGTTATAGTCTTTTACGCGTTGTGTATGGGGCAGTACATGTAAATCTGGTCCTGCAAATTCTGCGCGAAGTGGTACTGATGCGATGTTTGACTGATTCGTTTCACTGGCTGAATAAGGTGCAAATTCTCCTTTAAGTTCACTTTGTGCAGCATTATAAGCCCTTTCTTTGGCTTCAGCGACAGCGATTTCTTTTTTCAGATTGAATTCTTCGAGTTGGGCCTTTAAGGCCTGTTCCTGTTTTAATACTGCTGCTCGTGCAAGCAGTGCAGCTTTCCTAGCAGACTGTCTGGCTTTTGCTCTAGATATAGAATTAATAGATCTTACAGACGTATATGACCCGTTTATGGAAATTGCTGAAGTATAAGACCCATCAGTTGAAGATATATCAGAATTATCCCTTGAACTCGTTCCATGTGAAGATTGTGAATCAGTACTTTCGTTGGACATGATTAAAAAACATAAAGCAACAAACAGGCTCCTCAAAATTATCATCAGTAATTACTATTTACGTTTATCGTTAATTAATGTCACTGTAAGCGTTGTAGCGTTAAAACTATTATTTGTGGTCAATACTTTATGTTGA
Source organism: Patella pellucida (assembly GCA_917208275.1). NCBI lineage: Eukaryota > Metazoa > Mollusca > Gastropoda > Patellidae > Patella > Patella pellucida. The sequence goes on along the minus strand of OU795036.1, from coordinate 88,237,293 downwards.
TAAATAACCGATTAATAGAAGCGTTCCGTTAAAGTTCTTACTTATCTTACTTTATCGTTGTATACGTTGATTACCGTTTAATTTTATCGTTGATTCCCCTTTATGCGTTCATAAGCGTTAGTTGACGTTTCTTTAGTCGTTCTTCTTGGTTGGCGTTCGTTTTGTCGTTTACGTTGTGAAGAAAAACAATGAAGAAGTTCATAAGCGTTAGTTGACGTTTCTTTAGTCGTTCGGCTTGGTTGGCGTTCGTTTTGTCGTTTACGTTAATGGTGAAATACCATGAAGAAGTTCATAAGCGTTAGTTGGCGTTTCTTTAGTCGTTCGGCTTGGTTGGCGTTCGTTTTGTCGTTTACGTTAATGGTGAAATACCATGAAGAAGCTCAAAACTAAAATGTGGGGGCGTTAAGACGTTTCGTTCGTTTAAATTCTTTATTCACATTCCGTAGACGTTTTGCTGAAAGCAAAAATAAACGTTGATATACAAACAATAAATTTGAACATTAAAATATGCACTTAGTTTGACATAACAAAAGAAATGCAGTGTACTGTCCATGTACATATATAACGGCCATAACGTGGCTTACGAAAGTTTATTTTCTTGCAGTATTTCACGAACCACAGTTATTAAAACACACTATTTAAACGTATAATGTTAATAAAATAAATCTACAGTTACTCACAGCTTATCTTGCATTGTATTTCATCTAATCATTAGAGAAGAGATGACAAATAACTAAAACCAACATCACAAAGGGGCAAACGAAACAACTAAAATCATGGCGGCTCAAAGAGGAATGTGGGCTCACGTGACTACATGACATCACAGTCCGTGCTAACGTTAAAGTTGGATTGAGCAGGGTTATTACTATTTCTGCCGTAACACTGTCTACATGTAGGCCTATTGAGTTCATACTTATGTGATAGAGCTGGTAAACAGAGGCGGATCCAGGGGGGGGGGGGGCTATGTGCCCCCCCCCCTTAATCCCTAAATAACAGTATAAAAAAATAGATATGCGCCACAAATCACCACTGACACCCCGATTTTTTCAAAAAAATTCTCAAGGGCCCCCCCTTACTGGATTACTGGATTTCCTGGATCCGCCTCTGCTGGTCAACACATTCCAAAGAAATACTTTTAACGCTACGATAGCTGAGTAATACACGCTACCCGAATCAGTAGTGACGTAATGAAAAACAGAAAAAGTCCGTGCAATACCATGTTTTATAAGGTATACAATGAATATAAACAAGGGAATGTACGGACTATTTCTCTATTTCTATTTTTCTCGTCTTCTCTCATCTAATGACATTCAATTACTTTATTGAATAGTCAGATACCCTCTACTACAGTCCCATATAACAACTTTTGGTCTTCGAAGGATTTATTAGTGAACAGAAATTTAGCCATGTGTCTGTTATCACTCGCCGCTTTGAACAGTCGCTCGTGTTTTCCTTTTCGCTACGTCACTGCTGATTCGGGTAGCGTGTGTCCTACTAAGCTATCGTAGAGGGAGTGGGGTTTAACGTCCACTTGACACAAACTAGGTCATTTCAGGACTAATTTTATTTCAATAATTCACTTGCGGTCTTGCGCGTAGGGGTATTTTTAGCAGTTGGAGAAAACCGGAGGATTGGGAGAAAACCCATGAGGTTGGAAAGGCGACTAGGGGGCATTCTCAAACCGAAAGCCATGTCACTTTTATATTTAGCAACGTGAACATATATAGCGAAGATTAAACCTTTTCCGCGATTTTGGGGGCGCACAGCCCCTAAACCCACGGTATGTGCGACTTAAGAATTCCCATTCTGATCATCGGCCATCATGGTGGCCCCCATTAGGCATAGGAACAACGACCGGCTAGCTCTGCTACTATAGGTACCAGGGGACTCACTTATCTCGGGGGATCACGGTGGCTAAGTGGATAAGGCGCTGGTTCGCTAGCCTGGAGGTCGGGTGTTCGATCCCTGCATTGGCCGAGAAAGTTCAACTCGATTTTCCGGCGTGATTTCCCCTTGTCAGTGATGCAGAAGGAGGAGTTTTGTAGATTTTATGTTAGTTGTTTTCTTGGCTTCATTTGGATTATTTCGTAGTTTCTTATCTTCCAGACCGTTTCTTCCTGCTTTTCGTCTGATTCCTGTTGTTTTTCTCTCAGTAACTTCACTAGGTATCTCATTTGGTCCCTTTGAAAAGGGGTTCTATCTTCTCTAATGCCGACATCTTTAATCTGACCATTGTGGTCTTTCAGTGCGCCGGATGCCTTCAATACTTTGCGCTGAGTGGAAAAAACGACTTGAAGTGGGCGTGGCTTGCATTCTCCATCAATGCCTTCATATTTTTGTGGGCCGAGTCTGATGACTTCGTCGATACCAACTCTTGGTAAATTAAGAATCTCGGTGCAGACTTTCACTACTTAGGCATGGTTCGCCTTTTGTTTTAACTCTGTGTCTGTTTCGGCGCTCTCGATCAGTCCGTGGAAAATTACATTGTTTATTAGGGAGATTCTGTCATTTAGCTCCTTGTCCGTGATACCTTCCTGCTTTCTCTGAGTTAATTTCTCGTGGTTGGTTGTTAATAGATCTACAGTTTCCTTCAGCTGTAGGTGATTATTTTCTAACTGTTTGCTGCGATTCTTGATGTGAGTGACACTATTTTCTACCACGTCGATCTTGGACTTCACACCCTCAACCTCTTGCTGAAGCTGTTCGTGTGCAATAGTTAATGCTTTCGCCTTTTCGTTCACTGCCTTGATGCTCAGTGCACAGCGAGGGCAGTACCAGCTTACTTGGTTGGAGATATTTTCATCACACAGAATTTGGTGAAGAGCTTCTGTTAAACCGCTTCATACACAGTGGATCCATAAACTACAGCCATCACATTCCACTGCATTGTGGTTACCGTTTACTTGTTCTTTACATTCCGGACAGATTAGCAGTGTGGTAGATTCTACCTGGTCCTCGACATCTTGGTGTGTCTTGCTACGTTGTGTGTTTCTGGTTACTGTAGGAAGTTCTTCACCCGGTACTCCCTTTCTTTCCTGTCTTCCAGTGCGTTTTCTGCTGGTTGATGCCAGTGCTGTGTCACTGGTAGCGAATTTCATGAACTTTGACATAACTGTGTTTTATAGATGTGACCCACGCTAGGGATATTTTTTTTTTTAAAGTAATTCTTCCCTGCCTGCTGGTCCCTGTTATTCTTTTCAGTTTTTCTTTCCCCAGCATACGTATAAGCTGTCTCGTGCTTTATCCTACATATTATTAATTAATATTAAATGGCTAGGGCCTTCATGTGTTTAACTTTATTTTATGTTTCTTTTGTATATTTATTTATATTTTGATTCTATTTTCTGTCCATCTTGTTTGTAATATATGTGTGTATTTACATTTTCATGTTTTTATTGCTTTTCTAACTTATTTTAATTCAATAATTCGCTTGCGCATATGGTCTTTAGTAGTCGGAGGAAACCGGAGGACCTGGTAAAAACCCACGAGGTTGGACAGGTGACCCTTTCCCCTGTCACTATAACCAGGAATTCGAAACCGTGCTTTTTCAATTCGCCCCCCCCCCATCCTCAAACGAGAGAGAGAAATGGGGTTTAACGTCCACTCGACACAAACTAGGTCATATCGGGACTACCATATGGTTTAATTTTATTTCAGTAATTCGCTTGCAAGTAGGGGTCTTTAGCAGTGGGAGGAAACCGGTTTCATGCATGTGGTCTCCCTTTCTTTTGTTTACTACAGTTATCTCCCTTATATCAATAACAGCATTATGATTTGACTATCCTGCAATCCGCCTTGATTTAAATTAAAGCTACACCTTTACATAATAAATGTATTTAAAATAAACTTAAATTTCCGTACTTTAAAATATAAATGTTCTTTTAAATAAACTTCTTTTTACTGAAATGTAATACACAAAATTATTATCTCTACTACATGTTCTCACTCTTTTAGATTTTCTCACAATAAATGAATCTTTACTCGTTAATGCTGTAAATTTTTCTTTAGGCTCGGACAAATCTACTGTAATATCACTATCTAATAAAATGTCATAACTTTTAATAGGTACTTGACTTAAAAACTTTACATTTCTAATATATTTAACTCCAGTTTATGTATTCAAGATTTCAACAGTTTCATTAGCAAAAAGTTTCAAAATAACATATTTTGTGTGGTTTAATTGTTGTTACAATATATGACGCAATGTCTTGAACTCGAGACCTTTACTTTAAACGACTTAAAATGCAGACACCCAGCACGTGCGTTTACAGTGAAATACGCCATGTCAGTCCAATATTTTACAAGGTACGCTTGGCAAGTTGCCCGTACGATTATTTGAAATAATGGTACGCCAACATCAACAAAGGGTGAAGTCACATTCGAATTTTAAAATGTAGTTATACAGTTGACCACTCGTGGTTTTGTTTATAAACAATGATCACGTGACTAATCGCATGCCATGATCCGGTTTTCATTGGTCAATTACTTGATTACATCATCAATGTTGATTTAAATTGACCAAAAATTCGTGTTTTCGATGTCAAAGATTTTGGAGGATTTTGAGTTAGGGACTTTAATATGAACAAATTTGAAAAATCACCAACCTCTCAACATTATTGCCACATGTACGAAATTCACAAAACGGTTTTAGATGACGATGACGCTGCTTATATTATGCTTGTTCTGGTTATTTCAAATTTTTATTTTAACAAAAGGAATCTTGCTAGCCGTGAGCACCGTTCAACTGTGGCTCCAGTCCCTGCAGCGAGAGAGAGAGCGAGAGAGAGAGAGAGAGAGAGAGAGAGAGATGGGTTTAAGGTCCACTTGACACAAACTAGGTCATTTCAGGACTAATTTTATTTCAATAATTCACTTGCGGTCTTGCGCGTAGGGGTATTTTTAGCAGTGGGAGAAAACCGGAGAACCGGGAGAAAACCAATGAGGTTGGACAGATGACTAGGGGGCATTCTAAAACCGAAAGCCAGGGAAATTCTAGCAACGTGAACATATCCAGTGAAGATTAACCTTTTTCTGCGATTTCGGCTATGTGTAACTTAAGAATTCCTATTATGATCATCGGCCATCATGGTGCCTCCATTAGGCGTAGTGCCAATTTTGTCTGCGAGTTTAGGAACAACGGCCAGCTAGCTCCCCCACTATATATATATACGTACTAGGGGAACTCGTTTATCTCGATGCTCAGCGAGGGTAGCACGATTTACCCAAACCACCTAAATCCACCTAAATCCACCATTATCTCAACTCATATAATAATAATTTATATCTATTGATAATTTTTATTTAAAATCGTAAGGTTTTTGCTTTTAAAAAATCCCTCAAAATACAATTTCCAAACAAGCGATTTCGTGCAATACACGAGTTATGTCCCTTGGTTACTACTTCCAAACTTGCTTGGAAATCGCATTTTGAGTGGCATTTTGACACCAAAACGTTACGGCTGTAAATTAAATATGACAATTTGTAGCAAACATCGATATAGATTATTGTCTTATATAAGTTGAAATAATGGTGGATTTAGGTAGATTTGGGTAAATCGTGCTACCGTGCCCAGAGGACATCGTATGGTCATAAAAAAAATATTGCGTTCGAGATGAAAAGGCGAGCCAGAGGACACGTGTGGCCATTAAAGATTATAAAACAAACGCTTACCTACTTATATATACATTAAAGGGACAATCCAGAATTAAAAAGGGTCTAAAAAATAAAAGTACGAGTACGTATGAAATTTAATCGCCAAAATATAGAGGAGCGGTGTGTTTACTGCGGCTCAAAATTTTAGCTCAGAATATTGGGACAATTAGACGTGAACGTCAAAATTGCTTATCTGGACACGTATCCTTTTTAAGATTTTTGTCCAATTTGTGGGTTGGGTGACCTTATAATCCACTCCCGTCCCTTAAGAGGTCTATGCAGCGAATGAACCATGTTTTGTACTTGATAACAAAAAAGAGATTTCACCTACACATCATTTTTTTTATAAAATAAAGTCTGGTTTTATCCAGACACCGCATAATACAGCTTAGGACACCGGTCTCCATTTCCAGAGGAAGACTGACGGGTTTAGTTGTTTGAAAACGTATCACATATATTGAGTTAGTTGCTCGGCCCTGAGGTAGAGGATTTTAAGGGATTTTAACACGAAATTAAGCAGTTTTATTCCTAAAAATATTATCGGGATTGGCCCTTTAAGGTTACATTATTCAAGAGCTAAATCTGATTACTGCAAGTCTTAATTTAAGCTTCAGATGTTATAGAAATTATAAATTAGACATTAACTAACTTATTCAGACCATAATCAGCTCTCGATGGTAAGCCTAGACTGCGATATTTGTTGGATTGTGTTCCGAGTTGCTAGAAAACTATCCTTCGTGAGTAAACAAATAAATAGATAATCGAGACTATTAGTTTCGCCTCACCGACATCAGTAAGGATGACCGAGGTTAAGAGGAACTTTCATTGGAATAGTTCTCGGTTCATAGTGGATCAATTTGACTGACATTTTCAGCAAATTGCCTCTTCGTTATGTAGTTTTTAACTATTATAGTGAGAACTGCCAACTCGTTATCTCATCTCCAATAATATATACATTAAATAGATCCTCCTTATAAAGCATATAGAAATTGATGGGGTTTAACGTCCACTCAACACAACAAGGTCATTTCGGGACTAACATATGTTTTAATTTTTTTTCAATAATTCGCTTGCGCGTAGGGGGGGTCTTTAGCCCGGAGGAAGCCCACGAGGTTGAGAAGGCGCCCATATCGCCATGCCACATACGCTCACACCAGGGTCGAAACCACAGCCGCAAGCCAGAGGTGGCCGGCCAGCTAGAGGTCGAATCGAAGCGCGGCACTCTGGGCCACTAGGCCATCCCTTGTGTGGATATACCACTCCTGTTACACTACAGATAAGAGACGATCAGCATAGTTGGTAGATCTTTATTGAGAACATAGAATAGACATAGATCGGAAGGAGCTCTATTCAAGTCTGACTTACTGTCAGTTAATTCTGGCTTTATAAAGCATACAGTAATTGAAAATAATGATACATGACAGATTAACTTATTTGGAATTGAGATTATAGTTTCTATAACTACACATCGTCTTTCCATTTAAGGCGCGAAGTTCTGCTGAGTGTTCAACACATAGAACATGTGTAGATTATAAATAACATATGGATAATTAAGATATTTAATGAGATCGTGCGTATTGTCAAAACTAAGAGAGGTCATTTGTGTGTTGCCCGTAAATAACATATTGAACACATTAGCAGAAGTTGTTTATAGTTGAAAATGTCCAATATAATATAATGTAAAATCTAGAAAAGTTCTATGTATGTATTACTTTGTCACATTCCTTCATCACCCACGAGTTATGTACCAAAAGGACATAACAAACACAATTCTCACATGTGGGACATTGTCTGCATCTGTATCCATTGATGTTTCACACAATAAAATTACATTACACACGAATTAGGAAGAGCACACGCGATATAATACAGCAAACATGAAATACTAACAGTACATATGATATACGACAGCTAACACGATGTAAAAAGAGTACTCAGGATACCACATTAATAAAAGTATATTACACACGGAATAAAACAGCACACACGATATAAGACATCTAACACTATGTAAAAATTACTGAGTATATAATGAAAAAAAAAAACCCGCGATTTATATTGCACTGGAGCAACAGTGGTTCTAGATTTCATTGGAACAATACCATTTATTGGGTCTACACCTCTCGCTACACCATTCAATTCTGCCATTCTTCTTGACTAAATGATGACAAAGTTAATGTCATTTGATTATGTCTTAATGTTGATGTGGAATCATCTGTTCCATGGAGCGTATTCTCGTCCTCGGTCTCAGCCGACACCAATCCTTTTAAGCGTTGTTATCTAACATACATTAAAAACAATAGAATACAATATATACACTGTAAAACTCTAAATATGGAAATTACAATTCTAAAATCTAAATACACTGATAAACATGCTACAACATTATATAAAAAAAAAATACTAGGTTAGACTATCAACACATTAAAAAAATCTACAAAAAAAAACACTGTTTCAATGTCAATATGTTCACTGATTTTAACACTTCATAATTAGATGTTCTATTCACATTTCTGATTTTTGCATAGCTAATTAGATGATGGTAAACACTGCTGCAATCTTCGCTTCAGATTCATTCCGGAATTCCCATGTGATGTTCGTTGTTGTTTCGCGTTAAGATATGGTACAATAAATCCCTTTAAAATGACCAGTGTACTTACCCAATTAGACCAATTACCATTACATTACCCTTAATTTATAACATTTATTTTAATTGAATGTGATTATATCTTAATCATAAAATTACGCTTAAGTTTATTTTAAAATTAAAATCGGAGTTACTTTATTGGGAATACACCTGTATGAATCCTTAATTCTAGTTACATTTAACTGAATAAACTATTAACAATAGAACTTAATCTGTCCTATTAATAAAAATTAGCAGTAATTAGTACTTATGACCAACAGTAACTAATAACATCGAAACTCCTTAGTATTCTCCTTACTCACTGACAGGGAACAGTTTTATCTCATAATTAACAAATCATTTGTAATTAATTATCTTAACCGTATCGGTTTACTGTGTAACGCTATACATCAACAGTTAACACGGAGTTTATAGGATAGAAAGGTACACCTTTTAACATGGCGTATACGAACCTGCTTGTATAACCCAAGCTGGTAGCAGCATGTGTGCTAATTAACACACTGAGATCAGATAAGACAGACACGTCCCGTTTGCAAATTTCCATATAGATCTCCCTATTAACATTTTAAATCTTATTGTTAATTAATTTCTTTAAACAAATGTGATCAGTATTTATTTCAAGGCCTGAATGTATTATATTCCCTATAAACACATAATTATAACAAACAACAATTTACAAATAAGTTTCCAATACAATACATTAGTATGGTTTTACGTACGCTACGCATGATATATGAGAAAATTCAAAATTTATTCGTCATGCTACATCATCGCACAGCCAAAAATTAAATTTAAATAACCCATTTTACCATGGTATATTTTCACGTTTTTAACACAAATTTATACTCTTTTAACAAAACAAAACGACACGAATAATCCAGAAATAGTTATATTGCATAAGCTATTCGCTATATATTGCAATGCACCCTGATTCACTTTAAACCATTATTGAAATCCTAATACCGACCCACACGCTACTCGCGAATTTACAAAGGGCCAGTCAGGTTCAAATTTCCCTTGGGCATATTCCTTTACCCATAAACATAAATTTGACACAGATCCATACCGGAAAAATACCCAGTTAAACACATATACATTAATTGGACATAACACAACATTACATTATTACAATCTAGATTTATAGTTCGGAGACATAATTTATTTCTTTTAGCTTAGTTTTACCTTTCCAATTTAACGATTCGTATTTATTCTTTCGGTTATATAAAATTAGTATATTTTTAAACCTAACTCTTAGTTACTTAACAATGTATCGTATCTACTACGTAGCATCATGCAGTTCTTTGTTACACTGGCTAGATGTGGAAATCGTCCTAAACCCCACATCTAACGTGTGACGAACGCCTCTTCATTTCTACATATTATTATAACCTTGTGATCGTCCATTTTAAACGTCACTTATTTCCCTAACTTATTTCCCTAACTTAATTATTTTACTAGTTTATATTAACTATATCCCTAACCTTAAAAATTTATAAAAATTATCCCTTGGTCTGTTTGGCTTTCCATGGTCAATTTATTAGGAAATAATGTACCTACCTTAGAAAACGTCCGGAAACTTCGTCTTTATCAAAGGTTTTCCTCCGGGATCCCATTCAGAAGTTATAGATACCATTCTTCTGTCTTCAATCAGTGGCCCATGATCATCTGGAACGACGTCCCGCTGTTATGGCGATTCACATCCAAGTTTACAGGTGCGACCGCCATTACTGGAACTGGTTCGCGCTGTGTCAGGTTCACTGGTGCACGGCATCATTTCTAATATCTGGAATCAGTGGCCCATGATCGTCTTGAAATCTAACTTCTGCAATTAACAAGATTTCCTGCGGCTAGGACTTGTACACGCTATGTCTGGCTCACGTGCACCATTTCTATTATCTGTAACACTACAGATAAGAGACTATCAGCATAGTTGGTAGATCTTTATTGAGAACATAGAATAGACATAGATCGGAAGGAGCTCTATTCAAGTCTCACTTACTGTCAGTTAATTCTGGCTTTATAAAGCATACAGTAATTGAAAATAATGATACATGACAGATTAACTTATTTGGAATTGAGATTATAGTTTCTATAACCACACCTCGTATTTCCAAATAAGTCGCGAAGTTCTGCTGAGTGTTCAACACATAGAACATGTGTAGATTATAAATAACATATGGATAATTAAGATATTTAATGAGATCGTGCGTATTGTCAAAACTAAGAGAGGTCATTTGTGTGTTGCCCGTAAATAACATATTGAACACATTAGCAGAAGTTGTTTATAGTTGAAAATGTCCAATATAATATAATGTAAAATCTAGAAAAGTTCTATGTATGTATTACTTTGTCACACCTGTGTTGATGGATTCTGTGCAGGTAAATATTCATTAATCTATTTATAATAACCTATCAATATCACATGATTTGTATATATAAACAGCACTTATCAATATGGCTTGATTTGTATATCAATATGATGTAATGTGTATGTATAAACATGTTTAAAGATACAGTAGTTGAACCAAGATGGCGCCGTCGAGCACCTGTTTCAATCCATTTAAAAAAATGTATTTACATGTTTACCTGTAAAACTAGCACGCTGCTTTTTCCACGAATCTTATTTTCTTATAAAATTTCATTTTCTGACCCGACCTTTTGATGAAACAAGTTTCGCTATGGTTGCTTGTATAATATAAATAATTTGTTATATTTCAGATATTAAATGTGGAGAATCATTTTGTAATGTGTGATTGGTAAACCACTGATATATAAAGTTTCATAAACTAAATTGAAAAATAAACAGTTTGTCCTGTGTATGTTTGTTCACCTCGTGTTGCTGTGTTGAGTGTGGGGGCAGAATATGAGTTGCCTGAACAAATTTCGGGTTACAAACAGTGGCTTCGGTAGCCTTGAGAAGAGAAGGGGAGCCCCCCCCCCCCCGATAATTTGGGAAATTTGTCGGCCCTCAAATGCGTTTTCTTGCTATTTCAGCTCATGAAAATACAGGGAGTTAGGACGGGTCGGTATGGAAGCCTATAACTACCATTCATAATTTCTTCTTTTCGCCCCTTCAAAACACGAAGGTCGAAAGTCGCCAGTACGACAGCAGGCCAAAATGATAGGTCGCTAATAGTGCGCACGTTTATTTCTTAATTTCCTATTTTTAAATTGCATTTTGGCTAGTATACCGTCTTGTTGCCTATTTACTGACATCAATAAGTCGAAAATATGACTAAGTCGAAAGTCGCCAAGACGTTATACAAGCCAGAATGTAAGTCGTAAATAAGAAATTAGGAAAAAACGAGGGACGCTATTATCGATGTGTGTTATTTCTTAATTTTCTATTTTTGAGTTGATTTGGCTAATATACCGTCTTGTCGCATCGCCTTTCTCGTAATTTCTACTTTTCGACTTTCGTGTTTAGAAATGGGCGAAAAGTAGAAATTATGAACGGTAGTAATAGGCTTCCATAGGACGGGGATCTTCTTAACCCGAAAATTCGACGTTTTGTCGGAAAACTGAAAGGAGACCCACAACAAAAAAATCATTTAACACCCATTACTTGATTGTTGCTATGGGAATAGGCGGGGTATGGTAGAAGGGAGGCAACACAATTACATTCGGTCTCTGATTAGTAATTATTTTCCCATTGACTTCAATGTTATATAGCTGTAACATCATAGGCTGTAACATTTCGTTCGTTCCAACCTTTAAAGGCAAAATGGGGACCACATTTGGCAATGTCCTCATCATAATTTTGTGTGTGAGAGAAAGAGTGGAATGGGGTTTAACATCCACTCGACACAAACTAGGTCATTTCGGGACTAACTATGGTTTACTTTTATTTCACGCGTAGGGGTCTTTAGTAGTGGGAGGAGACCCAGAGAAAACCCACGAGGTTGGACCGGCGACACTACTCCTTGCCACGTACAGTCGGGGATTCGAATCCACGCTAGTTAACTCAATGACAGGCCTTATGTTACAGCACGCAGTTGCTACCCATTCCCCTCACCCCTAATATTTGCATCAAGGGGAAGCTTCTTTATGAGGGGAGTAAAAAGGGCATGTTTATAAATATCCAGAAAACAACCAGTCAGTAGAGTGATTCAACCACATAACCAATAAACCAGCTTAATTTGGGGATTATTTTAACAAATATTATAAAAATCATCATTCATGAAGAATTTATTTCACGCGTAGGGGTCTTTAGTAGTGGGAGGAGACCCAGAGAAAACCCACGAGGTTGGACCGGCGACACTACTCCTTGCCACGTACAGTCGGGGATTCGAATCCACGCTAGTTAACTCAATGACAGGCCTTATGTTACAGCACGCAGTTGCTACCCATTCCCCTCACCCCTAATATTTGCATCAAGGGGAAGCTTCTTTATGAGGGGAGTAAAAAGGGCATGTTTATAAATATCCAGAAAACAACCAGTCAGTAGAGTGATTCAACCACATAACCAATAAACCAGCTTAATTTGGGGATTATTTTAACAAATATTATAAAAATCATCATTCATGAAGAATTAAACTCCTGCTAATTAGGATATTTGTTTGATTTAACCATTTAAATGGGACTTTCTTATATGTAGAAAACACCGGAAAACACCAGAAAACAATCTGTCTAGCCTGGCGTGTAGCAATGTTAGTGTCATGACGTTATTCCCCAAGTTTCGTCGTCGAAAACGCAGTCATGGGCATCGTCGCTACACACCACCCAAGCTCAGCACTATTTCACTTGATGCCCTTTTGGAAATTATCCAAGAACCACTAGGGCCACACCATATCCGTACTAAATTATATTCGATTCCACTTACTATTTTAAAATTACTTAAATCCGAATGTTTGGATTGTAATTGTACTGATCCTGCATAATATACTGAATACAGGGTTGTATCCATTGTTCTTGACATTGCTCACCGTCGTTTGGACATTGCGACTGAGCCCGATGCGTCTAACACCACCAACAGCTCCTTTCTAAAACTGAAATTTACTAATAAAGGCATTGCTGCTATCGGGTTAAGCCAAATATTGCACCATAAGCATGTCACGGAACACATCCCTCCGTATTTCAAAACTGTTACTGTTCCTAGGATTTCTTATACATATACTACACCAATTGCATCCAAAATATTTAATTACAGAAACGCATTATCTAACATCAATGCAAAGGAATGAATGAATGAAATGGGGTTTAACGTCCTACGCTTAAGCACCTAATCTGGGCCAATTGAAGAAGGGCATACGCCATACAGTGTGCTATGAGGGAAATTTTGCCCGGGCAGCGGCGCTACGGCCTACTCTTATATCGAATTCCAACTGCCAAGGGATCTTTTACGTGCACCCCAATTTGTTCACAGTACCTCGGTTTTTCGTCCCATCCGAACGACTAGGCAGCTGTTCTTGTCAGGCCCTCCTTCTGCATCACTAACAAGGGGAAATCACGCCGGAAAATCGAGATGAACTTTCTCGGCCAATGCAGGGATCGAACACTCAACCTCCAGGCTAGCGAACCAGCGCCTTATCTACTTAGCCACTGTGATCCCCTCAATGCAAAGGAATTATATGATAACCCTCTACCCTGTTCATGCTCCACGCCGTCCTTCATTTACCAACCAGCTGGACATGTAGTCACTGGTGATTTGAATATAGTCCAGAATAATAAGTTACGTGATATTTTGTCCAAAGGGCCCAAATACCGGGAACCGAAACCATTTTTTTATGGGATTAAAATTTCAAACTTATTATGGATGCCGTAGAGGACTACGCTAGATCATGGGCCAAGAGGGAAAAAGTTATCTCTGATACTCTCTCAGATTGGACTAAGTCTATTAGTCGTTTACTTAAACGCAGACTTTATATGCAACGTTTGTTCGTTGACACTAGGCCTAAATCGATTTTCAATGATGTTAGCATTGTTGAAAATCTCAACGCCTTACATGACAAGTATTTCATTGTACCAGCTGACAAAGCGTCCAATAATCTAGTGTTTATATGTAAACGGTATTATTATGACTGTCTGTTCAAAGAACTTAATTTCGGGAAACCAATTGACAGTGCTACGTATAAACGCGTTACTCTAAGTAAGGATGAAATTATATCCAATCACAGATCTGTACTCCTTTTATTTGGTACGCCATGTGGTGATACCTATACAGATCTGCCGCTGCTATATTGGATACCAAGACTACATAAAAATCCCTACAAGCAACGTTTTATAGAAGGTTCATCCCGTTGTTCCACAAAACCACTTTCAAAAGTATTGACATCTATACTAACGGCAGTGAAAGAGGGTATTCAAAAATACTGCGACAAAATATATGTGGATATTAAAAAATTCCAAAGAATTACTGGATGGTTTGCAATCTAGATCACTTGCTTCAGTCTCATCTATACAAACGTTTGACTTTTCTACCTTGTACACTAAAATTCCCCATAGTAAATTAAAAGCTCGGTTACAAGACATTATCCACTGTGTCTTCTCAACTAAATCGGGACATGTTAGATATCATTATTTAGTTGTTAATTACAATTCCACATATTTCGTTAAAAACCATAGTGATTCAGATGTAGGATTTCTTAATTGATAATATCTTTGTTGAATTTGGAGGGGAAATTTATCAGCAAGTGGTAGGTATCCCCATGGGTACCAGCTGTGCACCTTTGCTTGCTGATTCGTTTCTCTATTCATACGATGCCGAGTACATACAGGCACTCGTAAAATCCAATAAACGATTAGTTAGACATTTTAACTTCACTTATCGATATATCGATGATGTTCTATCACTGAATAATTCAAAATTCAGTGATTATATAGAATTCATATATCCTGATGAGCTCGAAATTAAAAACACCACTGACAGTGACAATTACGCTTCCTACTTGGATCTGCGTCTCGAGTTTGACAATTGCCATAAACTAAGTGTTAAACTGTACGATAAACGTGATGACTTTGCCTTTCCAATTGTTAACTTTCCATTTATTAGTAGTAACATCCCAAAATCACCAGCTTATGGAGTGTTTGTGTCTCAGCTAATTCGTTACGCGAGAGCTTGCTCATTCTATTCTGATTTTTTAAGTAGATCGAGGCATTTGTCATCTAAGCTTCAACTACAGGGATACGTGCGAACTAAACTTATTAAAACCTTTAAGAAGTTTTATGGCCGTCATATTGACTTGATTGGGAAATGTAACGTGTCTCTCTCGACTATTATACTAGACATTTTTAATTGACGGGTATACTGTATCCCTGATAATATAGGTCTACTGCGTTGTTAATACTGTTCATCACTTGCATTTTAAATACCGATCGATAGTTCATTGGCCAATCACGATATTTTACCAAGATTTCGCCTATTGATTGGATGCAACTATGGCGGGTGTGGCGCGCCAGGCAGGGTAAGCTTCCTCTTCCGGACACCTGTTACCACTGTTTGTCGTGTATTTTGTACACGGTGAACAGTCCATATGCTGATTACACTATTTTGCCAGATTACACTATTATGCCTATACCGTTTTTTTAGGACTTCGAATTTCGTCTAATGGTTTGGATTGTTCGTACTTGGTTTTATTTTATTGTATTACTGAACCAGAAAAGAGAATACATAGGTTGCATTAGAAAAAAAGGAAATAACGAGCATATTCTAATCAAAAAGGTTTACATGTTAGATTTATTAGTAAAATAGATAGAAGAGTTACACTAGACTTTAGATTTCGAAAGTTTTATTTAACGATTCAAATAAATAGCTGGTGTTTACATGAAGGAATTTGTGTTAACATCAGCGTAAATTAGGTTACTCAAGCGTAACTAAGGTCAATTGACACGACAGTTTACTACTCAGCGATAAGTCGCTGCAAAAAATGAATGAATGAAATATTGTTTTATGGTACGTCAGCACCAACCGGGCCATATTGCGCCAAACATTATGAACTCAACGAGACGAATTAAAATAATCACAGCTATGTATTTATATACGGTATGTAAATAAAAACAAATATCACAGAAAATATAACTAAAAATAAATATATCAATAACATTACATATATAAATAATTAAAAAGCAATATACGATAAATACATACATATACTATTTTGCCTATAACGTTTTTTAGGACTTCGAATTTCGTCTTACGGTTTGGATTGTTCGTACTTGGTTTTTATTTTATTTATACAATTAAAATTTGGAATAAATATTTGTCTCTTTTAAAAATGATAGCATTTGACCACAAAGCTCCGGTTGTGTAAATAGCTGACGTGCTGTCTGGCAACGGTAGTACTTAGATCTAATATTCTTGAGATGCTTGCACTCAATCAAAATGTGCTTCACTGTCAAAGGAACATGACAGTGTTTACATTCTGGTTGAGGCTCTCGCTTTAAAATGAAAATATGTGTTAAAAAAGTATGACCTATGCGAGAGCGACACAAGACAACCTCATATCTCCTGCTCGTACGATATGAGCTTGGCCAGTCTCCCAAAGGCTTAGTCACACTAGTGGATTTATCCTGAGGTTTTATATCCATAAGCTAAATCCTTTCATGTTAACGGGAAAATTTGTCCTATAGGCTATAGGTTTTCTGACCCCCAGACAAATCCTTAGGTTTAGAACCAGTCCTATTTTCGTAGGATTTGTACTGTGAATTGACCAATCAACATGGCAGACGTCTAACTCAACCGGGCCGAGACAGAGAATTTTTTTTTTCAATCGCCAAAGCGTGCTGTGGTCTATTCAGTCCAAACATTACCATAAACGAGAGAAAAGATAATCTTTGTAGTTTCCTTCATATTTACATTTCTGGTATTACTGATCACATGACCAAAACCTATAGGATTTTACTTAATGTATGATCATAAAAACCCAAGAGCGACACAAAACCACCTCATCTCTCCTGTTGGTTCTATAGGAGCTTGGCCAGTCTCCTAAGAGAGGCTTGATGTGATGGAGTTTATTTGTGTCTGCAAGATCCCAAGACCGTTGCCAGCGGTCATATATGAATGAATTTATAATGGAGTTAAAATCCTTAAAAGGAATGTAAAATTCAGATATGGGAAGATCTAAAGCAGACTTGGCAGCTAAGTCTGCTTGATCATTCCCTTTTATATCATTATGACTGGGGAGCCAGCAAAGGACAACGTCTTTACTGCTCAACTCGTATGAAAGTAGCAGACGATAAATGTCTGCCACTAATGGGTGATCAAGATGTTTGTTATTAATTGCTTGAAGACAGGACAAAGAATCAGAAAAGATGATGTGTTTTAAGTCGGATGATGACTGAATAGCCTGGAGCTCAGCTGTAAAAATAGAAGCCGCAGGAGGTAGGCGAACAGAAATAGTCTCGGATGGCGTCACGGTAGCCGAAGCTACCCGATCACCATCTTTCGAACCATCTGTGTAAATAGGAGCATAATCACCATATTTAGACCTTAGCTCTCGAAAGAGAGATTGGAATACCGTGGAGCTAGTATCTCTCTTTTTGTGTTGAGTAAGATCAAGTCGATCTTTGGGGGAGATACAGCCCACGGTGGAGTACCAAAGACAGGGTTTGTGCGCCTCGACGTATAAACTGTCCACTGGAGATGTACGGAATGCTCCTAAACTGATTTTAAGTCCCTGGTTGTGTATGGTATCGAGCTCTTTGACCGCGCTTCGACTTCTAGCTGGCCGGTCACCCCTGGCTTGCGGCTGGGGTTTCGAGCCCTGGTGTGAGCGTATGCGGCATGGAGATAGGGGCGCCTTCACGACCTCGTGGGTGATCTCCGGGCACTCCGGTTTCCTCCCACTGCTAAAGACCCCTACGCGCAAGCGAATTATTAAAATAAAATTAAAAACCATATATTAGTCCCGACATGACCTAGTTGTGTTGACTGGACGTTAAACCTCATATCTCTAATGTTACTTCTTTTTTGTGAAACAATCATTGTTTTATTTTCCATATAAAATAATGAATCATTACGGGCCGGGGATTGTACAGTGCACTGGACGGTTGCAGCTTGACCCGGTTTCTATTCACTTGATGTGATATTTTGTTATTTATTTCTTGAAATGGTTGTCTTGTCCGTGGGCTGGTCTAGTCCCTTTTGTTTGCGTGTTGCATCAAATCAACAGTTTGAGAAACGGAACCTATTATACTAAAAGAATGAATGTGAAGAATTTAATGTAAACGATAGTGCGTATCAAAACGGGAGAAAGGAGTTATTCCCCTTCCTCCATTGGTTGTGTATGAAACTATCTGCTGTGTTATATATAAAGTCGCTGAGATGCAAATAAGGTTAAGGCGTGTGATTGCAGGCGAGATTGTTTAGTAGGGGAGCTAGGTTCAGGTTAATTCGAAAATCGCGTACAAAATTTCTACTATGCCTAATGTGTGGGCAGCGGTATCGGATACTTTGAACCTCGATTCTTAAGTTGCGGGTCCCCTTCCCGTGGTGCTGAGGGGCCGTACAAAACGTCGAAATTTTGCGTTTTATTCGACTTTTGCGTACAACGATCAACTTTCGTACATAAGTCGACCAACCCCAGATGTCACCAAAAACATTACTTAAGTAGACCCCTGACCCTTCCTTCGTCCCTTAAGAACGCCCACTTTACCCCCCTCAGGGAAGAGTTAATTCGACTTCCGCGTACAACATTAATTTTTTCGTTAAAAGTTTCACTATTGGTCCACTAGAACGTAAAACTAACTTAAGAACGCGAAATCCCCTTCTATCTCGGATAAGAACGACAAAAAGGGGGACACAGGGGGTGAAATGACGATTTAATTCAACTTTTGCGTACAACGATCAACTTTCGTACATAAGTCTAACAATCGCAGACGTCACCAAAAACATTACTTAAGAAGACCCCCAACCCTTCCTTCGTCCCTTAAGAACGCCCCCTTTGCCCCACTCATGAATGAGTTAATTCGACTTCCGCGTACAACATTACTCTTTTCGTTAAAAGTTTCGCTATTGGTCCACTAGAACATAACACTAACTTAAGAACGCAAAATCCCCTTCTATCTCAGATAAGAACGACAAAAAGGGGGACCCAGGGCTGAAATGACGATTTAATTTGACTTTTGCGTACAACGATCAACTTTCGTACAGAAGTCGACCGACCCCAGATGTCCCCAAAAACATTACTTAAAAAGACCCCCGACCCTTCCTTCGTCCCTTAAGATCGCCCACTTGACCCCCCTCAGGAAGGAGTTAATTCGACTTCCGCGTACAACATCAATTTTTTTTTCGTTAAAGGCTTCACTATTGGTCCACGAAACTTAAGAACGCGAAATTCCCCTCTATCTCGGATAAGAAGGGGGGACAAGGGTGTTATAAAGCTGCTCTCGGATCTTGGAGATGATTTAGCTGATGGCCCTGAAAGCTCCCGATGTCCATTCTTATTCAGACGGATCTATATGTTTAGTCTTATTTGTTCCTTTAGTTCCCACAGTTTGTATTTTTCTTTCTATATAATTATATTACACATGTATATTATTATAATTCACCACATGTCTGTCCGTCCAACTCTTCATACCGCAAAAACGGCTGCTCCGATTTCCACGAAATTCGGTGTGGGTGATTACCCAACATTTCAGGATTCAACATTGTCATGTGTTAAAGAAATATGCGCGTAACGGTCATATTCCATTAACATCTATCGGTGGCCTAAACTCTGCCCCGTGGCACGCCGAAACATTTTTACCTGTATGCATGTTTGAGAGATGGATTATGACAGTTGGAGGACTCGATACTGCCACCGGGTACTTGGGTGAGTAAATTTATTATGTTGTGAAATTATTATGTTATTAACTTTAGTGTCTTGAGTTCCTTTGTGTGGGATTCGTTTATTTAACTTATCGTTGTATTAGGTGCCTACTAATAGATGATGTGTTGAATCACTGCTGGTATCGTCGATGAATATTTGTCGATAGATGGAATCGTTGATGCATGGTCTTGCCGATGGGTGGACAGTTTTTGTTATGAATGGTATAGTCTAATGATGGTCGCCGATAAATGGTATCGTCGATGAATAGTCTGCGATAAATGGTATCGTCGATGAATAGTCTCCGATATGGTATCGTCGATGTTTGGTCTTGCCGATGGGTGGTCAGTTTATTCAATGGTATCGTCGGTGAATGGTTGCTCATAAAATTAAATGGTATTGTCGATAAATAGTCAAAAGAAAAACCGTTTTATGACTAAAAACGCAATATCCAAATATTATTCGAAGGTCTCAAAATTACCATACGTAGGTACTTATCATAAAATTCCATAAGAGATACGTATAATGCATTATCATCTGTATTTTTCAGGTATATAAAGCCCCCGGACTAAACTAAAAATGGCATCATCCTCAGAACAAGCGGCCCCGGAACCAGAACTATCTGTGTCCGAGAATGAACTGACATGTATAGTTCATATGGATGATACGGATCAGAATGTAAACGAAGAAAGAGAATCCGAAAAAGATCCCAACGGTGGGTGTTTTGCACGCAATGGATACCTCAAAATAGGATTCATCAAAATATGCTGCCGTTGTTAATAATTTGCCCCAGAACTATGAAGCCCATCATGGATATCACGTCAAGAGCCACAAGAACTTCACCGCTATACAGGCCACTGAAAAAACTCTAAATGTTCAAAGCTTAAAATTGAGATCAGATATACAATCTAAGCCTAGTAGTAGCAGAGCACAGTCACACATTGAAGGACCAAACGGCATCATCTATTCATCTGTAATAGGTTTAAATTGTGGGTAAAAGGAACAACTGAGAGACCTCGCACACAACTGATCCTAAAGAAATGAAATTACGAAGTGCGGTAGCGGAGTTGGTGTCGCATGACAATGAAATGGAAAAACACAATCATCAAATATTTAACGAAAAGACGGTGCCCTCCCACCCAAGCGATTTTTCGTCCGCCCTCCCACCCAAGCGATTTGTCATCCTTATCCGAGATAGAGGGGGATTTCGCGTTCTTAAGTTAGTGGATTGTTTTCGTTGACCAATAGTGAAACCTTTAACGAAAAGAGTAATGTTGTACGCGGAAGTCGAATTAACTCATGCATGAGTGGGGTAAAGTGGGCGTTCTTAAGGGACGAAGGAAGGGTCGGGGGTCTTCTTAAGTAATGTTTTTGATGACATCTGGGACTGGTCTACTTGTGCACCTAAGTTAATCGTTGTACGCAAAAGTCGAATTGAATCGTCATTTCACCCCTGGGTCTTCTTTTTGTCGTTGTACGCGGAAGTCGAATTAACTCATCCATGAGTGGGGCAAAGGGGCAGTTCTTAAGGGACGAAGGAAGGGTCGGGGGTCTTCTTAAGTAATGTTTTTGGTGACATCTGCGATTGTTAGACTTATGTACGAAAGTTGATCGTTGTACGCAAAAGTCGAATTAAATCGTCATTTCACCCCTGGGTCCCCCTTTTTGTCGTTCTTATCCGAGATAGAAGGGGATTTCGCGTTCTTAAGTTAGTTTTACGTTCTAGTGGACCAATAGTGAAACTTTTAACGAAAAAATTAATGTTGTACGCGGAAGTCGAATTAACTCCTCCCTGAGGGGGTAAAGTGGGCGTTCTTAAGGGACGAAGGAAGGGTCAGGGGTCTTCTTAAGTAATGTTTTTGGTGACTTCTGAGGCTAGTCGACTTATGTACGAAAATTGATCGTTGTACGCATAATTCGAATTAAATCGTCATTTCATCCCTGGGTCGCCCTTTTTGTCGTTCTTATCTGAGATAGAAGGGGATTTCGCGTTCTTAAGTTACTTTTACGTTCTAGTGGACCAATAGTGAAACTTTTAACGAAAAAATTAATGTTGTACGCGGAAGTCGAATTAACTCCTCCCTGAGGGGGTAAAGTGGGCGTTCTTAAGGGACGAAGGAAGGGTCAGGGGTCTTCTTAAGTAATGTTTTTGGTGACTTCTGAGGCTAGTCGACTTATGTACGAAAATTGATCGTTGTACGCATAATTCGAATTAAATCGTCATTTCATCCCTGGGTCGCCCTTTTTGTCGTTCTTATCTGAGATAGAAGGGGATTTCGCGTTCTTAAGTTACTTTTACGTTCTAGTGGACCAATAGTGAAACTTTTAACGAAAAAATTAATGTTGTACGCGGAAGTCGAATTAACTCCTCCCTGAGGGGGGTAAAGTGGGCGTTCTTAAGGGACACAGGAAGGGTCAGGGGTCTTCTTAACTAATGATTTTGGTGACATCTGGGGTTGGTCGACTTATACACGAAAGTTGGTTGTTGTACGCAAAAGTCGAATAAAACGCAAAATTTCGACGTTTTGTAGGGCCCCTCACCCCCATGGGAAGGGGACCCGCAACTTAAGAATCGAGGTTCAAAGTATCCGACACCGCTGCCCACACATCTGGCATAGTAGAAATTTTGTACGCGATTTTCGAATTAACCTGAACCTAGCTCCCCTACTAGTTACTTCGAGTTCGGGTTAGGTCAAGGGTTAAGATTAACTCAAGCCCTGTTTACATCTCGTGACTTTTGATCGAACTTGGAAGTTGTCCTTTTCAACTTGACGTTACCCAATATTCTTAAGTTTTAATTGAATGGTGTACAAATTGTATACCAAAATTTGGGCATCGGAGAAAATTGACTTCTAAAGGAGCTTTGCCCGCCCTCCTAAGTCATTTCGCAATCACGCAGAGGGCATTGGGCTTTGGAGATTAGAAATGGAAAATTGTAACTTATTACGATTTAGACAGTTTTTGACTTCAACATCGTATTTGTTGACTTTTGGTGTGTTTAGGACGGATGGAGTAAGAATGAATGAATGAATGAAATGGGGTTTAACGTCCTACGCTTAAGCACCGTACCTGGGCTAATTGAAGACGGGCATACGCCACAGTGTGCAATGAGGGAAATTTTGCCCGGGCAGCGGCGCTATGGCCTACTCTTATATCGAATTCCAACTGCCAAGGGATCTTTTACGTGCACTCCAATTTTACACAGGACCTCGGTTTTTCGTCCCATCCGAACGACTAGGCAGCTGTCCTTGTCAGGCCCTCCTTCTGCATCACTGACAAGGGGAAATCACGCCGGAAAATCGAGATGAACTTTCTCGGCCAATGCAGGGATCGAACACTCAACCTCCAGGCTAGCGAACCAGCGCCTTATCCACTTAGCCACCGTGATCCCCCGGATGGAGTAAGACGAGCGACTAAAAACCACACTGTGTGAAATAACGGAGATAACTTAAAGAAGTGCCACTCTTGTTGTAACTGAATAATATGTCCCAATCTTTATTCTGCTCAACAAATTGTACTATTTTACAATATTCCAATTAATTGGTGATACAAATTTTATCTTAACACACTTAATTTAAAAAATTGGAAAAATTTAACTGTATGGTTTGAAAAGCCTTACGCAAACCTTTTAAAAATTGACTTGGATTTTAAAATATTTTCGAACAGTCTGAACAATTAAAAAGGGATGTTATGGAAATTTACACAACAGGTAGGACACTTAAACAACTATTACTTAGAATAAGGCTATTATTTTTTTTTGAGCTGTCAAGCCAGCAAGAGCGTTATTGTCCCTTTAAAGATCTCTACCTTTCACACATGACAAAATAACAAACTATGTGAAATAAGGAACGATAATTCAACAACCGCCATTATACTTGATATTGGTGAATGTCGAAACACGAGCTGCTTGTTTTTCGACACTCAAACTTGAATCTCAAAAAAGCAGATTTGATGGATGTATATTTACAGAATGTCTCCAAAACTCATTAAATTTTGATTAACGAAAAACGAGTATGGACTGTTCACCGTATATAAAACCATATTGAAGGGTTGATTCAACAATTTATATCAGACACCAAGGGCAGGAAAACCAACAAAACCAACAATGGTTAATGCTATGTCAAAATTAGGATGAAACTGTAATTACACTTATATATAGTATATTTATAATCTTACCCGTCCTTGTCATTATCTATTTTAAAATGAGTATTGCGGTTCGAGGGACTCAAATAAAGTGAATGATCTGGCCAAGTTTGCTGGCATTTATACTCAAGTGGAGAGGAAGACACAAACTAGGTCATGTCGGGCAAACATATGGTTCAATTTCAATAATTCGCTTGCTCGTAGGGGTCTTTAGCAGTGGTCCTTGGCAGTTGATATGCGATATAGGAGTAGGTCATAGTGCCGCTGCCCAGGCTAAAATTTCCCTCATAGCCAAGCCAGAGCAGAACAGTATGACGTTAAAACCCCATTTCATTTCATTTCTTGAGAAATGGAGGGTGGAGCCAATGGACCCATAGAAAACCCACGTTGTTGGACAGGCGACATGCACTTCTCCCATACTGCACACAGCGTTCCACCTACGTCATTACCAGAATGAAACACTGTGCTAATCGGAGTCCATTTTAAAACGCTCGCGTCATCAATTTGGGCGGGGCCATGGAGGTGTTGGCGGGACTTATCGAACTGACGTCACCTGTGTTTACAAAACAGAGTGAAAATAGACCGTCGCACATGGTTGTTGTAAACACAAAGTCAAATTTCAAGTTCTGCCACTCGGCTAAAAACGATATATAATATGTGCTATGGGTAATATTGCAATACATTCTTTACCATTGTAAACTCTCTTAAAAGTTTTAAAATGTTTTTCTTTCAAAACAAGGCCTAGATACGCCTAAATTTTTCTTCGCAAATGAAACCGCATCTGTGAACTTGTCGTCTATGGGGGCCGCCATGTTGAATAATTAAGGGACTTTTTTTGTGGTTCGGCTCTTGATCAGTTTGACATCTTTCATACACACAGCGGATAAATAAACATATTAAATTTCATTCAATATGACAATAGAAGAGAAATAAATACTTCTCAAAACTTCTAAAAGCATACTCGGTGTTATCGACTAAAATCGTCGATGTAGGAATTTAAAATGGGGGGTAATTAGGTTAGGGCCTATTCTCAGCCGAAGCTAGCAGTAGATAGGCAGCCTAAGTTTGGGATGGCACTACTCCTTGTCACCTACAACCGGTTTATCGTAACCACGCAAGTAGACTCAATGATAGACCTTATGATATAGCGCGCACGTGATAAGCATCTTCCGCCCCTGTTCTCAAGTGGACATACAGGGCTTTTGTTTATATATCAAAGGACATTTGGGGGGGGGGGGGGCGGGGATTAGATACTCGGACGCGAAAAAATATTGACAAAACGGGTTCAGGGTGGATTGGGGTGGGGAGTGGGGGTTCCAAACACCAACCTGCTCAGCTACATCTTACTTAGGGAGCTTCATAGATTGAGGGAGTCCATAATTCTGAATGCAAGAGTCGCTGTTATTAGTTCTGAAATGATCTCGTTGTGTGTATGGACGTCCTCCTCTCTCCCTCTCTCTCTCCCTCCCCCTCCCCCTCTCTCTCTCTCGCTCTCTCTCCCTCCCTCTCCCTCTCTCTCTCGCCCTCTCTCGCCCCCTCTCTCACCCTCTCTTCCTCCCTCTCTTCCCCTCTCGTTGTGGAATACACGTAATAGAACACCTGCCAGTTAGAATTCGACGTCATACAGGCGGAAACGTCACTATCGGGCCAAATTTTCCCTTGGAAGAGAAATGTAGCAACGCTTTTTGGAATGAATGAAATGGGGTTTAACGTCCTACGCTTAAGCACCTAACCTGGGCTAATTGAAGACGGGCATACGCCATACAGTGTGCTATGAGGGAAATTTTGCCCGGGTAGCGGCGCCACGGCCTACTGTTTTTTGGAGTCGTTATGATTTATATTTAAAAAACATCACGTGGTTAACCGATATATAAACAACGACGCTCGGGTATGACAGTGACAGGGATTTCACATAGACTAAGCCTGTTCCCAAATTCCATTCAGGCATCCTGAATAAAAAATTTGTTTATACACCCCCACCCCGACCCCACGTAGTTATGCCAGTAGATAAAAAAATATATTGTTTATACCCCCCCCCCCCAACCCCACGTAGTTATGCCAGTACATATTTAGATTTAAAAAAAAAAACATAAAATATAAAAACAACAAACACGTTTGTATGGCAGACATCATTCTTTACGTAATCAATCCACAAAATGTCAAGAAATTAAACAAGATTGTGTGTGAAACAGAAATTCTTCTTTTGGAATGTGATAAAATCTCCTATCCAAATAAAGTGGTGTTAAAAACAAAGATGACGCCATTAATGCTTCAATTATACATGTACAAGCTCGCAAACATAAGGGCACAAACGGTTGCAAGGAGAGACAAAGAAAGTGTTGGAGTCGTTGGGCTTCACAAATTTCACACAATCCAAACCGGTTAGTGGGGGTGCGGATCCAAGAGGAACATCTGCAATGGAGCCGTCAACCCATTTGAATTCATTTTGCCCATTAGAATCGAAAGCTCCAAGAAGATATAAATCGTCTGGAAAACCTAAAAATAAAAGACAAAACAAATAATTTGATCGGGGTTATTGGACCGTTCCATCTTCAAGTTAATTATCAGTGAAATGAATTCGTCTGTGTGTCTGTTATGAACAAAAGTAAGTAGTCTCCCTCCCTAGGGTCATGAGCGCGACTTACAACTAGCTGATCCAGTAAGTAAGTAGTCTCCCTCCCTAGGGTCATGAGCGCGACTTACAACCAGCTGACACAGTAAGTAAGTAGTCTCCCTCCCCGGGGTCTTGATGGCAAGTTATCGCTGATGCAGTAAGTCACTAGCCCCCCTCCCCAAGGTCGCGATGGCGAATTATCGCTGATGCAGTAAGTCACTAGCCTCCCTCCCCAGGGTCTTAATTGCGAATTATTGCTGATGCAGTAAGTCAGTCGACTCCCTCCCCAATGTCTTGATGGCGAATTACAAACTGGCTGTTGCAGTTAATTAGTTGCCCTCTACCCGTTTTTTTTTGTGTTGTTGTCAGTGGCGTCACTAGGGGGTGGCACAGGGGGCACGTGCCCCGGATCTTTTCATGTGTGCCCCGGATCTATTTTGAGCAGACAAATCGATAATTTGCAATAATTTCACTACTTTTCCCTATCATTATTTCGAATGCCCCGAGTACGGAAGAGAAGCTTTCCAGTGCGAAGCTTTTCTGGATTGTCCTTAGATTTCCTCAATTGCCTGCACGTGCACAGTTTAATACAGCTTTATATAACTGAATAAATATTTGACTGAAAATAGCGTAGAAACGATCGTGCATGACCTAGTTTACCCGCCGTGTATGTTTAGCGGGACAACAATATCACATTAAATTTTAGTTCGTGATAATTTAGCTCACAACTTCACAAGAACTCGTACATATTTCCCAGTATTCGTTTTAATAACTATATTTTTATATCGACAAAAATAATCCGCGGTTTGAAACATCAATAGAAAACCCACGGCAACGTCATGTTGTTATTAAAACGAATACTGGAAAATATGTACGAGTTGGGCCTGTGACCCGGATCTAATTGGGTCCTTGTGACGCCCCTGGTTGTTGTCGATGACTCCCTTCTCTCTGAGACTTGTCGTCGAGTTACTACTGGCTGTTGCAGTTACTGGACTCCCTCCCTAGTGATCACCATCGACTGGATTTTGATTTGGGCAGTGTCTTATTCGTTACATTATGTGTAGTTTCAGTGGTCGAGTGCTAGACATTGAGTAATATATTGATATTGTGTGAGTGCGAGTGAAATATCTGTATATTACGTAATGTCTTGCACGAGACTATTAAACAACTTAAAATAAAGACACTATCCAGCACGTGTATTTCAATGAAATACGTCATGCGCGTCCAATATTGCAACTAGTATCATATATAATGTGCATTTGACGTATTTCATGATAGGCCAACATCAAAGGATGACGTCATATCTGTATTTTAACCCATACTATTAGTCATTCGCACAAAGGCACATAATGATGCGTACGCAGGGGAAATAGAAGCTGTTAATACGAGACTTCTGGCAAGGGGAATTGTTCCCATTCGTATCACGTACCCGTATCGTCACGTGATACGTTCCACCAATAGAGTTTTGGCAGATTTTCACACAGCGTTCGTATGAGTGACTGAGCTGAGCTTAGTTCTAATACAGCATGATGGCAGTTATATACCACTGGTACTAGTCAAGTACCTAGCCTACAAATTACTGGTGGAAGTGAAGTCGCTCGACAGTCGCTGAACTATTAAAAAAAATATTCGAACCTACCACTTATGTTTCATTTCAGAGTGTTTATACCCCTTTACCAAACAATCACATCATTTACAGAGTGTTTATACCCCTTTACCAAACAATCACATCATTTACAGAGTGTTTATACCCCTTTACCAAACAATCACATCATTTACAGAGTTGCAAGGTCTCACCTCCTTACATTAAGCGCGTAGATCAACAAGCATGCAGATAGACAGACAGGGGAATTATTTTCCGAGAAAACTCATCAAAAATATTGATTAAATTCCAGTCTTTATCATGGTTAAAAATCACATTAAATATACACCTTCGTGTTATAGGACAAACATAGTTAATAAAAAGCGGTATGGCACAACATTTTAGGGTCTACAGGTAGCAAAAAAGAAGACGAAGTTAACGGACCCTTTTCGTATGTAAACTATTCGATACGTGCTGCCGTATCCCGTATGAGAAATACACACAGATTGATGACGTCACACGCAAAGTCGATACGGATACATGATAAAGACCAGAAATTTACGCTTGCCAAAAGTCTCTATTGCAATCTCGTTCCCACTGGGGCCAAAAACCGTCCATTATCTTCAAATTTTTTTACAGGTAAACCCCGCCCATTCTGACCTCTGATTGGTCAATCTTTTTTGGGTCTTTTTCTCGAAAACAAGATGTCGGATCGTCGTTTTGTTTGTTGTGAAATGATTCTTGAGTCAAAGTCAACTCGTTGACATAACAAAAGTGGATCCTAAATGTAAAAATTTAAGTTTTCGTAAAGATCTATTTTTCTACGCGTGTGTTTATTTTTAAGTGATTCGGTCATCCAGACACTTAAAATAAATACATGTCACGTGACAGTCGTGTGATTCGTCCCTTACGAGAAAATGGCTACCCAGTGTCACAAGAGAAATTTCTTTCTCCAAAATTTTTCTAGTTCGAGATTGTCTCCATTGGTATGTAAAATTACTTACCGCCGTCAATTAGAAGATTTTCAAGGAAACTTATTTTATCATCTGTATCGGCTACGAACAAACGACCACCCTCGCTATCGCACGCCTTCTGAGCACCAAAGAAATTTAATGTGACGTCGTTAAAAACCTTGATGCAAACCATTGTAACAGCGTCAAATTCATATCCTGCTTCGATACATTTTAATTCTGATGAAAAACAAAAATACAAAAAATAAACAACCCTGATTAACTGTAAAAATTACCGATCAGATATTATTATTATTATTATTATTACAGCAGCAAATTAATAATGCGCCCTTTCAGATACCATGATAAGGGACACTTTACAAAGTGACAATGTAATCATAAATAAACAACAAGATTATGGACATGTTAACGATTGTATACAGTCAGTTAAAATAGCCAAATCGCGGATATTTAGGACCTAGAAAATGACAACACATACAATACTGTAATATGAATTTATCACCCAATAATACATTTGAAAGTAGATATCGCTTGTGTGATAAATTACATAATCTACTGTGATATATACACAGTGGAGATATCGCTTGACATAAATTTGATTGGTCAATCAAAAGGGACGTACTTTCTTTTATTTTAAAGAAACCGCTTAGTTTAAGTAAAGATAGACTTTTAAAAAAACAACAAAAAAAACCTGATTTTATTTTATTGACCTTGAAGAAAAAAAACTGGGTCAGTATATAGGACTATACAATATCTAAACTGCTGTCAAAAAATGATGTATCACTACGCTGTAATGTAATTAGGTTCAGTAAAAGTGAAATCTATACCAAAGAAGTATATTTATTTATTTGTGCATGTAAGAAAGGACTGGGTGATAAATAAAATCTCCAACTCGTGTGTTTTGAAACCAAAAAATATCAACACTCGTTGATAAAGTAAAAAAAACCCTCCATATTGAATCGTTACTCTAATTTCTAATCAGTTATGTTCGACGAAATACCCTAGAAGTATCAATCGAATTACAATCTCTAGCATCTGGTTATTCCAGTCTACACAGTATTTATTGTGCATGCTCTCCAAATAAGAATGTGACGTCACCGTCTCACATGACGTCTAGATACAAGGTTTATCTTGAAGAATTTTTTTTGGTTTTGCTTGTAGTGCAGTCCCCCTGCATTTACTATTTGAGTCCTTTGTTACAAATGGCGCTGAAACGCATTTTGCTATACAATTCATGTACCAATACAATGGTAAAATGTTTATTTTATCTTAAATATTGGATATCAGAAGCCCATCTTTTCCCGTTCAGATCACAACATTAATGTCGATTTAAATTGACAAATAATTCGTGTTTTCAATGTCGAAGACTTTAGTTGGGCGGTTAAGTAACATTTTTTCGGCGATTTGTGCGCTTCCGGAAAGAGGCATGATATTTGGCGATAGCGGTTGGAACGAACTCGTGGTTCCCGCCATTTTATTTTTGAAATTTAACATACCCATAAACCCCTTAGGCAGAATTGTCATGCTGTTTTCCGGAAGTGCACGCCCGTTTCACATATCCGCCCATTCTCCACGTAAGTCTCGCTATCCAGATTAGTGTGGACTTCAAGGGAAGACAACTATGTTTGGGAGATTGATATCCGCCCCACTACCTTGGATGATATGGGGTTAGAAACTTAGCTAATTTAAAAGCCTGAATCTGACAGTATGAGATGAGAAATTGGTGGATCCTATTATAGCAATATAAGATAATAGCTCATACTGCACACAGCGTTCCACCTACGCAATTACCAGAATGCCGAAGCTAGCAGTAGATAGGCAGCCTAAGTTTTGGATGATAGTAGCTTTGAATATGTGACAAATACCTCGACAGGTGGTTTCCGCACATGGTCTGGTTTCAACAGCGTCCCCGACACAAGTTGGCACTCCACTGGACGATGCAGGAAGCTGGCATTCTCTAACACGCGATTGTTGGCCTCCATCACATGTTGCTGAACAAGCACCAAATAAACTATACATTGACCACTCTCCAGTTACTGAAATTACACACAAATTTTATACATTGAAATGATATGAAATAGGGAGGGGGGGCTTTGAATATCACACCTTTCTTTCAGCTGAAGCCAATCTGATTAAAATACAGATCTATATTTCGTTTCGTTCTTTTATACTTTCGATTGCCTGCACTTCTTGAAGACCTGACCAGTTGTACTGGGAGTTCGCGTCAGGGGTCTTATGAGCGGTTGTTGGCCCTATCACGCCAGACATTAATTAACCAATCAGCGTTAACGCTTCTACTGGGTTACCCACAGTTCTGTCATTGAAAGGTTAACGTAAAGCATTTGAAAATATGTTTAAAACCAAGTTGCATTTGAAAGTGGTGTAACTGAATAATATGCCCCAACTATTATTCTGGTCGATAAATTGTCCTTTTTTTTTTTACAGTATTTCAATTAATTGATGATACAAATTTCATCTTAACACAACAAATTTAAAAAAATGGAAAAATTCAACTTCATGGTAACAACATGGTTTGGAAAGCTTTACGTAAACACTTTCAAATGCAACTTACATAACAACACATTTTCGAACCCCCTGGACAAGTAAATTAGGATGTAATGGATAATTTACACAACAGGTAGGACACTTAAACATCTAGTAGTTATATACGTCATTTTTTATGGACCTTTCAATCCAACAAGAGTGGTATTGTCCCTTTAACTTACCATTGTCTTTTATTCTGCTGGACATTAAAAACCTATTTGGAATGTTAAATTGTTTTTGAAATTATCAGCCAGAATCTTTATACATTTCACAAAGAGTTTACGGGGAGCCTGCGAAGTATGGTTAGGGTTCCCCCGTAGGCATAAATATAATTTCTTAAGTATATAATTTGGCAATTCCATGTATTCTGAAAAGGGAAGAATTTAATAGAAATGAGATTGGGATTAACGTCTGAAAGATTTGCCCCGACTGGGCTAATGACGAATTTAATAGAACTGCAGGTGCCCGTGTGGAATCGAAATCATACAACATGAACCACGAGTTAGACCACCTCACTCACACTACCACCTACCCCCGAAGGGAAAGAGTACGTACCAAAACAGCAATCCGGACACATCCCTTCTCCTGCGATATCACAGGCATCGAAATCGATTGGTTTCAAATAGCTCCCATGAGTCTTAATAAATTCGTTTCCATTCTTGTTTCTAGCATAAACTACAAAAAGAAAAAAAGCCCATAATATAAAATACAATAGTCCACAATATAAAATATAATAGTCCACAATATAAAATATAATAGTCCACAATATAAAATATAATGGTCCACAATATGAAATATAATAGTCCACAATATAAAATATAATGGTCCACAATATAAAATATAATAGCCCACAATATAAAATGTAATGGTCCACAATATAAAATGTAATACTCCACAATGTAAATTATAATAGCCCATAATATAAAATATAATAGTCCAAAATATAAAATATAATAGTCCACAATATAACATATAATAGTCCACATTATAAAATATAATAGTCCACAATATAACATATAATAGTCCACAATATAAAATATAATAGTCCACAATATAAAATATAAAATATAATGGCCCACAATACAAAATATAATAGTCCACAATATAAAATATAATAGTCCACAATATAAAATATAATAGTCCACAATATAAAATATAATAGTTCACCATATGAAATATAATAGTCCACAATATAAAATATAATAGCCCACAATATAAAATATAATAGTCCACAATATAAAATATAATAGTCCACATTATAAAAGTTATAGTACACAATATAAAATATAATAGTCCACAATATAAAATATAATAGCCCACAATATAAAATATAATAGCCCACAATATAAAATATAATAGCCCACATTGTAAAATATAATAGCCCACATTATAAAATATGATAGCCCACAATATAAAATATAATAGCCCACATTATAAAATATGATAGCCCACAATATAAAATATAGTCCACAATATAAAATGTAATAGTCCACAATGTAAATTGTAATAGCCCATAATATAAAATATAATAGTCCAAAATATAAAATATAATAGTCCACATTATAAAATATAATAGTCCACAATATAAAATATAATAGCCCACAACATAAAATATAATAGTCCACATTATAAAGGATATTAGCCCAAAATATAAAATATAATAGCCCACAATATAAAATATAATAGTCCACAATATAAAATATAATAGCCCACAATACAAAATATAATAGTCCACAATATAAAATATAATAGCCCACAATATAATAGTCCACAATATAAAATATAATAACCCACAATATAAAATATAATAGTCCACATTATAAAGGATATTAGCCAAAAAAATAAAATATAATAGCCCACAATATAAAATATAATAGTCCACATTATAAAGGATATTAGCCAAAAATATAAAATATAATAGCCCACAATATAAAATATAATAGTCCACAATATAAAATATAATAGCCCACAATACAAAATATAATAGTCCACAATATAAAAGTTATAGTACACAATATAAAATATAATAGTCCACAATATAAAATATAATAGCCCACAATATAAAATATAAAATATAATAGCCCACAATATAAAATATAATAGTCCACAATATAAAATATAATAGCCCACAATATAAAATATAATAGTCCACAATGTAAATTATAATAGCCCATAATATAAAATATAATAGTCCAAAATATAAAATATAATAGTCCACAATATAAAATATATTAGTCCAAAATATAAAATATAATAGCCCACAATATAAAATGTAATGGTCCACAATATAAAATGTAATACTCCACAATGTAAATTATAATAGCCCATAATATAAAATATAATAGTCCAAAATATAAAATATAATAGTCCACAATATAACATATAATAGTCCACATTATAAAATATAATAGTCCACAATATAACATATAATAGTCCACAATATAAAATATAATAGTCCACAATATAAAATATAAAATATAATGGCCCACAATACAAAATATAATAGTCCACAATATAAAATATAATAGTCCACAATATAAAATATAATAGTCCACAATATAAAATATAATAGTCCACAATATAAAATATAATAGTCCACAATATAAAATATAATAGTCCACAATATAAAATATAATAGTCCACAATATAAAATATAATAGTCCACAATATAAAATATAATAGCCCACAATATAAAATATCATAGTCCACAATATAAAATATAATAGTCCACAATATAAAATATAATAGTCCATTATATAAAATATAATAGTCCAAAATATAAAATATAATAGTTCACAATATAAAATATAATAGTCCACATTATAAAATATAATAGTCCACAATATAAAATATAATAGTCCATTATATAAATTATAATAGTCCACAATATAAAATATAATATAAGTAGTACCGATTGTATGAATGCAAGGCAAGGTGAGCGTAGTTATTTCAATAACGTAAATTGTATCGGCTCTACGTTCTTGTCAGCTCCTATTGACAACTAGTATGAAAATAAGGCTTTCCCCACCTCGTTTCTAAGGCTATTTTGGAACCCTTGCCGTCTTTTTTAACCGTGATTCTTCTTTGGTCGCTAAAAGGAATCATTTCTTGCCACATCCAACACAAATGTATAAAAATTCAACACTATTTTCATGTAGAATTACGCGATACAAAAACATAAACAACTTTCATTTGAATTTGGCCGCCATGTTCAAATTAACGCTCAGCCAATATTCCAATGTCAGTTTAGATGAAAATAGTGTTGGAATTTATAAATTTGTGTCGGATGTGGCAAGAAATGAATCCTTTTATCTACCAAAGAAGAATCACGGTGAAAAAAGACGATCAGGGTTCCAAAAATGCCTTAGAATTTAGATACTGGAAAAGCCTTATTTACATACTAGTTGTCATGATAGTAACATAGTAGAGAGCATAGCCGATACAATTTACGTTACTTGAAGTAACTTGGTTAGCGTACTCATCCGGACACCTGTTACCGTTATGTTACCACTGTTTGTCGTACACGATGAACAGTTCATTTGCTGATTACACTATTTTGCCTATACTGTTTTTTAGGACTCGAATTGCTCGTACTTGGTTTCAGATCAAACCAGGTTATATTGCGCCAACCATACGGTGAGGTTCAAGAAACAAATGAAATGGGGTTTAACATTCTACTGTTCTGCTCCTAAACTGGGCTAATGAAGACGAGCATACGCCATACAGTGTGCTCTGAGGGAAATTTTTCCCGGGCGGCGCTACTGTGGCCTCCCCTTAATATGGAATTCCAACTGCCTATGGATCTTTTTTTACGTGCCAATGTGTACACGGGATCTCAGTTTTACGTCCCATCCGAACGACCAGACAGCTGTCCTTGCCAGGCCCTCCGCCCTGCACCACTAACAAAGAGAACCATGCCGGAAAACCTGGGTGAACTCTCTCTGCTGATGCAGGGATCGATTACCCGACCTCCAGGCTAGCGAGACAGCGTCCTATCCACTTAGCCTACACCACACGGGACAGGCAATGAACAAATAATCACAAAGGATAAATAAAAACAAATATCACAAACAGTGCCTTATCTTTCGAATTAGACAAAAACAGAGGTCTAGTGTACCTCATGCCTAATCGTTCGGATGGGACAAAAAAATAGAGGTCCCGTGTACCTTATGCCTAATCGTTCGGATGGGACAAAAAATAGAGGTCCCGTGTACCTTATGCCTACTCGTTCGGGTGGGACAAAAACCCCGTGAACTTTATTGATAAGAAGCCGAAAGCCACAAGGGCCACGTTGGATCAGTTATAATAAAATATGACATGTAAGAAACAAATTAAAATAGCTAAAAATAATATAGGATAAAATAGAAACACTGCCTAAAACATAATAAAATAAACTCGAAATACATGTATTAACTATGGGTAGTAGTCAACAAAAGGTGTGTTATGAAATTGCGTTTGAAACTTTCAATGCTTAAAAAACTTAGATGAGACAATAATTAAAGGACTTCATGTTTGGCACAAAACAATTATGACAAAAAAATCAATAACCAAGACTTCTTTAAATAATATAATAAATATAACGCTACGAACCTTTCGCAAAGTTTTCTTCTTCAGTGCAGCATTGATCAATCAGTTTTCTGGTGCTAGTGGGGACGAATCTCTCTAACACACTCGCAAAAAGGCAGACACCTTTCTTTTTTAGGTCAGAGCAGTGGCCCGAGTGACCAGAAACAAAGGTGACTGTGACAGCCGACAACAGGAAAACCAGTATCAGAGACCGCATGTTGGAGCTTGCGATAAAATTCGTTCCAAATGCCCGACTTCTTATGTCTTACTAAATATATGATGTCAATTCGTATAAAGATCCAATAATCAACCAATCAAATTAATGCCGATACAATAATAATCCCAATTCGATACATGCCATTAGCAAATCTGATACGACCAAAATTTATTATTTGGAAAATGTTATCAAAAAAAAGAATCAGTTTTGGGGTATTTTTGTAACAATAATAATGGCTAAATTTCTTTGTAGCAAAGGCAAAATATTTAAATAAAGCCTAAAGAACTTGAACTGTTTTTTATCGATGTAAAGTATCGGATTAACCTCGAGCAATACTTTTTACTAGTGTGGATATTTAGTGAAGTTAAAGGGTCAATCCCAATAATATGTTGGAAAGAGAGAAAGAGAGAAATGGGAGTGTCCGGGAAAAACCAACAAGGTTGAGAAGCCCCCCCCCCTATCTCCATGTCACATACGCTCACACCAGGGTTCGAAACCACAGCCGCAAGCCAGAGGAGGCCGGCCAGATAGAGGTCGAAGAGGTCGGATATTTGGTGTAGTTAAAGGGTCAATCCCTGACATCACATAATGTTTTCCCTGGTCATTTTCAATTTTGAGTGAAGTCTGTTGTGTTACTTCAGACCCGGGACTGTACAGCACAGTGGACGCTTACGGCTAGCCCCCGGATCCATTCACTCTTTTTTTGAATTGTTTTTTTGTTTGTTTGTTGTTTCAGAGTATGATGTCTTGTCGTTATATTTGTCCTTTATGTAAATCATATGTGGCGCAGCCCCCTGCACTAACTATTAGAGAATAAAACTGCTTAATTTTGAATATTATAGGGTACATAAAAAAAGTATAGACCTTTCTGAAATTTTCGATGTTTTAACGTATAAAATACAGAAACAATGTTCAAAGTTTTGTGTTTCTGGATCAAAGATATATGTCATAAACAGAAAGAGACGACTAGACAACTGCAGCACTGACAAGTGGTAATCTCGCCGGAAGATCCCGATGTATTTTCTCGGCCAACACCGGGATCGAATCCACGACCGCCACACTAGCGAGTCAGCGCCTTACTCACTTAGCCACCGTGGCCCCCATTGCTTCGTTAATATGAACCCGCGACCTCCAGATTTTCGAAACTGTACCTTACTCGTGTAGCCACGGTGACTTCCATTGCTTCGTTAATATGAGCCCACGACCTCTAGGTTTTCAAAACTAAGCTTTACTCACTTAGCCTGCGTGGCTTCCTTTGCTTCGTTAATATAAACCCGCGACCTCCAGATTTTCGAAACTGTACCTTACTCACTTAGCCACCGTGGCCCCCATTGCTTCGTTAATATGAACCCGCGACCTCCAGGTTTGCGAAACTGTACCTTACTCGTGTATTCACGGTGACCCCAATCACTTCAGCAATATGAGTCCTGGTTGGCTTCAACTGAACTCAACACCCCAGGACCTATTCGCACCTGTCTCATTATCGATAAAATCGATTCGATATTTGTTAAGAGAGAGAGAGATAGGCTTTAACGTCCACTCAACACAACTAGGTCATTTCGGGACTAACACATTGGTTTTTTTTTTCAATAATTCGCTTGCGCGTATGAGTCTTTAACAATGGGAGGGAACTGTCACATACGCTTACACTAGGGCTCGTAACCACAGCCGCAAGCCAGAGGTGACCGGCCAGCTAGAGGTCGAAGCGCGGCACTCTAGACAACTAGGTCATTCCAACTCCCCAAGCAGATAAGGCTGTGGGCATGAATATGATATTATCAGTATCATGAAATAGCAAAACCGCTCGTTATGTTGTTTAAAGGGACAATAACACTCTCGCTGGCTTGACAGATCCAGAAAAAAAATATCCTTATTCTAACTTCTAGATGTTTAAGTTCCCTTCCTGTTGTGTACATTATCCATTACATCCTATTTTACTCGTTCAGAGGGTTTGAAAATATATTAAATCCAAGTTGCATTTGAAAGAGTTTACGTAAAGCCTTTCACACCATGTAGTGAATTTTTCCAAATTTTTAAATTCGGTGTGTTAAAATGAAATTTATATAATCAATTAATTGGAATATTGTAAAATAGTACAGTTTGTTGACCAGAATAATGATTGGGGCATATTATTCAGTTACAACAAGAGTGGTATTGGCATTGGGGCTTTAACACATGCCTACAAGAGAGGATTTTCCCGGATCATTGGAAACTAGCACATGTCATCGCGTTAGTAAACTTTTAGAAAAAATTGTTTATAAACACATTTATAATCACTTGAACATTAACAAACTTTGATATAAATTGCAGTCTTGTTTCTTTCCAGA
This sequence comes from Patella pellucida, assembly GCA_917208275.1. Taxonomy (NCBI): domain Eukaryota; kingdom Metazoa; phylum Mollusca; class Gastropoda; family Patellidae; genus Patella; species Patella pellucida. The sequence continues at coordinate 88,198,286 of OU795036.1, read as the reverse complement.
TTATTCAACTAGCCACCAGTTAATCGAGCTCTATGATTATATTCTATTCGCTTTAGATAAGAAACAAGCAACAAACATCACTTTTGCCGATATTAGCGAGGCCTTTGATACAGTTTGGATTAAAGCTCTAATACTAAAATTGGATAAATATGGAATACAAGGAAATATTTTAGAATGGTAAGAAAGTTATATAACGGGGCGAAAACAACGCGTAGTTAATAAAGATGCATTATCGGAAGTTGGAGAACTGAAGGCTGGAGTGCCCCAGGGGTCCGTATTGGGTCCGTTCCTTTTTCTAATATGTATTAATGATGTAGCAGATAATATGGCTGGTTTTTGGTAGACCTTTCGCTGACGATACTTGTATTGGTCATACATCTTCTGATGAAGCTGAATTACATTCTTTGATTAGCTCAGATTTGGAATATTTACATGTTTGGTCTTGTAGGTGGTGTAACAATATGACAGTCGCAGCATTGTTGTCAAAGTAGTAGATAGAGAAGGGAGAAATTTTGTTACCTTTTACAAATTAGTGATTCTAAATTAATAACCGTTATGGCCTTATTACTTGTTTAATTACATGTGTTTACGGAGCTACAAACACCCGAAATAACATTGAGATGACATGATACGGGAATTGAACTAAGGGTCAAGGAACACATTTATAATATGAGGCCATATTAATGGAATGTTGTTCTTGACTAAATTTGGTAAGGAGCTCTACCCGATTCGAGGGGTAGAGGATGCCCGTTCCATATTTGGAATCGGGACGGTGGTCAGTTTCTTACGTATTTCAATGGAGGCTGGACATTATAAAATAGGCTGCACAGATAGAAATCGGGATAGTTAACATCGCCTCTCAGACCAGCCATATACTTCATTTAGACAAGGAAGAATTGTGAATAACTAACGCTTGCAGCTTTATTAAAGTAAAACATTTTAGAAAGGACCTGAATTGTAGTATTGTAATTCGTCACGACCACGAAGACAACGTGAAGATAAAAGACTTCCGAAGTACTACAGTGGCTGGTTAAATTTAATCCCAGTAAAACAGATATTATGATTACAAGTACTAGACACTTTGAGCATAACTTACTTTTTGATTTTAATGACGCTTCATTATCTCCTGTAACTATTCACAAACATTTAGAGGTTATTTTTAGTAAATGGACAATACACATCGACGTACTGACAAAGAACGTTTCGAAGCAACTTAAAATATTAAGGAAATTAAAGTTTAAATTAAAGAGGTATTATTTAGAAAAAAAACATATTTCGTATTTATAAGACTTATTTTAGAATATTGTTTCAGAGGTCTGGGATAATTGTGAACATACTAACTGTAACCGTCTGGAAAAGATCAAATAGAAGCATTCCGTATAGTGACTGGTCTATCTATATATGTAGTATTGATTCGATTTACAAAGAAACTGGGTGGGAGAGAGAGAGAGAAATGGGGGTTAACGTCCACTCAAAACAACTAGGTCACTTTGAGACTAATGTATGGTTTTCAATTTTTTTATTTCAACAATTCGCTTGCGCGTAGGGGTCAGTTGGAGGAAACAGGAGTGCTCGGAGGAAAACCAAGTGGTTGAGAAGGCGCCCCTATCTCCATGTCACATACGCTCACACTATAGGGCTCGCAACCACAGCCGCAAACCAGAGGTGACCGGCCAACTAGAGGTCGAAGCGCGGCACACTAGACCACTAGGCCATCCCCACCACCCTAAAATGGGTGGGAAACATTGAGCACAACAAGAGAGGTTAAATAATTGTTATTGTTTTACAGGATTGTTAATATAGAAGCGCCAGACTATTTAATTCCTTATTTTGTTGCCGAAAATGTTAACTACAATCTTTTCGAAGTAAACACAATATTAATGTTCCACTTATTAACCGTCTGACAATTTATCAGCAGTCGTACTTCCCATTGACTATTCGCGCATGGCATTCACTGGATTGTACTATCAGAGAGCTTCCTGTATTTTCTACTTTCAAGTTACAATTGCAACAAACTTTTTTTACTAAGAGAAAAAGTCCACCATATCTTTGGAGAGAGAGAGAGAGAGAGAGGGAGAGAGAGAGAGGCTTTATGATACAGAGTGCACGCTAACCTTTCAGCCACCCCCTATCTTTCTATAGGTGACCAATATCTCAATGTGTTACATTCTAGAATCCGAAACAAGTGCAGTGCCTTATGACCCAGGCCCGTAGCCAGGGGGTGGCACGGGGGGGGGGGGGGCAACTGCCCTCCAATACTGAGTCTTTTCCCCCCAATATCACAAGAACATTCATGCAGATGCCCATGCTAGTTGGCCCTCCCGAAAACATCTTTTCCCCCAAAAAAACGACTTCCTAGCTACGGGCCTGTTATACTCTGATTTATATAATGTACTTTTAATTTCAAATGCTATAAGTTTATGAAAATGCCGAGCATTATTTGTTACACTGTGCGAATTTGTCATGAAAATAATAACTTGAACGTGATGGGTATTCCGAACACTGTCGATCTATTATCATTTGGGAACGAAAAACTTAACTATAACGTAAATCGTTCTATATTTATAGCCGTACAAAAATACATTGAACCACTTATCACTCTTCAAGAATGTGATCATATATGGGGTAGCACGATTTACCCAAATCGACCAAAATCCACCCAAATCCACCATTATTTCAACTTTAAGACAATAATTTATATCGATAATTGCCAAATTGTCATATTTAATTTACAGTCGTAACGTTTTTGTGTGAAAATGCCCCTCAAAATGCGATTTCCAATCAAGTTTGGAAGTAGTAACCAAGGGACATAATTCGTGTATTGCACGAAATCGCTTGTTAGGAAATTGAATTTTGAGGGATATTTTTGAAACAAAAACCTTGAAATTTTAAATTAAATATGCAGAATTGGCATAAAGAACAGTATATTATCAAATATAGATATAAATTATTATTATATGGGTTGAAATAATGGTGGATTTGGGTGGATTTGGATGGATTTGGGTGGTTTGGGTAAATCGTGCTATCGATCATATATGTATATGAGCTTAAACATTCATGTCAATAAATATTTACAGTGTGAATAGATTATACAAGTCATGCCTTGTTACAAAAATACCGCAATAATTAAAGCGTGTGCAGAGAATAAGGCCAGAAATTTACACCTGTCTTACAAGAGACAAACTTCCCGTCTTCAATTAGCCCAGGTTAGGTGCTTAAGCGTAGGACGTTAAACCCCATTTCATTCATCCATTTACAAGAGACAAACTTGAAGTGAGATCAGCTAACATTTCAAGGTCATTAGCCTCCATTTCAGCCATGTTTATTTCATAAATCTGAAACAAGTATGGCAGCTTGTGGGGGCCTTTAACTTTTTTTATTTGATTATTTCAGTATTTTTGTAACCGTAGTTCAAATAATAGTATGACCCAGAATTGTGGGGGGGGGACATTTGTCCAACTTTGCCTCCCCTAGATCCGGCACTGCAAGCGGGCTTTCGCTAATGCTGCACCTCGATTATGGAACTCTCTCCCTCATTCTGTTCGCAATGCCCCCTCCTCCCTTAACTCATTCAAAAAACACCTTAAAACACATCTTTTCCGACAGCACTACATTGAATGATTGCTTTTATTTTTACTTTGTTTTAGTGTCATATCGTATGTTTCTATGTGATATCATATTTTTTTATGTCATATGTTTCTATGTGATATCATATGTTTTTATATCATATTATTATGTTTTATGCCATATTATATGTTTTTATATCATATGTTTTTTGTTAGTTTTTTTTAAATTTTTATATCATTTTATATGTTTATACATGTTGTTAATGCTTTATTTGGAACTACATTTATATATCAAAATAGCATGCGTGTATTCATACGCCTGGTAGGCGTAATTAACCAGTCACTATCAAACGATGAATGCAGTTCATTTCTGACACATGTTTATATGTCGTATTGTAGTTTTATATCATTTTATACGTTTTTATAACATATAGTTTTATGTTATTTTATATATTTTCATGTCATATTATTTGTTTTTGTACTACGCATTGAGATTGTTTTCATAATGTAATGCGTATAATAAGAAATAAATATTATTATTATTATTATTATAAAATTTATATAATATTATTCAAGTTCATTTATGTAATATGTACTATTGGAGAAGATTTTTATAAGTTGTATAACTCGTGTCATCCTCGGTTACCCAGTGTACTCATTCCGTTTGAATGAGTACACTGGGTAACCGAGGATGAACTCGTGTCTGATCCAGTTGTTTTTTGAACAATAAAATATGTTTACATTAACCACAATCGACCTTCAAGCTAGGTTCCGGGACAGTTTTTCTCCTCTACATAGATTACAGATCAAACTTCACTTCATTCAAAATGGTGACATTCTGCCTGGAAGGCATCAGCTAGCTTTTAATATATCTGTTTGAATAAAACCGGTTTGAAAACAAAATGGCGTTTATAAAAAGAAACTCAAAATTTTGGGTTCTGTATCGCCATTAACAGGGGTTGACGGGGTCCGGGAAATTGAGGGGTGGACGGAGTCAGGGTGGAGACAATATGTTTGCTCATTTAGGTGCCATCTTAAATAATTCACTGTCTCGAGTGTCCAGAAAGGGAGAGGGGGAGAGGGAGAGAGAGAGAGAGGGGGGGGGGGGGAGAGGAAGAGGGAGGAGAGAGAGAGAGAGAGAGAGAGAGAGAGAGATGGGGAGAAAGAGGGAGTTTAACATCACTCGACACAAACTAGGTCATTTCGGGACTAACATATGGTTTAATTTTATTTCAATAATTCGCTTGTGTGTAGGGGTCTTTAGCACAGGGATGAAACAGGGGGCCCCCGAGAAAACAACGAGGTTGGACAGGCGACCCTATTCCTTGTCATGTACAACTGGGGATTCAAAACCACGCCACGCCAGTTGACTCACATCCACGAATAAACAAACTGTCTCAAATAAAGATAGTACATAAGATCAGATAAGATAAGATTTTATTGTATCAAAACGTCCATTGGGGACAGGGGGGTTGGGATGGCCCAGTCGTCTAGAGTGCCGCGCTTCGACCTCTAGCTGGACGACCACTTCTGGCTTGCGGCTGTGGTTTCGAGCCCTGGTGCGAGCGTATGTGGCATGGAGATAATGGCGCCTTCTCAACCTCGTGGGTTTCCTTCGGGCCCTACGGTTCCTCCCACTGCTAAATACCCCTACGCGCAAGCGAATAATTGAAATAAAATTAAACCATATGTTAGTCCCGAAATGACCTAGTTGTGTTGAGTGGACGTTAAACCCCATTTCTTTCTCTCTCTCTCTCTCCATTGAGGACAGCATACAATATAAACAAAGTACATAAAATTATAACAATATGACAATTATAACGATAAGACACACAGTATGCTGAGTATCGCACATGATCTAGTTGCTCGGGGGATTTGGGTGTGTTTGATTACCAGATAATACAACCTATGTTCACTAAACGTTTAAAAATATCTTTATATTTATGAAAATACTTATATATGATCTGATTAACGTATGATGAATAAATTAGATATTCATGGAAATTCGATATACATGGAAATTAATATAACAAACTTTACAACAGATGATTCTATATAATTATGGTAAATAAATTGAAATCAATACTAGAACATGATAATTATTAGGTATGATTATATAATTATAAGGAATGATTATATAATTATTAGGAATGATTATATAATTATTAGGAATGATTATATAATTATTAGGAATGATTATATAATTATTAGGAATGATTATATAATTATAAGGAATGATTATATAATTATTAGGAATGATTATATAATTATTAGGAATGATTATATAATTATTAGGAATGATTATATAATTATTAGGAATGATTATATAATTATTAGGAATGATTATATAATTATTAGGAATGATTCGTAAATACCTGGCACCGAGTTCACAAAGCATTCTGAGAATAAGTTGAGAATTTACTCAAAATTATTTGCCTTATTCTAACTAAAATATAGTCCTTTATTAAACGTTTGTTGTTTTAATCTTTTAAATACACCATTAAGATGCTATGTGCCAAGTTTTGTGTTTCTGGATCAAAGTTATTTCTCATAAAGAGTGATTGGAAGTTGAGTAAATTCTCAACTTACGTCTAAGAATGTTTTGTGAACTTGGGGCCCGGTCATTCCATTGTTTATCTCGCAAAAAACCGAGGTCCCGTATACACATTGGCGTGCACGTAAAAGATCCCTTGGTAGTTGGAATTCAAATTTTATGCACACCAAAACGCCAAATGTTCGCCGTAACAGACCGTTTCACTGGCTAACCCAAAACACGGTAATGATAACAGCTCTTCCAGATCCAAGTGCACGAAATTTTGAATAATAAATTATGATGAATTATGTTTAGGTCTGTAGCCGAAAAAATGCTTTGTTTTTGTTTGCTATCTCATTTCACATTCGTTCTATCAGCTTGGAAATGGCATAATCGCGTTTCTCGCTCCCCACAACCCCTGAAACGAAACATCCCACGTTTGTTGCTATACTATAAGTATCGGAGGAATACTTTTCAAACCAATTTCTGTCGCCTTTCTGGATTTGGGCGGCCATATTGGATCAACCGTTTGTGAGATCTGTGACACTATCCTGTGTAACGGTATCAAAACGAGAGGACTGTAATAGTAAGTGCAGGAGGACCGCACTACACACAAAACAAAAATTTACAAGATAAACCTGCGGACAAGACAGAAAATAGACATTGCAAACAATAAACAATTATCAAATCAAGTGAATGGATCCGGGGGCCAGCCGTAAGCGTCCACTGCGCTGTACAGTCACGGACCTGTTTTGGTACAGGCTTCACTAAAATGATTTACAAAAAAGACGTAACAAAAATAATGCGACCCACCTTGACAGTGGTCGTCTCTTCAATGGTGATAGTCTGCCAGTTGACGTCAGGTCAAATAATTTTAACAATAAGGGAGATAATCCGGACAGAATCTCGGAAAGCGCTAAAAAACACTTTCCTGTGTAACGGCACCAAAACGAGAGGACTGTATCACTATCTTGTGTAACTGTACACGAAAAAAGAGGTCTGTAACACTATATTGTGTAACGATACCAAAAAGGAGAGAGAGAGAGAGAGAGAGAGAGAGAGAGAGAGAGAGAGAAATAGGGTTTAACGTCCACTCGACACAAACTAGGTCATTTCGGGACTAAAGCTACCAAAAGAGATAAGTTGTGACACTATGGGTGTGACATTATCGTCTAGGACGTTCTTTGGACTTCACGCTGTGGGATCAATTGTTTTATTTTAATCATCAATTAACTGACTCCGGAACACGGTTTATGTTGTTACTATGTTTATATAACGGTTACAAAGGTTACATACAGCAAACTACGATATCTGGATAGTTACTTTAGGAGTAATTTAAACAGAGTGGCTATTGTTACAACGAGATAGAGCAAAGTTTAGAACGAATTCCAAAATGGCTGCCAATCTCCGGAGCCAAAATCGGATTTGAAAAAGAAGCCGTATTTTCATCGTTTTCAGAACTGAAGACAGCAATAAAGAGATGAAAAGGGTTAGGGTTAGGATTAGGACTATTTTAACTTACCCGATGGAGATGCTTTGAGAACATCGTCGTATAACAATAGCCTAGGGACTATTTTTACGACTCGTCTTAACAATAGCCACTGCCTTATTATAAAATATCTACATAGCGTTTGCGCTAGGATGATGAGACTATAGGAATGCTCCACTTGATCTCCGAAGGTGAATCAGACCAGCTTTCTTCTATATAGAATATATAATGACCCATCTATTAAGGCGGGACAATTACCATTTTTGGGTACGTCTTTCATATGGACTAAGACTAGTAATTATTTAGCTATTTTTCATGATTGAGTGCGAGTTATTAATAGACAATTTTTCCTTTAATTGTTTTTCTCCCCTCTTCCTGCATTTTTGGGTTGACTTCTTGGTCTAGAATAGGAGAAAGTGGATCAAATGTGCAATTTTATAGCAGTTTTATGTATTTTACAGCGGAGGGATTAAGGTGTAAAATGTCTTTCTGCGGAGCAATGAAGTGTTTCGGAAGTGAGATTTTCACCCCAGTCAACTTCGAATCCCTGTGGCAAAAAATCTAAACCATCACCCCCCTACAAGTTTATGATTAGGAGATTCACAAATGTGGTCCCCATTGTGTCTAAAAAGATTGGAACCAACAGAATGTTGAGCAAAAATCTACAGCCTGTGATGTTAGGGCCATTTAACATTGAAGTCAATGGGCAAATAATTACTAGTCTGAGACCATATAGGCACCGTTCGACGTCAACATTATTCTAGTTAATGGTACCAATCTGTGTACGAGATGACTGGACGATAGTATCCTACTTTCCAGAATGGATATTGACATAACGGGGGCGGTGGTAGTCTAAGTCTCTAGTCTAGACTCTATGATAGTATTTGGATAATTCAAGCTAGGGCCTGACAGGAACAGCTGCCTAGTCGTTTGGATGGGATGAAAACAGAGGTCCCGGGTACACATTGGCATGCTTGTAAAAGATTCCTTGGCAATTGGAATTCGATATAAGAGTAAGTCGTAGCGCCGTTGCCCTAGCAAAAATTTCCCTCATAGCACACTGTATTGCGTATCCCATCTTCAATAATCTGAGGTTAGATGCAGAAGAGTAGGACCTTAAACCCAATTACCAATGAAATGAAATGTGACTAAACATCCTATTATTCTGTTCCGAACGTAAGTCAAATAAAATGCTTCCCTACTTCTTCATCTAAAACACCATCGTCTGTAAAAATAAAAATATATTTTTCTAAAAATTATACAATATAAGGAGGTCGGGGGTGTAAAATCTGGCCTGATATAATTCGATATCGAATTCCAAGGGATCTTTTACTTACACACCAATGTGTAAATAGATCTCGTTTTTTTAACACCCGACCTCCAGCCTAGCGAGCCAGCACCTTTCCACTTATTTCCTCGAGATTAAGAAAACGTAGCACCGGTTTCCTCGTCGATATTTAATATAGTGATATGTTTATAATTAAATATGAAGACGAGTACGGTGTAAACCACTGAGAGTACGTTAAAGATCCCCTGACAGTTTGAAATTGAAAGTAGGATTTTAAAAAAAAAATAAGTACGAGTACGGTGTAAACCACTGAGAGTACGTTAAAGATCCACTGACAGTTGGATTAAAATAAAACCAAGTACGAACAATCCAAACCGTAAGACATAATTCGAAGTCCTAAAAAAACGTTATAGGCAAAATAGTGTAATCAGCACCGCCTTCATTAGCCCAGTTGATGTCAAAAAGTATCATATTTCATCAACATTAAATTTTATATTTTTTTATTTCAGGTTGTAAACAGATCAGATTAACCAACCACCTTCAGTTGACTTGACCAGGGGCCGATTGCTCAAAGTTCCGTTATCTTTTAACGATCCGTTAACTTTAACGGAGAGAAAGATTGTCGCTGGAAATAAAGGATCCGAACATTCTGTGGTGCAAATTTTTCCTACAGATTTATGCTAATATAAAAAATAAAGTATTTTATAGCGTTTTCAGTAGCAAATTTAACGGAAAGTTAACAAACAACACGTTACCAAGATATGTCCGTTACAGTTTAACGGATCGTTAAAATAACTTAGTTTTGAGCAACTGACCCTAGGACAAGAACAGCGAGTGTTAGAACCAATAACTTCATTCTGTTAAAACAACAATATTTTAGATACGTGGCTAAAGCTACGTTCACACTACAGGATGTTGTTAGGACAGTAGCCAAGTTACGGAAAAGTACTCACCATAGTAAAATAGCAACTTTTAATCATAAACCTAAGCAATTATAACAACTGGAAATGCAAGACTCAGAATGATCCACTATGAACCTAGACTGGATAACCTGCTCTAATACGTCAGAATCGCTCCTACGTCACTCCTTTTCTGACTTACATATATAGAATGAATGAATGAAATGGGGTTTAACGTCCTACGCTTAAGCACCTAACCTGGGCCAATTGAAGACGGGCATACGCCATACAGTGTGCAATGAGGGGAATTTTTGCCCGGACAGCGGCGCTACGGCCTACTCTTATATCGAATTTCCAACTGCCAAGGGATCTTTTAAGTGCACTCCAATTTGTACGCGGGACCTCGGTTTTTCGTCCCATCCGAACGACTAGGCAGCTGTCCTTGTCAGGCCCTCCTTCTGCATCACTGACAAGGGGAAATCACGCCGGAAAATCGAGATGAACTTTCTCGGCCAATACAGGGATCGAACACTCGACCTCCAGGCTAGCGAACCAGCGCCTTATCCACTTAGCCACCGTGATCCCCATTACATATATAGACATAGAAATATATAAATATTTATATATTTCTATGTTTCTATGCATAATATAGAAGTCAGAATAGCGCAGTGACGTAGGAACCAGCCTGACGTCATTTAGAGCAGGTTATCCAGTCTACTATGAACCAAGAATTAAGTAATTGAAATTTCCGCCTCGATCATCATTACTAAAGTCGATACGACAAAAATCACAGTTTCGATTATCCATTTTCATTAAATCGTGAGAGAAAGTTATGCAGTAAATCGGATCATAATCCACTACAGATTGCAAGTTACTAAAGTCGATACGACAAAAATCACAGCCTCGATTATCCATTTTCATTAAATCGTGAGAGAAAGTTATGCAGTAAATCGGATCATAATTCACTACAGATTGCAAGTTAGCGATGCCACCGAGAGTTGATTATGGTCTGGATTGGTAAATTAATGTAAAGAAAGATCTGCAATAGACCGATTTAGCTCTTGTATAATATATGTTTAATATTGTTTTACCGGGGGGTTAAATTCAATATTTAGGTAATTATGTTGATATCATAATATAGATCTTAAAGCTTCAAGTGAAATCAACAGATTTTATGAAATCAAAAGCCCTAAGTTATGGAATATCTTCCTTTTATATTAGACAATGATCTATTGTCAACGTTCGTTAAAAAGAATTAAAATAAAAATGGAAATCAAACGATTTTTTGTTCTGTCAACCGAATACATTTTGGCACATTTTGGCACATTTTGTATACAGACGGAATAGGGGATTGGGTGGTCGATGGTATAACACTATTCTTTTGCTCTTGAAATGCAGGTTCAGATACCAAGATCTTGACTCTGGAAGTGCAGGCTCAGACATTACGATCTTGACTCTGGAAGTGCTATTCAGATACCATGATCTTGACGCTGGAAGTACAGGTTCAGACACCAAGATTTTGACTCTGGAAGTACAGTTTCAGACACCAAGATCTTGACTCTGGAAGTGCAGTTTCAGACACCAAGATCTTGACTCTGGAAGTGCAGTTTCAGACACCAAGATCTTGACTCTGGAAGTGCAGGTTAAGATACCAAGATCTTGACGATAGAAGTGCAGGTTCAGACACCATGATCTTGACTCACTCGGGAAGTGCAGGTTCGGAAGCAAGATCTTGAATCTGGAAGTGCAGGTTCAGACACCAAGATTTTGACTCTGGAAGTACAGGTTCAAACACCAAGATCTGGACTCAGGAAGTGCAGTTTCAGACACCAAGATCTTGACTCTGGAAGTGCAGTTTCAGACACCAAGATCTTGACTCTGGAAGTGCAGGTTCAGACACCATGATCTTGACTCTGGAAGTGCAGGTTAAGATACCAAGATCTTGACTCTTGAAGTGGTTTAGAAGCTGAGCTATTGACAGGTCGGTAGTCGTTAGTGAGCTAGGTTCAGGTTGTTTCGAAAATCGCTTACAAAATTTCAACTATGCTATATGAGTGGACAGCGGTGTCTGATAGGGGTCGGGGGTCCGACAAAACGTCGAATTTTCGAGTTTGATTGGACGTTTGCTAACAAACATCGATTGACTTCAGATGTCATCAACAATCGTGCATAAGCCGACTAACTTCAGATGTCATCAACAATCGTGCATATGGCCTTTAAATCTATGATAATTCTGTTTTTCGGATTTTTTTGTAGGCTAAAATTTGGGGGTATTTGTGTGAGGCAAAGTACTGAGTAATGGTCCTTGGTTGATTTAAAATCAATGTAATTCCGAAAATATTTTACGAAACGCGATTTGAGCGGTATAAGAATCCCTTTCAAACTGCCATATTGCCGAAGCTGATAACGGGAAGTAAAGACGGGGAGAATTTTGTTCGGTATTTACAAAGATATGATGAACTTAAATACCAATGATGTAAATGGAACACTACTCTGTTCTAGTTTTCTCTCTTCTAAGTTTGACCAAATCCGTCGGGGGGGGGGGGGGGCCTAGTCGTCAAGAGTGCCGCGCTTCGACCCCTAGCTGGCCGGCCACCTCTGGCTTGCGGCTGTGGTTTCGATCCCTGGTATAAGCGTATGTGGCATGGAGATTGGGGCGCCTTCTCAACCTCAGCGGTTTTCTCCGGGACCTCCGGTTTCCTCCCACTGCTAAAGACCCCTACGCGCAAGAATTAAACCATATGTTAGTCCCGAAATGACCTAGTGTTGAGTGGATGTTAAACCCCATCTCTCTCTCTCTCTTTCTCTCTCTCTCTCTCTTCTTTTATTGACCAAATCTGTCAACAGCGCCGGTGTTTATTTTGTCTAAGTGAAACTTTCTGTCATCTTCCATTCTACGATAATCGCCAGTAGTTACAATTCGTTGTATTGTCCGAGGGCGTCGTTTAATATAACAAGCTGCCGCCATCTTTATGCTTCGCGAAATCTAATTGACGGGTCTGTTTTTAATTCGACTGAATCCAAGCGAGAGGTTGTCTCGTATGGCCAAAGGTCTGAAGATAGACTAGTCCCGAAATGACCTAGTTGTGGTGAGTGGACTTTAAACCCTATTTCTCCCTCTCTCTCTGAAAATGGTCAACGTTTCAAAATACTAATGTCATGGTGTAATAATGCAAAGTATACTTTTTAAAATACAAAGTATATTTGTTATGCATTATACATTCTGAAGAATGAAACAACTTTGAATTATTTATTTTTTTACATTTAACACATTGCATTATACACTCTGCATTGTCGACCTACGTATCTGCGACTGTGCATCGTCGAACATAACTATACCTTATATGGTGGGGTCACGTTTTCTCTTCAGTTTAAATGTACTGTAAAAACTTTTATAATATTTTCATGCTATAATATTTTTCTAATATTTATATATTATATTTATAATTTATATTTTAAATATATTGCCTAAGGGGGGCCACTTGCCATTCGGTAAGTTGACAACCTGGCCATGCCGCGCCATGCCACCACTGCTTGGCAACCTATGTTTTAGTTATGTATGATTTTGTATACGTCAAATGAATGAATAAATGAAGTGGGGTTTTACGTTCTACTATTATGCACCTAACCAGGGCTAATGGAAGACGGGCATACGCCATACAGTGTGCTATGAGAGAAATATTGCCCGAGCAGCGGCGCTACGGCTTACTCTTATATCGAATTCCAACTACCAAGGGATCTTTTACGTGCACTCCAACGTCAAGATTTTAGTGTACGTATTTTACCACCACCCAATCGGTACATCCGTCTACTATTGGCTGGCGAAGGTGATAAAAGGCCACAGCTTTTAATGGGCTTGTATTTTTTATTCGGTTTGTTGAAGCAATGGGGTTATGAGAGGGGGAACCTGGTCGGTAGCCAGGTTCGACATGCTTTTGTGGAGTTACTTCCCTTTTTACTAAAACGGGTTTTACCGTATGTATGTTGTTTCATGAGATGATAATTGTAGGCCGGTTCGGGAGGTTCGGGCATTTTATAATCAGTATTTTGGGGAAAACTAACACTAACCCTAATGACGAGGTGAGGGTAGCTCGTTATTCGTTATTCGTTGTTCGTTATTTGGAATTGGTAACCAAACCAGCTCGTTGATCGTTATTCACCAAACACCCCGGGGAAAAGATTGTAACAACCCTTTATGTCTACTCGAACAACGAGCAGTTTCATATTGGTGAATAACGAACATGGGCATATCTCTGGGCATGGGAGACTATTCTAGATTCTGATTTCCATTTAACAGTTGCCTTAGTCCCGAAATGACCTAGTTTGTGTCGTCTTGCTCTCTCTTAGTGAACCCTTTATCACGCGAATAATTTGAGGGGGTGGGGGCGAGAGAGAGGGAGAGAGAGAAAGAGGGAGAGAGAGAGAGAGAGAGAGAGAGAGAGAGGGAAGGGTGTGGACTTGGTTTTTGTCCTTTTGACTGAACAGTGTAGACGTGATTTGAAACTGTGATGTGTATTTTAAAGGGTCAATCAAGTTACTATTTTTGGGAATAAAACTGCTTAAATTTGTGTTAAAATCCCTTAAAATCATCTACCTCAGGGCCGAGCAAATACCTCAATATATGTGATACGTTTTCAAACAACTCTCCCGTCAGTCAGCATCTGGAAATGGAGACCGATGTCCTTAGCTGTATTATACGGTGTCTGGATAAAACCAGAATTTTACTTTATAAAAAACATGTGTAGATGAAATTTTCCTTTTGTTTTAAAGTACAGCACATGGGTCATTCACTGTATAGACTTCTAAAGGAGCGGGAGTCGATTGTCAGACCACCCAACCCCAAAATTGACCCGAAATCGTAAAAGGTTACGTGTCCGGATAAGTAGTTTTGACATTCACGTCCAAACGACTCAATATTCTGAGCTGAAATTTTGGGAAACGGTAAATACACCGCTCCTCTATATTTTGGCGTTTAAATTTCATACGTACCCTGTTCAAATCGGGATTGTCCCTTTAAACCAGACAATTGGGATCTTTACGCTAAATATCAGACCATATACATGTAATGTGCAGTTGAGGGAATTAACTCCAGGAGGCAGTACCGGATCTAGGGGAGAGGCAAAGTGGGACGAATGTCCGGGGCCCCCCACATTTACCCCCCCCCCAACCATTCTGAGTCATACTAATATCTTATCCCGAACGGAGCCAACCAGTACCTTGGCTGAAGGGGCGAGGACTGGGGCCATAGGCAGTAATCAATGTATAATCTGAACATGTTCCCTGGGGGTAAACACCCCAGGTACTCAAGGGGGCAGAGTACATACTAGTACGATCCGCGGTCAGTACGAACACTTTAAACAAACAATTATCAATGGGGCCCCCGCACAGTTGGTATGTCCCGCTCCTCTCCCCACAAGGTTAATCCAGCACTGCCAGAAAGTATGTGTGATACAATAGGCCCATAGCGGTTTTAACTTTTACCGCACCGTGGAAAACTTAACGTAGCGAAGTCTCTAACTCAATATCACCCAAACTCTTCGACATTGAAAACACGAATTGTTTGTCAATTTAAATCAACACTGATATTGTGATCTTACGGGAAAAGGTGGGCTTTTGATATCCATTATTTAAGACAAATGCATTCAGTGCCATTTGTAACAAGGGACTGGGAGATAGAGACTGGACACATTCTTATCTGGAGAGCATGCACAATAGATATTATCGATGTAGACTGAAATAAACAGACGCTAGAGGTTGCCATTCGATTGAAACTTCTGGCGTATTTCGCTAGAAATGAAAGTAAAAACGGAAACGATTGAATGTAAATCTGTTCAAACAATATTTTATTTCATCAGTGAGTCAGATATATAAAACATACTATATATGAATACAATAACAAGCATTGCTGCTTATGTAAAATCGCTTCCATAAATGATCATCATTGAAAAGTTAGACGACTGGATTTACATTTTTACAGGGTGCAGAAGGTGAAGGTATAACGATCCCTTAGAAAAGAACGTTCAATATTACATACAGGTAGATTATAGTGGTAGATATACAATAAAATAAAGATAAAGTCGATGCCAAGGCCCAAAATTAGTTCGCCAAGTTTTATGAAAAAAAAAAAAAAAAAAAAAAAAAAAAAAAAAAAAGTTTTATGAAAAGCCTGCTTTGGGGGAGGAGAGGGGAGGGGGTTGATCTAGGTAGTTTTAAAGCGTTTGGTTAATTTGATAATTTGATAAAGTCATGCAGGATTTCAACAATGAAGGAATTGTCCTCAAAAGAAATAGCTGTGCTTCCAGATAGTATTGTTTGTATGTTTTTATGTTTTAAACAATCTAATTTATTTATTGTTATTTTTCGTTGATAGTTGTTTAGTGGACAGTTTAAGAAATAATGTTCACAGTCTTCGACACCTTGACCACATAAACAATAAGGATTTTCCGATATATGCATCACACACTTGTGAAGGTTTAAATCGCTCTTTGCAGTGGCCAGTATAACATGATTTGATTATTTGATTAACATTTTTTTAGCCTGGATTTTGATTATAATTATTCTATCAAACAATGTAAAACTGTTTACATGTATATACATTCATATTACATTATTATACGTGTTGCGACTTATTTGTGTCTAATTCTAAGTCCCAAATGTTAGCGATTTAGCTCTTTGAATTAGTCAAATTACACGTAACCGTGGTCTAAAAATAACAATTAAACGGAGGACATCGCTCCATCCTATCTATACGTAGACTTTTAAAATCTCTACACCTTATAAACATTTATTTACCCTAGTCGGAATACAATATAAAATCTAAAATATGCCAACCAGCAACTTCGTGTTCCGTGTCCTTACAATTTCCTCGTCTTTTGAATTTTTAAATTTACCACTGCTAAACTGAGAGAGAGAGAGAGGGGGGGAGAGAGATTGAGTTTAACGTCCACTCAAAACAGACTAGGTCATTTCGGAACTAACATATGGTTCAATTTTATTTCAATCATTCGCTTGCCGGAGAAAACCCACGAGGTTGGACAGGCAACCCTACTCATTGTCACGTACAACCGGAATTTGTCGTCATAGGTCACGAAATCGCTAATTCCAACCCTAACCCTAATTCTGGACCTATCCCAAATGCTTAACATGTACTTAACAATCACGTGCCCTAACCTTATTTACATATCAATGACCTTGTCAAAAATTGAGCCGGCCTTGACAAATAGATTTAGCCGTTGGACGAGGGGATATATTCTAGTGTCGACATACCCAGTACCTTCGAGGGGTTTAGATGGCCTAGTGGTCTAGAGTACCACGCTTCGACATCTAACTGGCCGGCTACCTCTGGCTTGCGGCTGTGTTTCGAGCCCTAGTGTGAGCGTATGTGACATGGAAATAGGGGTGCCTTCTCAAACTCGTGGGTTTCCTCCGGGTACTCCGGTTTCCTCCCACTGCTAAAGACCCCTACGTGCAAACGAATTATTGAAATAAAATTAAACCATATTTTAGTTGTGTTGAGTTGACGTTAAACCCCATCTCCCCCCCCCCCCCCCACTTCACGCTGCCGGAAGGCGATAAATGAAACCTCTGTAAGACTGCCCAGGGACAACAAACGATCACATTAACATATTAACAAAAACATCAATAAAGAAATGGAATGGGGTTTAACGTCCTACTGTTTTGCTCCGACTGAAGCTACTTGTCAGTGATGCAGAACGGAGGGCCTGACAAGGACAGCTTTCTAGTCGTTTGGATGGGACGAAAAACCGAGGCCCCGTGTACACATTGGCCTGCACTTAAAAGATTCCTTGGCAGTTGGAATTCAATACAAGAGTAGGCCGTAGCGCCGCTGCGCCGACAAAATGTCCCTCATAGCACACTATATGGCGTATACCCGTCTTCATTAGCCCAGTTTAGGACGTTAAACCCCATTTCATTTCCGTTCAATAAACGAATTTACAGAAACCTCATCGACGTGTAGCGAGGATAGCATATTCTGGTGTTGACATGCGCATTCCACAAAATCCATCGTTACTGGGCTTCTCACTTCCGGAGAGCGACACAGAAAATCTCTGCAAGATATTTGTGAAAAACAGAAATAGTTCCATTCTAGCAAGTGGTTCTCCTGGACACATTCGTGGGCCTGTAGAAAATGGCATTAATGTAGCCGGCGGTTTAGTTACGTTTCTGGAGTCATCCAAGAACCGCTCTGGTCTAAATTTCAGGGGTTCCTTCCAGTATCTGGAATCGAGATGGCAGGCGTACAGGTTTGCATAAACTATAGTACCCTCAGGGATAAGATACCCTTTAACTACTGTATCTTTATCCGTGGTGTGTGGCAGTGACATGGGTAGTGCGTTTCCAAGACGCTGGACTTCCAGAAGTGTTGCTTCGTTGTACGACAATTTAGACCTATCAGACCAATCCACCATTCGACCATCGCCGACCACACTATCGATTTCCTCCTGGCATTTCTTCTGGACTTCCGGATGAAGGACCATATAGAGGAATGCCCAGTCCAGAGTGGTGGCTGTGGTGTCGGAACCAGCAAAAAATAGATCCAAAATGATTCTTCTCATGTTGCTTTCACTAATGGTACCCGACTCGTTGTTAGCACACATGTCGAAGTACACATCGATCAAATCCCTTATATCCCGTTTATCAGAAACCTGCCTGCGATTTTCAATGTGGGCAGTAATCAACTCTTCCACCGCCATCATGGCGTTGCGTCCTTCTAACATTTTTGAGGCTATGAAAGGGATGAAGCGAAGCAAAGGAAAACGATGAACGGGTGAAAAAAATACCATATCACCAAATCCGTCGTCTAGTACCTTTAGGATCTGGAGGAATTCGGGATCACCATAATCATACCGTTTACTAAACACAACAATACTAATGATGTTGGTTGTAGCTTTCATCATTAATTCATGGACTTTAATTAGTTCGTCTCCACAGTTGGTTAAAAAGTCCAAAATGGTGTTAGTTTCTTGCTTAATCTGTTCTTCCAGGGGTGATTTCCCAACCCCTAGATCGCGAAGACTACGGAGTGACATACGTCTCACATTTTTCGATTCTTGTCCATTCGCCCAGATGATCCCGTTTCCACCTTTACCGAGCTGTTTCATCACCCATAACTTCTCTATGGGCCGAGTACTGAACCGATCCTTCTGCTTAACAAAGGCCTCTTCTATAGATTCGAAATCATTTAAAACTATCAACAACTGGTCGCCGAAATAAATGCGAAAAATATCTCCGTATTTTTCTTGAAGTTCGGCATAATATCTATGTCTCTTACCTCCTAGCTTGCCTCGCATATCCAACATGTTTCCCACAATCGGCCAAAATGGTGGGCCAGGAGGTATCCCAGATCGTTCCTGCTTCGAGAAAACATATCCAACAACTAAAAAGACGACAAGAGCCACTAAAATTGTTGTAACGTCGGTAAATACTGAAACAATATCCCACACGTTAATCATATTTATAAATGTGGATCACCAACAAACCACAAAATGTCAAACGTTACTTTTAAATATGGATCACGAACAAACCACACTAAGTGGCACACGTTACTTATCACAAAATGTCACACGTTACTTATCACAAAATGTCACGCGTTACTTGTAAATATGGATCACGGACAAACCACACTTAGTGGCACACGTTAATTATCACAAAATGTCACACGTTACTTTTAAATGTGGATCACGAATAACCACAAAATGTCACACGTTAATTATAAATGTAGATCGCGAACAAACCACACTTAGTGGCACACGTTAATTAACACAAAATGTCACACGTTACTTATAAATGTAGATCGCGAACAACCACACTGAGTGTTACACGTTATTTGTAAATGTCGATCACGACCAAACCACAAAATGTCACATGTTTCTTGTAAATGTGGATCACGAATAAAACTGTAGACCACAAACACTCACAATAAATGCCTCTTAATTATATATCAACACTTGGAATATTTCATGAACGTAGATAAAGAAAAATCACTTTATACGTCTCTAAATATACCTCATTTCATAAGTTACATGATCATAAATAATAAACATGTACTCTTAGATAATATACACATGTATAATATAAGTGCAAAACATGGGCCTGTCAGGATAGGCGTACGGGGAAATTTTTGACTGGGGGGATGGGCGGTGATAGTTGGTGACCAAAAAATGTAGTTTTTACCCACCACAGGTTCTACAATATCTCTTTTGCGATGAATAAGTTCTTAATTTCTAAATCATCAATAAAAGAGAACTTAATTTTATTTACTTGAAATAATATACACAACTAAAACAGTTGTTTATGTGGCTTACTGGAAAAAGCTCGATGACAGCTAGGGAGGCAGAGCTGGGAATACCCTAAAAAAATTGATTTTACAGACAGTGGCGCCGTCCTTCCTCGAGAGACGAGAAAATAGAGTTAGCTAGTTTGTCCCCCCCCCCCTCCCACCTCCTTAGAAAATTTTGGAATATTTGACGACTGCAAACACCTTTTCCTGCTGTTTTAGCCGGTGAACAAAGCAACTTCGAAGTGGTCTAATATAGCCTGATTAAGGTGGCAAACACGTTTTCCTGCTATTGCAGTCTGTGAATACAGCAATCTCAATTTGGTCCAATATAGCCTACCTGGCTGATTCTAGCCCGTGTGAGCAACTCCAAGAGTATCAAATGGATTTGTAACTAAAATCTCACTCATCAGACTGCATCTGCATTCACAAATAATAATCGATGTCCGAAAATTGTCGCACAAAGTACAGTGGCTTCCAGACAAAATGTTTTAATCCATGGTCAAATCAGTAAAAATTCGTGATATTCAATTACAAATAAAGAACACTTAGTGTTTTATTAGGGCCTTGTTAACAGTTAGAAAAGAAAAACTAGAAATGCCCGAAAAATTTCGGGTTTATAAACAGCGGCGGCGGTTGTCTTTAAGAGGCGAAGAAGCGAAGCTCACCTTGCATTCCCCCCCCCCCCCAGAAAATTTTGGATTATTTGATGGCCGCAAACCCGTTTTACTGCTATTCCAGCCCGTAAAATTAGTGTTTTGTTACATTTCAGCCACTTTATTTTGCCAATGTTATTTTACTTTACCCGTGTGCCTGAAAAGACAGCTTGCCCGAAAGTTAGGGGACAGGTGCCCCAAACCCCTGCCCCATCGGCTTGACGCCTATGATTGTACTCCAAACAATAGAGAGTTCGAGTCTTAAGATTTCTTTTCAACTGACTAACTATAGACACTCTGAATTTAAATTTGCTGTTAAATTGAACACATTCAATTGTGTGCCCAAATTTTAACAGCGCCCCCCCCCCCCAGCTCGTACGCCTATGTCTGTTAGATTTGTGTACTTTATAAATATAAAGCATGTTAACACACATGAGTAGATATAACGGTCTTGGTAGCTCGAACTTTAAATAGGTTATTATTTTTAAAGGGACAATAACACTCTTGCTGGCTTGACAGGTCCAGAATTTTTTTTTAGCCTTATTCTAACTACAACATGTTTAAGTATCCTAACCTGTTGTGTAAATTATCAATTACAACCTATCTTACTTGTCTAGAGGGTTCAAAAATATGTTTAAATCCGAGTTGCATTTGAAAGTGCTTACGTAAGGCTTTTCAAACCATGTTACGGCATGTAGTTGTATTTTTCCAATTTTAAAAATTAGGTGTGTTTAGATGAAATTTGTATCATTTTTTAATTGAAATATTGTAAAATAGTACAAATTGTTGACCAGAATAAAGATTGAAACATATTATTCAGTTACAACAAGAGTGTTTTGGGGGCTTTAACATGTATAGGAATGCACACATGTACATGTGGCCTATCTAATACGTCACTTTGGTTTTGATATGAACACGTGACCCTGACTTACAGTGGGTTTCTAAAAATGAAAAATCTGCGTTGTATAATTTGTTTATTTAATAAACATAACATCACGTGTTGCTGCTCAGTCGTCGTTCCAACGACTTGTTTACAGGATGCAACCACTACTTCAAACGGGCATACAGAGAGAGAATGAAATGGGGTTTAACGTCCTACGCTTAAGCACCTAACCTGGGTTAATTGAAGACGGGCATACGCCAAACAGTGTGCTATGAGGGAAGTTTTGCCCGGGCAGCAACTGAATTCCAACTGCCAAGGGTTCTTTTACGTGCACGCCAATGTGTACACGGGACCTCGGTTTTCGTCCCATCCGAACGACTAGTCAGCTGTCCTTGTCAGGCCCTCCTTCTGCATCACTGACAGGGGGAAATCACGCCGGAAAATCGAGATGAACTTTCTCGGCCAATGCAGGGATCGAACACCCGAACTCCAGGCTAGTGAACCAGCGCCTTATCCACTTAGCCACCGTGACCCCCCAGCTGTATATGACCAAATATCAACTAAACAATCTGTATTTATGGTGGTACGTGTCAATCTAATGTTAGTATCTGTCACTTTAGTTTAAACAATATTTTATTCAATAAGATCAATTTGATTGAACAACAGGCAAAGGCCTATATAAATTCTCTCCAGACATATAAAATAGTTAAATCTTATGTTTACAATACAATGGTGGACATATGTACAGGCAGTGGGTAACAAACATATATACATTTCTTGGGGTGTAATTATAAGTTTTAAATGTCTTTAATGTATTTTTGGACCATTCCAAATATGTTAGAATTGGTATTGTCACTTTAATGGAAGTAGATGTCAATCCGATGGTGATGCGTGTCAATCCAATGATGGTACGTGTCAATCCAATGGTAGAACGTGTCAATCCGATTGTGGTGCGTGTCAATCCAATAGTGGTGTGTGTCGATCAAATGATTCTACGTGTCAATCCAATGATGGTACTCGTCAATCCAATGAATGTACGTGTCAATCAAACGATTGTACGTGTCAATCAAGTGATGGTACGTGTCAATCCAATGAATGTACGTGTCAATCCAATGATAGTGTGTGTCAATCAAACGATTGTACGTGTCACTCTAATGGTGGTACGTGTCAATCCGATGATGGTGCGTGTCAATCAAATGATGGTACTCGTCAGTCCAATAAATGTACGTGTCAGTCCAATGAATGTACGTGTCAATCCAATGGTAATACGTGTCAATCCGATGATGGTACGTGTCAATCCCATGGTAGTACGTGTCAATCCAATGATAGTGTGTGTCAATCAAATGATTCTACGTGTCAATCAACCGATTGTACGTCACAATCCAACGATGGTACGTGTCAGTCCAATAAATGTACGTGTCAGTCCAATGAATGTACGTGTCAATCCAATGGTAATACGTGTCAATCCAATGGTAATACGTGTCAATCCAATGGTAATACGTGTCAATCCAATGATGGTACACGTCAATCCAATTGTAGTACGTGTCAATCCAATGGTAATACGTGTCAATCCAATGGATGTACGTGTCAATCCAATGATGGTCCGTGTTAATCCAATGGATGTACGTGTTAATCCAATGGATGTACGTGTCAATCCAATGGATGTACGTGTCAGTCCAATGAATGAACGTGTCAATCCAATGGTAATACGTGTCAATCCAATGGTAATACGTGTCAATACAATGATGGTACGTGTCAATACAATGATAGTGTGTGTCAATCAAATGAATATACGTGTCAATCCAATAAACGTACGTGTCAGTCCAGTGGCGGTATGTGTCAATCCACGGATCTTTGCAATTGCTATCGTCAAATTTTATGTACGTGCATTTCTACTATTGACCCACATTGTTTTCTCGCCACGGTAAACATATCGGGCAATTCGTCTCAAGACTTGATTCACCCTACACACAGTTAATCCCACTAATTGAACAATAAATGTAAACCCGTACATAACGCCCACCATCACACCGTAAACGTCTAACCTGGAAGTCTGTGCGTCGAAACCTGTGTATATAAACGACAACAGAATTAACCAGAGAGCGTTGACGATTAACAAGCCTGTGAGATTCTTGTTCCTTAAAGACCGTAAACGATCCGCCAGTTCAACAGCCTCCAATCCCTTGTTGGTGTCTTTTCCGATGAGCCGTTGCCTTAAGTCTTCCCAGAACACATGTTCCATTCGGCCCTCTTCGCTGCATTCAGTTATATCACGGGTGAGGGATTTGATAACCTCGGTAATCTCCGCATAAGACCCTAAACGAAATGAAATAAAAGTAGGTTTAATGTCCTACTCGGTTTGTTATCTCATCCGAACAACTATACACTGTCCTTTGCAGGATGGGTTGGATGGCCTAGTGGTCTCGAGTGCTGCGCTTCGACCACTAGCTGGCCGGTCACCTCTGACTTGCGGCTGTGGTTCCGAGCCCTGGTGTGAGCGTATGTGGCATGGAAATAGGGGCGCCTTCTCAACCTCGTGGGTTTCCTCCGTGCATTCCGGTTTCCTCCCACTGCTAAAGACCCCTACGCGCAAGCGAATTATTAAAATAAAAATTGAAAACCATACGTTAGTCCCAAAACGACCTAGTTTGTGTCGAGTGGACGTTAAACCCCATTTCTCTCTCTTTCTCCCAATCCTTATGTGTGTAGTGTCGTTCGCAGGTCAATCAGATTAAAATACAAATCTATATTTCGTTTCGGTTTTTTTATACTTTCGATTGCCTACACTACATGAAGATGTGACAAGTTGTAGTGAAAGATCGCGTCAGGGGTCGTAGAGTGACTTTTGACCCAATGACGTCAAACACTGATTAATCAATCAGCGATGACGTTTTAAGCGGTTGACACACAGTTCCGTGCAGAGCACGCCAATAACTCGCCGTAACAGAACAGACCCTTTCATTGGCTAATTCCGCAAATATACTAGAACGCCTATCATGCTGATTTCCCAGAGATAAATGAAATGTTGGTTTAACGTCCTACTATTATGCACTTAACCTGGGCTAATGGAAGACGGGCATACGCCATACAGTGTGCTATGCGGGAAATTTTGCCCGTGCAGCGGCTCTACGGCCTACTCTTATATCGAATTCCAACTGCCATGGGATCTTTTACGTGCACCCCAATTGTACACGGGACCTCGGTTTTTCGTCCCATCCGAACGACTAGACAGCTTTCCTTGTCTGGCCCTCCCGTCCTGAATCACTGACAAGGGGAAATCACGCCGGGAAATCGAGATGAGCTTTCTCGGTCAATGCAGGGATCGAACACCAGAACTCCAGGCTAGCAAGTAATCTAATTAAATAGCAAGCTCAAACTAGCGAACCAGCGCCTTATCCACTTAGCCACCGTGATCCCCAGAGATAAACGAATGTTAAGGTTATCTCTGATATCGAGATTGATACAGGGGATCCCTAACTCTGTTCATTGGTCTCCCGTTTCCTTCCACTGCTAAAGACCCTACGCGCAAGCGAATTATTGAAATAAAATTAAACCATATGTTAGTCCCGAAATTACCTAGTTTGTGTCGAGTGGACGTTAATCCTCATTTCTATCCATCTCTTTTTATTGTTTATATCAATACTGTATATCTAAACCATTAATAAACTTACCGTTGTCTCCCTTCTTCCCGTTCCTATTTTTACGTTTTCGCGTTAAACCTCCAAAACAAGAAAGCTTAGGTATCTTGGCCTTTGTCTACAACAGAAATGTCATTCTAAACATGGTAACACTTTGACAACATAAATAAAACTTGGGGCTAATTGCTAAAAGTGGTGCATGGCCTTATCGGGTTTTTTTTGTCAATTAACACTACAGCTCAATCGATGTATCCATGTGCCCGTGTTTCTGTATCTGAACCAGATTAGCTATAACAATAATGAAAGGCGCAGACCACAAGCCATGTTCTCATATTGCTTGATAGGAATACCTTTAATTAGATCTCTATTTATTCTGTTTCAGGTGAGGACAGGGGGGTTGGGATGGCCTAGTGGTCTAGAGTGCCGCGCTATAGCTATAGCAATAATGTCTTTAGCAGTGGGAGGAAACCAGAGGACCCGGAGAAAACCCACGAGGTTGGACAGGCGACCCTATTCCTTGTAACGTACAACCGGGGATTCGAAAGCACGCTTGTTGACTGAATGACAGGCCTCATTATACAACCCGAACGTGCTAACCATTCGGCCTTCCAACCCTCCAATGTGAATATGCCTAACTTTAATCAATTCAATTGAGCCGCGATGGATCAGCAGGTAAGGTAGAGGTCCAAAGATAGCGCCTAGTCGTTCGGATGGAACGTTGGAATGAATGTAAATGTGACATTTGGAATTCGAAATAACAGTATTCCGTAGCGCCGCGGGGGGTTGGGTGGCCTAGTAGTCTAGAGTGCCGCGCTTCGACCTCTAGCTGGCCGGCAAACCTCTGGCTTGCGGCTCTGGTTTTGAGCCCTGGTGTGAGAGTATCTGGCATGGAGATAGGGACGCCTTCTCAACCTCGTGGGTTTACTCTAGGCACTCCGGTTTCCTCTCATTGCTAAAGACCCCTACGCGCAAGCGAATTATTGAAATAAAATTAAACAATATGTTAGTCCCATAATGACATAATTGTGTTGAGTGGACGTTAAACCCTATCTCTCTCTCTCTCTCTCTCTCTCTCTCTCTCTCCCCCTGTCCCCCCGTAGCGCCGCAGTCCGGGCAACACGATCCTCACAGCACACTGAATGCTGGTCTCCATTATCCTGAGTGGTTAACGAAAAATAGGACGTTAACCCCCATTTCATTTCAATCGTATAAAAAAAACTTGCCTTGTCCCTCGTTCCCCAGCTTTGGTCAATTATATTTGCAGCACTGTAGATTAACAGAAGCACGTTCGTAGCCGGAAATATGAACAAGTAGACTATTGCATAAACTATCAAATAACTCTCTGTCGGATGCAGGAGGGCTGCATAAATTAAACTGCCAAAGATTAATAAAATGATGTAATATTCGTGAAACCTGAAATTGCCAACAGAAATATCTGAAAAAAACAAAACAAATATAAACGAATCATTGAATAAAAACATGCAAACTACAATTGATCTGGCTCCATTTAGTCATTTCCAAAAGTTCAAGACAACCAAGCGTTTTCCCTTGCATATACTCCAATAGGTTCTATTTCGTTTCACAACTGTCATTGATTCAAAGATTAAATAAATCTTTCCATTTGTATTAAATGGAAGCAAAATAAACATTTTTCAACATTTGCGCAGTTGGCCTATACTTCGTGTTTTCAAGTACAATCGTTGATTTATAAAGGAATTAAAATGTCGGTCAACTGGAGCTAACTTTAGACAAACATGGTTTCTCGGATTACATAAGACAATAGACGTGATTAAAGTAGGCTTTCAGACACACAGATTGTTTTCAATTGTCCAATTGGCTCCATTCAGTCATTTCCAAAAGTTCAAGACAACCAGATTGTTTTCAATTGTCCAAACAAATGGGCAAAAACGCTCACAAAAAAGGTTAAAAGTGTTCCCCTACACCAATTGTACCTTGCCTTCTGACCCCTTGTTTGATTTACACCAACTCTACCTCGCATTCTGGCTTCTTGTTTAAAGCCCCAATACCTTTCTTGTTGTAACTGAATAATATGTCCAAATCATTATTCTGGTCAACAAATTGTACTATTTTACAATATTCCAACTACAGGGTAACAACATGGTCTGAAAAGCTTTACGTAAACATTGTCAAATGCAACTTGGATTTAAACATATTTTCGAACCCTCTGGACAAGTAAAATAGGATGTCCAAATCATTATTCTGGTCAACAAATTGTGCTATTTTACAATATTCCAACTACAGGGTAACAACATGGTCTGAAAAGCTTTACGTAAACATTGTCAAATGCAACTTGGATTTAAACATATTTTCGAACCCTCTGGACAAGTAAAATAGGACGTAATGGATAATTCACACAACAGGAAGGATACTTAAACATCTAGTAGTTAGAATAAGGCTATTTTTTTCTGGACCTGTCAAGACAGCAAGAGTGGTATTGTCCCTTTAATTTACACCTATTATGGTATTCATACCTGTCGGTTGGGAGGAAGTGGCCCTCGGCCTAAATGTTGGCCTGTTAATTATTAATTTTAAAACATACTACAGACTCACCGTGCACCATGTCAATCACTATCCAATACGACCCAGTAACAGCTGCCGATGCAAACAGACAACCCATCAGCGCACCCACAACAGTTGTCAGCTTGCTCTGTGT
The DNA here is from genome assembly GCA_917208275.1 of Patella pellucida. Lineage (NCBI taxonomy): Eukaryota > Metazoa > Mollusca > Gastropoda > Patellidae > Patella > Patella pellucida. The sequence continues at coordinate 88,170,363 of OU795036.1, read as the reverse complement.
GCTACTGCTAACCTGCGTACAGATTATGGCATAGACGAGAACCACGATGGCCAGTGGAATTGCTGTAGCGATGTAAGGAATATCGAAGGAAACCTCCAGGGCACCTGCAATCATAACTATAGTTGTACCCGGGTTCACGATATTCAGGATAAACAAGTTAATCAAGTATACGACGTATACAGTCGTGAAGCAGTCGTTGTTCCTCATCAATGGGATCAGATTTTGGGCAAATATCAACGTATTTGCTATGTCCGAAAGTAGCCATCGACGACGTTGTTTTAAAAACTCTTCTATGTTGTCTGGGCAGTAGGTCGTGTTGTCGGCGAAAGCTGAGTTTCGCAGTCGCCACCCACGGTTCATCAACAATGTTGACAGCCATCTGTCCTCACCTGGAGCAAAATAAATAAACATCTAATTAACGGTATTCCTATCAAGCAATGAGCACGGGGCTTGTGGTCTGTGCCTTTCATCATTGCTATAGCTAATCTGATTCAGATACAGAAACACGGGTACATGAATACATCGATTTAGGTGTAGTGGTAATTGAAAAAAACCCCAAAAAACCCGATAAAACAATGCAACACTTTTAGCAATTAGCCCCAAGTATTATTTATGTTGTCAAAGTGTAACATTTTGGAGGTTTAACGCGTAAACGTAAAATTGAGAACGGGAAGAAGGGAGACATTCGGAGTTTTAGGTATCTTCATATTCGTTTACATTTCAAGAGTCCAGGGGAAGAATGATCTGAGTGATATTTTTTGTCTTTTCGCATAAAACACAAAACACGTACAACCGTGGATTCGGAACCACACCAGTTGACTCAATGACAGGCTTTATGATACAGCGCGCACATGCTAACCATTCGGCCATCCAATCCCCGAGAAGTCAGCAAAGACAACGTTAAAACGAGAAAGATCACTTTGTCTTCACACTTACCAGTTGGAATTTAGTTGCTGCCCGGGCAAAATTTCCCTCATAGCACACTGCATTGCGTATGCCCGTCTTCAATTAGCCCAGGCTAGGTATTTAAGCGTAGGACGTTAAACCCCATTTCATTCATTCATACTTCGTCTTCACACTTACCAGTGTCTTTGTAGTAAACTGACAAGGGGGTCAATGCTGGAGTCGAGTACTCTTCCATAACTTGTTTGATAGCACTGGCTCGATATAAACTAAAACACCCCGGAGCACACATCACAGAACCAATAACATTCTGAGAATTCTTAATCATCCAGAAATCTGAAATAAAATTTATAAAAAACAAGTACGAACAATCCAAACCATAAGACAGAATTCGAAGTCCAAAAAACGTTATAGGCAAAATAGTGTATTCAAGCAAAATAGTGTAATCAGCAAATGGACTGCTCCCCGTGTACAAGATACACGACAAGCAGTGGTAACAGGTGTCCGGAAGAGTAAGCTTACCCTGCCCGGCGCCACACCCGCCATAGCTTCAAAAAAATCCACTTAGCCAAAAACTCTACAACAATTGTTAAAGATGCATTATGTAAGATTTGTGTATAAAGTTGACCGTTCAAAAATAGATAATGACAGGTGAATATGTTGAAAATTTCAGTCAAATAACGTTGTTCTTGGCGAAGTTATCCATGTTTGAAGCTTTGACAGAAGATAGTCTGGATTGTCAAGTACCATTGCTACGATAGTCTCGATTATCCATTTTAAAATTAAATTATTAATCCATTCAATATCGCGACCATCAAGTGGTCAAGAGAGTTGATTAAAAGCATGCCATGTGGATAAATGCTTTATTTATAACTAATTTAACATGTGAAACCCCAAAAATGATCTGCAACTGACAGATTTAGCTCTTTTACTCATAGGATGTTTATGGTATGTCCGAAATGATCAGATATTCCATGTTGCAAACAAATACCACCAGAAACTATAAATAGTTTATAGAAATAACTTTAGTGTTTATCTGCTTACCTATGATGGCCTAGTGGTCTAGAGTGCCGCGCTTCGACTTCGGTCACCTCTGGCTAGCGTCGGTGGTTTCGAGTCCTAGTGTGAGCGTATGTGCCATGGAGATAGGGGCGCCTTCTCAACCTCGTGGGTTTCCTCCGGGCACTCCAGTTTCCTCCCACTGCTAAAGACCCCTACGCGCAGGCGAATTATTGAAATAAAAATTGAAAACCATACGTAAGTCCCAAAATGACCTAGTTTGTGTCGAGTGGACGTTAAACCCCATTTCTCTCTCTATCTCTCTCTCTCTCTCTCTCTCTCTCACTGCTTACCTTTAGCATATTCAAATATTTGATGCCATAGAATGGCACTCCGATGCTTGCCATCTGGATGAGTTCGACCACAAGCACCACCAATCCTTTGGTCAGTATTACACATCCGTAGCAGTTCTAGGACGGCATCATCCTTGAAATCCATGTCCGCATCAGTCGCCAGGATATATGTATGGTCATCGTCCACTTCAGCTTTCATCTGAATGGGTATATCATTGCACCTGGTTGCTGACGATGGCCACAGATCGCATGATTCGCGTATTTCAGACGTGTGGGTCGTAGACTTGTGTCTTTTCTGATTAGAGTCATCAGTGACAGGACTGTCATCACCTTCGTCGAAGAGATAACCGATATTGATAATGCCAGGATATTCATCAACTGCAGCTTCCGCTTCAATAGCCGCCGGGCTCGCAATCGTATCCGAGCTCGCAATCGTATACGAGCTCCCAATCGTATCTGAGCTCCCAATCGTATCCGAGCTCCCAGTCGTATTCGAGCTCCCAATCGTATCCGAGCTCCCAATCTTTTCCGAGCTCCCAATCGTATCCGAGCTCCCAATCTTTTCCGAGCTCCCAATCGTATCCGAGCTCTCAATCACATCGTTGACGTAACAAGATTGTGGTGTAGCTACTGAATTACAATGACTTATCGTTGGAGTTGAGTTCCGCGAAACGAACCCCTCGTCATCATTTTCGAGGTATCCAATATTTTTCAAATGAGGAGAGGTTTCGGTACCATTTATTTTACCGCCTGGGTTTAGCAAGTCCTTCCCAAAATCAACCTTTTCAGCTTTTATTTTATCCTCCCGAAGTCCAGAATTCACCGAGGTAATATCTCCGAACTTTCCGCCATTATTGGGGATTAGCATTCTGTACTTCAACACATAGTTAATATACATGCATTGACTCCAACGTTTTTTTGACTTCACTTTCTCAGGATCCTTAAAATGCATAAATAAAGGCATTCCTCCATCCAGAATGTACCTCAATTGCAGCCCATAAGGTGCCTCAAAACACAGACAATCGACAAGAGTCATACTAAACTTTGTAATCAACAGACTGACCAGCTGCTGCGCAAACTCTTTTAACTCCCTACCACTGCAACCGTTATCCATAAAAATGTGTGCCTCAATGTGTACGTCCTCTAGTTTGAGTTTCGTCGATTGGGATAAACCCTGCAAACTACGAAGCAGTCGTTTCACTTCGTAATCATCTTCACGGTACATTGTGGTACAAACATATATTGAGCTACTATTCTTAGTTTGGTCGGTGGTTTCCTCGCTGCTGACCGAATTGAGGACATCAGCTTTGTAGGACAAGAGCAGCTTCTGGTCAAAAAACAGACTGTTCCACCCATATGTCAAAAATAGGATCTCATACGGCTTGAATAGATAATTCGGGTTTCGTTTTATCAACTGGCAGATTTTTAGGACGTAAGGTACAGCCCACGTTAATAACGAGAAGGAAGCTGCGATGATAAGCGAGGTGGATTTCCCGAAGTCCCGAAGTTCGTCAACGTGGTACACCATTGGTGAAAGAACGGCGAGGCATAAAACTATACACGATGGTGTAGCTAAGAACATGGACGCCAAAATGCCCACCACGGGTACACAATATGCAATACTTAGATACAGAAATCCTTCTGCTGCTAGTCCTGCCAATATGTTGGAAATTAGAGGAATCATTATTTTCGAAGTGAAAGCACCCGTCCATTCGTTTTGGAACTTAATTAATATGTCTTCCACTGATTCCGTAGAATCTTTCATAATATATATCTTAAGAAGCAGGAATAGTATTATGCCAATAATCTTCAGGATTCCGTACATGACATGGATTCTTTTCACACCGTTCGTTGTCAATAGAGCTCGTGCCTGTAGCCGTGGTGACCACACTGTTGCCATGCCAGCAAGAGAGACACACATGATCATGGCTTGTAACCAAGTGATTTGATTGAAGAGACACAGTACGAGGGCAGCACCAGCAGGAGCAACAACAGCTAAAACACCGGCAATGATGTACATCTTCCTACAAGTCGCTTGACTGCAGGCGCTGACATCCTGAAACAATGGAAACAAAACCGAATACTTTGTATTTCATAATCAAGTAAAAGGAATCAAAGTCACAGTACGCTAGCGGGCTAATAACCATCTTATTTTTTAATGTCTGACAAAAGAGAGAGAGAGAGAGAGAGAGAGAGAGCGAGAGGCCGTAGCGCCGCTGCCTTGACAAAATTTCCGTCATGGTACACTGTATGGCGTATGCCCGTCTTCATTAGCCAAGTTCGAGCAATTTATTTCAATTCGTCAAGATGTTTAACAAACTCATTCTTACCTCAGTGCCACGAACAATGGCATCGGATAACAAAGACACTGACAGAACACCACCCATGATAGGAAGCAGCACATAGACCGGAAGTGACGTGGCCACGACCGTGGTAAAAGCAACAACAGAAGCACTTTCCATAACGGCAGCAATTATTCCCTGTAGACGATGACAAAAACAATAAAATATTTATAATAAATAATTATTTGATGTACAAATAAGTATAGTGAGCAGAATATTCGGTATTATTTCATTGACTAAAATGGCCGACACAATAGCAAACGACATTCGGCAAACCTCGACAGATTCCGGTACCCTTCGTAACCCTACATCTAGACTCGGATGTATGACAGTTACTGATATGTACCTACGACCATACATTTGCGATGCGGCTAGCCGACTACCGATTAACTTTAACAGGAAACCCTGCCGCTTTAACAAGTGTAGCAAACGACAGTTGAAGCTACATTATGTAAAAGCTAAATTTTGTTTTGGCTTCAAATGTTATAGAAAACATTATTCAAATATTTACTAATAACTCCGTCAGACCGGCTGGCGTCCTTACTGCGCTGCTACGGTGACGGGATATGATCTCGGAGCGCGCCATGCTGTGATCTCCATGGACGCCAATGATCGTCAGGTCACGGCGTTTGTTTAGAACATGATTTAGAGCAGTTTCCGCGCTGTGACAGCTTCTATAAGCTGACTGATATTAATACATTAATTCGTTGGTTTTTAAATGTTTTAGGAGCTGTATTTTGACCATCTTTTCCAATATTTTGGATAGAAACGGCAAGTTATAGACACTGGCCGATAATTCTTCAGGGGGAATTACGCCGTAAAATCCCAATGAAGTGCCAACCTCGTGGGTTTTTCACCGGGTCCTCCGGTTTCCTGCCATTGCGAAAGACTGCTACGCGCAAGCGAATTATTGAAATAAGATTAAATCATATGTTAGTCCCGAAATAGCCTAGGTTGTGTCGAGGTCACGTTAAACCCTGTGCCAAGGGCCAAATTGGAAAAAGGCCTAAGGCCTAATTTGCTACCCTTGTAAAATGACGCGATTATTATTATTAAACCCCATTTCTCTCTCTCTCTCTCTCTGTCCCTCTCTCCCTCTTTCTCTCTCTCTCTCTCTCCCAATGAAGTGTCTGTACAAACACCTGGATCAAAAACAGGAACTGAGATCACGAACCTTTTAGGGTCCGAAGGTTATAGAAGGGTATATAAAAGATGTCTTACCAGTGATACGTATTTAAAAGGGGGAAGCTGCCTTCCCTCGACTTTCGTTAGAAATGGAATAGTCCAGTACATTTGGAACACTGACCAGATATAGGGGAGTAAAATTGAACAGCCAACAGCAACATAGCTGTAAAAGATCAAAACATCAAAACATGCTGGAAAAAAATATTAAGGGGACCACGATATAAAAAAACACCTCATAATCGATTAATGATTATCTGAATCTAGGGTCCGACACGAGAAGACGTCTGTCCTCATCCGATTTCCTCCCATCGCTGTAAACCTTTATGCTATAAACGAAATGACCTAGTTTGTGTCGATTTCGCGATAAATTACTCTCTCTCTCTCTTTCTCTCTCTCCTCTCCCGTACCTATATGCTATACACGAAATGGCCTAGTTTGTGTCGATTGTGTGATAAACTCTCTCTCTCTCTCTCTCTCTCTCCTCTCCCGTACCTATATGCTATACACGAAATGGCCTAGTTTGTGTCGATTGTGTGATAAACTCTCTCTCTCTCTCTCTCTCCTCTCCCGTACCTATATGCTATACACGAAATGGCCTAGTTTGTGTCGATTGTGTGATAAACTCTCTCTCTCTCTCTCTCTCTCTCTCTCTCTCTCTCTCTCCTCTCCCGTACCTATATGCTATACACGAAATGACCTAGTTTGTGTCGATTGTGTGATAAACTCTCTCTCTCTCTTTCTCTCTCTCCTCTCCCGTACCTAGATGCTATAAACGAAATGACCTAGTTGATGTCGAGTGTGCGATAAATTCACCCTCACCTTTTCTCCCCTCCCCTCTCTCTCTCTCTCTTCTCCCGTACCTATATGCTATACACGAAATGGTCTAGTTTGTGTCGATTGTGTGATAAACTCTCTCTCTCTCTCTCTCCCTATCTCTCTCTCTCGCTCCCCCCCTCCCATACCTAGATGCTATACACGAAATGACCGAGTTTGTGTCGATTTCGAGATAAATTACTCTCCCTCTCTCTCCCTCTCTCTCTCTCTCTCTCTCCCCCCCTCCCGTACCTAGATGCTATACACAAAATGACCTAGTTTGTGTCGATTATGCGATAAATTCCCCCTCGCTCTCCTCTCCCTCTCTCTCTCTCCCTCCCTCACTCCCTTTCTCTATCTCTCTCTCTGTCTCTCTCTCCCGTGACGAGTAAGACTCAGGGAAGCTGAAGTGGCGGTCAGGGACAAGGAGCATAATAATATGAAACAATATCCGAATATGAAAATAATATCTACTGAAATCCTAGAAATAATTGTAAGGAAATTTTATACAAATTTCCGATAAATATGTTATATCAAATCTTATACAAAAGAATTGGTGCAACCAAAGAATATAAAAATAAAATCAAATCAAATGAACTGAAATTACTGTTCTGCTCCTACTGCTCTGCTCCTAAAATTGGCTGATGAAGACGAGCATACGGCGCTACGATCTACTCTTATATCGAATTCCAACTGTCAAGGGGTCTTTTACGTACACGCCAATGTGTAAACGGGATCTAGACAGCTGTCCTTGTCAGCCCCCCCCCCATCCAGTTTAACGGGCAAGAGGAAAACCACGCCGGAAAATCTGGATGAGCTTTCTCGGCCAATGCAGGGATCGAACACCCGACCTCCAGGCTAGCGAGACATCTTCTAGAGCGCACCAGTGCCCCTGAGAACGACTGATTTAGAAGAAAGACAATATATTCATACCTGGCTTCAAAGGAGTTACCATGACGACCATGAATCCGTAGTAACCAAATAAAAGTGGCTTCTGTATTGTATGTAGTAATAAAGTTATAATAAAGAACACTACAGGTATCCCGATCTGCAATAAAATAAACACAAGTTTAATTGTTTATAATACCCCCGTCAGACCGGGTGGTGTCCTTACTTCGTTGCTACGGCCACGGGAAATGGTTTTAGAGCCCGTTAAGATCACCATAACCTTGGTGGAAACACCAGCTATAAAGCTGTGGTCACCATGGTCGCCAATGATCACCGCGTCACTGCGTTTGTTTTGAGCATGTTTAAAACAAACGCCAAGGCCCTGCAGTGCGATCTGAACTAGAAAGCCACGGGAACACTTTATTCAGGTTTGTATTTTTGGTACATTTTCTCGCGTTGTGTTCGCGTTTGCCGGCGACCTTGTGTCGTTTCTGGTCGCTGTACGGTCGCAGCAGCACAGTAAGGACGCCACCTCGGTCTGACGGGGGCATAATGCATTTAGTGATAGTGTAGCAGTGGGAATCTTCGATAATAACTAAAGACTTAAACTATCCTTGGAACTATTTATTACCGGAAAACATTAACATCATATGCAGAGAACAGAACGTCCGACAAGCAGAGTAACTGTCCAGAGGTCGGTTGTTCAAAACTAAGTTATTTTAACGATCCGTTAAACTCTAACGGACATATCTTGGTAACGTGTTGTTTGCATTAAATTTACTACAGAAAACACTATAGAATACTTTATTTTTTCCTTTAGAAATATTAGTATAAATCTGTAGGAAAAAATTTACACCACAGAATGTTCGAGGCCTTTATTTCCAGCAACAATCTTTCTCTCCGTTAAAGTTAACGTATCGGTAATAGATAACGGAGCTTTGAGAAACCGGACCCTGGAAACGGAATGAAACCTAGAATACTTTGCCAATGGAGAAATCGGTATTTATATTAATATGGTGACCTAGGAATATACAAAGTATACACCAAGGCTACTTATAACAATTAAAGAAGAAAGATTTAAATGTAAAGGAAAATACAGTAAAATAAACAATAAGATAATTAAACTTGTTAATGTGTCCGCTGTCAACTGTGTGTGACATGGAGAAAGGGGCGCCTTGTCAACCTCGTGGGTTTCCTACGGGCACTCCGGTTTCCTCTCACTTCTAAAGACCCCTACTCACAAGCGAATTATTGAAAAAAAATTAAACCATACGTTAGTCCCAAAATGACCTAGTTGTGTTGAGTGGACGTTAAACACCATTTCTCTCTCTCTGTTTGTCATAATATTATCATCAGCCATCTGTGTCCCTATCACATCATATAAAATATAACCCATCACTAAATTAACATAAAATCGGCGTTTTTCGAAATTTGGTCAGAGAAATCCCATGCAAAGCAATGGCCGCTCCCTGTAAGTTCTCTCAGCTCTCTCCCACGATGTACATTGTTTTTCAAATGGGGGATTCGTGTATTATAAAGATAATGAATGAATGAATGAAATAGGGTTTAACGTCCTACGCTTCAGCACCTAACCTGGGCTAATTGAATACGGGCATACGCCAAACAGTGTGCTATGAGAGAAATTTTGCCCGGGCAGCGGCGCTACGGCCTACACTTATATCGAATTCCAACTGCCAAGGGATCTTTACGTGCACTCCAATTTTTACACGGGACCTCGGTTTTTCGTCCCACCCGATCGACTAGGCAGCTGTCCCTGTCAGGCCCTCCTTCTGCATCACTGACAAGGGGAAATCACGCCTGAAAATCGAGATGAACTTTCTCGGCCAACGCAGGGATCGAACACTCAACCTCCAGGCTAGCGAACCAGCGCCTTATCCACCTAGCCACCGTGATCCCTTATAAAGATAAATTCAGGTATATGACAACCTACCTTTAGTAAGGACCGCATCATAGCAGCCCCGTCTTCAGTAACTGAAACCAAAACTGACCCGGACATGACGTCTTATCCGTCACTAAATAAAAAACAAGCTGCACCTTTTATAGACCAATCAAAACGAGAACGAAATCAGGTAGTTACCCTTTTTTAACCACCGCCATAAACCTGTTTACCTTAGATTAAAGATACGTTATGGAATGAATGAATGAATGAAATGGGGTTTAACGTCCTACGCTTAAGCACCTAACCTGGGCTAATTGAAGACGGGAATACGCCATACAGTGTGCTATGAGGGGATACGCCATACAGTGTGCTATGAGGAAAATTTGGCAACTGAATTTCAACTGCCAGTGGTTCTTTTACGTGCACGTCAATGTGTACACGGGACCTCGGTTTTTAGTGCCATCCGAACGACTAGGCAGCTGTCCTTGTCAGGCCCTCCTTCTGCATCACTGACAAGGGGAAATCACGCCGGAAAATCGAGATGAACTTTCTCGGTCAATGCAGGAATCGAACACCCAACCTCCAGGCTAGCGAACCAGCGCCTAATCTACTTAGCCACCGTGATCCCGATACATTATGGGAGATTAGATAAAGAGTTGACAGTCCTCACTATAATAGATGTTGTAAATAGAATATGTTGGGAGATTAGAAAAAGAGTTGACAGTCCTCACTATAATAATTAAAAACTAGATAATGGAAATGGGAAGGGAATTTGCTGAAAATCTCAGTCAAATTGATCCACTCTGAACCGAGAATTTACGATTTAATTTCCGTCTAGCCTCGATCACCATTACTGAAGTCAGTACGATAAAAAGCATAGTCTCGATTGTTCATTTTTTATTTTAATTATCAATGAGCATTAAGCAGCATATATGATTCTAATCCAGTAAATATCTCAGGTTGGCGATAACACCGAGAGTTGATTATGGTCTGGAGAAGTTAATTAATGTCTAATTATGTTAAAGCCCCAATACCACTCTTGTTGTAACTGAATAATATGTCCCCATCTTTATTCTGGTCAACAAATTGTACTTTTTTACAATATTCCAATTAATAAATGATACAATATGTTTAAATAAGGCTAAAAAAAATTTCTGGACCTGTCAAGCCAGCAAGGGTGTAATTGTCCCTTTAATATAGTCGAGGTGGCTCCCAGTAGATATCCTCCGTTTACCCATAGACATTGATTGTACGTCTAAAACCTGCGAAGACCGGCCAACATAGGTAAATTTTCGGATGTTGAAACTTCCAATATTAAAACTATTCACCCATTTTTGATGATTGACAACTCCCTTTTTTTTTCTTTTTTTTTTTCGTCTTTTTTTCTTTATTGTTATAGTTCTTTGTATTTTTTTAGCATAAATGTTCAACCTACTGTTCTTAAATGTACTCTCACTTTCACCAATTAAAAAAACTACTATGTCAGGAAGCGATATTCATAAGCATGCTGCTTGTTTTCGTATCCTTTAAACTGTACAATTGTATGACTATGTGTAATTATATTGAATAAAATATTGTTTAAACCAAGACCGGCCAAATCAGATTCCCCGAATGAAGAAAAGATGTTCGCGTATATTTGGCATCCGCAGTCATAGGCGTACGGGCTCGATGACAGTTAAGGGGGCAGAACCCGAAATGCCCGAAAAAAATTCGGGTTTACAGACAGCGGCGCCGGTCTTCCTCGAGAAGCGAAGAAGCGGAGCTTACCTTGTATGACCCCACCCCCTCCCCGCCAAAGAGAGGTTTGGAATATTTGACGGCTGCAACCACGATTTTCTGCTATTCCGCCCCCTGCCCCCCCCCCCCGGCTCGTACGCCTATGTCCGCAGTAACAGTTGTAAACAAGTCATAATCCATCAATTTATTACTCACATAAACAGTAAAATAAAAATACTACAACTGCGGGAGACACGACAATATAATAAACTAAACCTTTTTGTTAGGAGTGTTATGATCAAACAAAACAGAAATAAGAGAGAGAGAGGGGGAGAGAGGTGGAGAGAGAGAGAGAGAAATGGGCTTGAATGTCCACTCAACACAACTAGGTCATTTCGGGACAAACATATGGTGTAATTTTATTTCAATAATTCGCTTGTGGGTAGGGGTCTTTAGCAGTGGGAGGAAACCGGAGAACCCGGAGGAAACCCACGAGTTTGAGAAGGCGCCCTTATCTCCATGCCACATACGCTCACATCAGGGCTCGAACCCACTGCCGCAAGCCAGAGGTGGTCGGCCAGCTAGAGGTCTAACCGCGACACTCTAGTTCACTAGGCCATCCAAACACCCAGAAACAGAAACAAGATAATGCACAAATTGAAATGACCCTGTCCGCTCAACTGAACTAGATAGTCCAGTCATAACAACGTAAATAAAGCAGTAAATAAATAAAATATGCATATATATATACAATAAATAGGAATATTTACAATTAGACAATAAACCCCATTTCATTTCATATCATATCCACAGGAACGACGATAGGTCATGATAATAGGTCACCGGGTAAACAAAAACATCTTAGGTATGTACTGGCGGGAGCGTATCGTTGTGCCGCCGTCCCTTATAACCCTAACCCAACCCTAACAGTGGCATAACGGGTCGGCGGCATAACGGGTAGGCCTCCCCCCCCCCCTAGGCTGTAGCCATGGGTCCAGATCGTTATGCCGCCGTCCCTTATTGTTAGGGTTAGGGTACACATAACCCTACCCCTAACCCCACCCTAACGGAGGCATAACGGGTCGGCGGCATAACGGATACCTCCCCTACTGGCAACCAACCTTCTGTATATAATTTACAAGTAAAGAAATAAATGCAATATGTATAAATATATACAAATAAATAGGAATATTTAGGCAATAAAATCTGTATATATCTACATCTTTCCTACCATCTGCCAATTGCATGACCCTATTTCACAAAAACTTAAATCTCCTTAAATCGCCTTAAATGGGCGAGTTTCAGAAAATCCATTAAGATAATATTTTAAAGGAAGCTAAATGGCTAATATTTGAGACCTTAAAATTGACACAAAAGAGTCGCACGGTATATAATAATTTAATATGAATGTATATAAACTGATTTACATTCGGCCGTTCCAGTTCACTCTAATTTCGAATCAGTTATGTACGGCGAAATACGTCAGAAGTCTCAATCGAATGGTAATCTCTAGCGTCTGGTTACCCCAGTCTACACCAACAGTATATATTGCTCATGCTCTCCAGATAAGAATATGACGTCACCGTTTGACATGACTTTTGGAATGTCTAGCCTTGTTCTTCGAGTCCCTTGTTATAAATGGCGATTTAACGCATTATTGTGCACGATTCGTGTACCAATGATAAAATGTTTATTTTATCTTAAATATTGGATATCAGAAGCCCATCTTTTCCAGGTAAGACCACAACATCAAAGTTGATTTAAATTGACAAAAAATTCGTTTTTTTCTATGTCGAAGACTATGGATGATATTGAGTTAGAGACATAGCTACTTTAAGTCAAATTTCGATCTTAACTTAAAATGGTGAACTCTAGGTTCTCATTTTATCTGAATCGACATTAAGCCGCGTGGGTTTTACCAGGGTCCCCCAGTTTTCTCCAACTGCTAAAGACCCCTACGAGCAAATTCTTGACAAATAACAAATAATCTCTACAAAATATCGTAATGCCAATTACAATTTTATTTTAAATATAACTATAACAATAACTTCTTAAATTTTTACAGTGTGGAGACTAAATGGCAAAAGGTTTTAAGTTGATACTTGTAACAAATCAGCGCCCTAAAAAAGATAGCCTGGGTTTCATATAACAAGCGATGCGTTGCCTTTTTCTTCAGTTCCTAGGAGCAGAACAGTAGGACGCTAAACCCCGTTTAATTTCATTTCTTTTCCTAACATACTGGTAGTTAATTCATTATCATCAACAGCATCCACATCCCTATAAAATATAAAAATAACACAACTGATCTTTGAATATCTAGCAAAATAACATTCTAAAATTAAACTCAAAACGTCTACCGAAATAATGTAACGTCATATATCTGGCAGAGAGAGAGGGAGAGGGGAGAGAGAGAGAGGGAGAGAGAGAGAGAGAGTACGTCCACTCGACACCAACTACATGTAAGTCATTCGTGAACTAATATATGGTTCAATTTTATTTCAATAAATTAGCTTGCGCGTAGGGGTCTTTAGCAGTGGGGCAACCCGGAAAAAAACACGAGGATGGGCAGGCAACAAATGTCTAGCAAAATAACATTTCTAAAATTAAATTTGAAATTGAAATGATAACTCAAAACCAAGCACGACTTGATCACCGCCGACTAAGAATTCCGACGTCGTCACATCACAAAATGGAAGTCCGTCTCCCGATTCGCAATTGCCAAAGGAACAGACATGCCAAGTTGGATTGGCGGCACCTCAGGCTGTAAAGAAAGTGATATAGAAATTATAAAAGTTTGAGTAGAAGAGGGCAAGAGCATGATCAGTTGTCCCTTGTTCCTGTTTTACCGTCCACATTTTGACAGTCGAGAATCATCCGAACCGATGAAGGTTAATTTGCTACAAAAAATACTCATAGATAAATTAAAAGGACTGAAAATACAATATCGTTATAAAAAAAATGTCGCCGCGCACTTCCCGTTATTTGATCTTAACAGAAAAATATTAAAGATCTTCTTGTTGGCTAGAATGTCTTTACAGTCACAAACAATTAACCGCGGACATGAATTTCATTCAATATGGCCACAAAAGGAAAGGAAAGGAAATGGGGTTTAACGTCCTACGCTTCTGTACCTAACCTGGGATAATTGAAGGCGGACATACGCCATACAGTGTGCTATTGTGCTATGAGGGAAATTTTGCCCGGGCAGTGGCGCTACGGCCTAGTCTCATATCGAATTCCAACTACAAAGGGATCTTTTATGTGCACGCCAATGTGTACACGGGAGCTCGGTTTTCGTCCCATCCGAACGACTAGGCAGCTGTCCTTGTCAGGCCCTTCGTTCTGCATAACTGACAAGGGGAAACCACGCCGCAAAAACCCGATGAACTTTCTCGGCCAATGTAGGGATCGAACACCCGGCATCCAGACTTGCGAGCCTTCCCCCTATCCACTTAGCCATGTGATCCCCAATATGGCGACACGTTTAGAAAAGGTGTGGGTTGGGGAAATATCTGTAAGGAAACAATATTGGCAGGCTCACCCGTCTCCTAATCGTTCTGCATCTTCAACGGTATCTGGTAGATTCTGATGGAATGTTTCTGGCAGCAGCAGTAAAGTCAACACCAGAGCAATAATACAAACAATACAGAAAAGCATAAACGGCGCAACCTCTGCAAATCTACCAGGTATAAAGCTAGCCTGAAATGAAAATAAATAAAACTAATAGTTAGGCAGATGGACACAGCTCACTAAATATTGTAGGGAGAAAGTTTTTTTGGTCTTTCTCCCCCCTTTCCTAATAATAATAATAATAATAATAATCGCGTCATTTTACAAGGGTAGCAAATTTGGCCTGAGGCCTTTTTCCAATTTGGCCCTTGGGACAGATCGTGCGAATGATTCCTGTTTCCCACCTTTCGCATTTCGATTTTTGTTGACTTTTTGGTTTAGCATCGAAGAAAAGGATTTGATAATACATTTTCTGTCAGGTTTTAGTGAATATTCATGATTTTGAGGCGGATGGATACAAGAGTTAAGAGGTTGGTTACGTATAAATGCATGTTTATTTGTCTCTACTTCCAGCTTGGGTATCTCAAGTTTTTCATGGTGAAGCTCGTACATGCTTTTGGGCAAGAGTTTGCCACACTTTTCCCCGTCTGTGGCAGAAAGCGTTCTACCCAACGAAATGAAATGGGGTTTAACGTCCTACTGTTTTGTTCCTAACCTGGGCTAATGGAAGAGGGGCTAAGCCATACAGTGTACATGTACTATGAGGGAAATTTTGACCGGCCAGCGGCGCTACGACCTACTCTTATATCGAATTCCAACTGCCAAGGGATCTTTTGCGTGCACGCCAGTGTGTACACTGGACATCGGCTTTTCGTCTTATCCGAACGACTAGACAGCTGTCCTTGTCAGACACCCAGTCCTGCATCACTGACAAGGGGAAACCACGTCGTAAAATCAGGAAAACCTTTCGTGGCCAATGCAGGGATCAAACACCCGACCTCCAGGCTAGCTAGCTAGCGTTTTTTAACCCACTTAGCCACCATCCCCCTCTAACCAACGAAAATTTGGGAAAAGGTTAGAGCCGGTCTTAGAGACAAGAATTAACATTAAAGTCAATGAGGAAATCTTTAGTGATCTGTGGCCAGATAACTGTAACATGAAAATTATTTGTGTATCATATTGAATAACACAAAACAGTTGCCTGGTATGCCTTTATGCGTTTTTTCTGTCAATGTCCAAAAGAGAAGGCGAGGATTGGGCACGGTTGGCCCTCTCATGGCCCAAATGTTTTTAACACCAAATTCGAAACAATCTGTTTATTACAGTAGTCTGTATCTGGTTCGCAAAGTTTCCGCCAGATGGTTGGGGAATATAATAGAGAATATAATGTTTTGGGTAACGCTGAGTATCTATAGGTTCTCTCATGTCCAAAATAGGAAGTTTGGGTCACGCTGGGTATCTTTAGGTCCCCCAATGACCACAATGCTTTAAACCAAATTTGAAATAAAACAAATAAGTGTTTACAAGATTTTCGGAATAGGGAAGCGTAACTTTAGAACACAAAGACGGGGAACGCAGGTTGTCAATAGGATTCGTCCTCTCATGCTTCCCCCTAAATTTGAAACAATCTGTTTATAACTGTAGCTTGTATCGGGTTTCCAGGATTTTCGTGCTTGGTTTGTGTGTGTGTGTGTAGGGGGGGGGGTATCGATGGGGTTAATGGCCATAATGTTTCACACCGGATCCAGGAGGGGGTTTGCCAGTTTCCTGTTAAAGAAATCTGCCATCATCGTCTCTAAATTACATAGGCATGCATACAAATTGAGCTTATTAAAGAGAGAAATCATTTTTATAATGATGTAGGATCACAATGTGATTTAATTTCATTGATGCAAGGCATTCAATTTTTTATTTAGCTGAGCAGGTTGGGGTTTGGCCCCCCCCCCCCCCCCCCACACTTACCCTCTGGATCCGCCCCTGAGAATGTTGGATTTCTCCTCTCATTATTCGAAAGGAATCCGTGAAAAACTATAGCCTTTGTCGCTTTCACGAGGTTTTCGACAAAGGGAGATAACACCATAACGGAAAGACGCGCAAAGCTGAATATAAATCGGGTTCGTCCTCTCTTGATCAAAATGATTCACACTTAATTTTTAAACTGCAGCCCCTATCGCGTTCACGTTTTTTTTTGCAAAGGGGTGGTAACTACGGAACGGAGTGTCGCAGAGTGCTTAATATCGATAGGGTTCATTCTCTCATCATGCTCTCATGTCCCCATTGCTTCACATGAAATTTGAAACAGTGCGTTAAAAACCGACGGATGGACAGAGGCGACAACATAATGCGCCCATATGGTTTTTGAAAAAAATGGTTAAGTTCGGTGCGGTGTCGGGGGGCTCTATCCTCCACACCTCACCCGGTCGATTTTTCGACCTTCAGTATTGTAGCTTACTAAAAGTTTCAAATAAGGTGCAACCACAGATCCTATTCTTGCTGAAGCAGAACTTGTACCAATGCCGACATTTCTTAATTCAGTTGGGAACAGTTCACTTGTCCATAACCAGCACACGGCGAAAGCGCCATTAATTCCACATTGTCCAAAGAGAGTAAAGCACGTCATCAACCACTTGAGATCTGAAAAAAACAACAACCGAAAACGTGTGTTCTATAGTGAGAATATCTATCCGAATTCTACAGCTTCGGAAAAGCTAGAACAAAGATGCCAGAACTGAAATGAAATGGGGTTTAATGTACTACGTTACTGCTTCGACTGGGCTATTAAGGGGGGTTTATATAAATACCTTTAGTGTTTGTCTGCTTACCTATAGAAGGTTGGGATAGCCTAGTGGTCTATAGTGACGCGCTTCGACCTCTAGCTGGCCAGCCACCTCTGGCTTGCGGCTGTGGTTTCTTGCCCTAGTGTTAGCTTATATGGCATGGAGTTAGGGGCGCCTTCTCAACCTCGTAGGTTTCCTCCGGGCATTCCGGTTCCTTCCAATGCTAAAGACCCCTACGCGCAAGCGAATTATTGAAATAAATTTTTAAAAAGAACATATGTTAGTACCGAAATGACCTACTTGTGTTGAGTGGACGTTAAACCCCATCTCTCTCTCTCTCTCCCCCCCTCTCTCTCTCTCTCTCTCTTAAAAACGGGATGGTTTAATTTATTTCAATAATTGGCTTGCGCGTAGGGGTCTTTAGCAGTGGATGGAAACCGGAGTGCTCGGAGGAAACCCACGAGGTTAAGAAGGCGCCCCTATCTCCATGCCACATACGCTCACAACATGGCTCGAAATCACAGCCATAAGACAGACAAAGTTAGAAGATTGACATGATATAGTTAGTAACTGTGGTCATACCTGATGGTGTGTACAATATAATTAGTATTACCTGGTGGTGCGTACAATATAATAAGTATCGCCTAGTGGTGCGTATAATATAATAAGTATTACCTGGTGGTGCGTATAATATAATTAGCATTACCTGGTGGTGCGTATAATATAATTAGTATTACCTGGTGGTGCGTATAATATAATAAGTATTACCTGGTGGTGCGTATAATATAATTAGTATTACCTGGTGGTGCGTATATTAAAATTAGTATTGCCTAGTGGTGCGTATAATATAATTAGTATTACCTGGTGGTGCGTACAATATAATAAGTATTACCTGGTGGTGCGTATATTATAATTAGTATTACCTAGTGGTGCGTACAATATAATTAGTATTACCTGGTGGTGCGTATATTATAATTAGTATTACCTAGTGGTGCGTATAATATAATTAGTATTACCTGGTGGTGCGTATAATATAATAAGTATTACCTGGTGGTGCGTATAATATAATTAGTATACCCTGGTGGTGCGTATAATATAATTAGTAATACCTAGTGGTGCGTATAATATAATTAGTATTACCTGGTGGTGTGTACAATATAATTAGTATTACCTGCTGGTGCGTACAATACAATAAGTATCGCCTAGTGGTGCGTATAATATAATAAGTATTACCTGGTGGTGCGTATAATATCATTAGCATTACCTGGTGGTGCGTATAATATAATTAGTATTACCTAGTGGTGCGTACAATATAATAAGTATTACCTGGGGGTGCGTATATTATAATTAGTATTACCTAGTGGTGCGTATAATATAATTAGTATTACCTGGTGGTGCGTATAATATAATTGGTATTACAGCTATTAAAGCAATACTTCCCAGGAGAAAGCAGCCACACAGAAGTCTTTTACGTCCTAACCTTTCTACTGTTAATATAACTACAATATGACAACCGGCTTCCACAATCGTTGCTAGAACAAGGTTGAGGTATATATCTCCAACTAATGACTCTAAATTTAACATAATTCCAAAATAACTGACACTTACTGCAAACCTGCAAAACAAACATACTCAGTTTTAGTAACTAAACCCGTTGCCGATCATTGATAGTGTTTCTTGACAGACTTTCGGCGGAAGACTTCTCAGCCATCTTTGATGGAAATCACCTGACCTCTTCTTAAGCCTGTTTTCCACTAGGCGAATTTTTTCGAGTACAGGCAGTATAATTTCAGGCGGCGCCACACTCCTCCCTGGCTCTTTTCTCTGCGAAAATGTGAGTTGGACCAGTTTCTACTTACCAGCCGCGAAAAAAGGAGCAAGCCAATCAGAATTCCGTAAACTCTCACGTGGTAAAATACAACTCACGAGGCCAAGGCCACCCCATTCTCGTAGCAGTAAAATGGCGCGAAAGGTTTTCTTTCTGAACTTCCACAATGGCTGCTGCTTTTAATCTGAGATATTTACTCTTGTTAAAGGTAAGATCGATTAAAATGTTAATCAATCTTACCTTTAACAAGAGTAAATATCTCAGAGTAAAAGCAGCAGCCATTGTGGAAGATCAATAAGGAAACCTTTCGCGCCAATTCTGCCATGAAACAAAGAATGATCGAAAGAATCGCTTGTGTAGTGGAAAATACCAGCGCGCTTGATCGAAATCTTTTGGGGCGAAAAAAATCGCTTCGCGCGAAAAAGTTCGCCTAGTGGAAAACAGGCTTTAGCAACACAATGGTTTTCTCAAATCGGCGTCTCTCGGCCCTTTTATACATTGTGTCTACTGTAAAATAAACTGGCACTGAATATTAATTAAAACTGAAATTATTCAAATTGGTATTCCTTTATGTTTTCCTAACCTTAAATTGTGACAGAGCATCGTTTTCATATACCTCTTCTTCCGACAAGCGGATCTATTTGATCCCGTGCCAGTGGTACAGGACGGAGGCCTGACAAGGACAGCTGTCTAGTCGTTCGGATGGGATAAAAAGTCAGGTCCCGTGTACTAATTAGCTTGCACGTAAAGATCCCTTGGCAGTTATAATTCGATATAAGAGTAGGCCACAGCGAATAGCACACTGCATGGCGCATTCGATGCGCGTCTTTATTAGCCCAAGTGCAGCAGAAGGACGTTAAACCTATTTGATTTGCCTATTGTTCAGGCAAACAGACCGTCTATTCGATGTGCATATTCCATCCGGACATTTCTTAATTTTCTAAATTGATAAGAGAGAGAGAAATGGGGTTAAACGTCGACTCAACACAACTAGGTCATTTCGGGACTAACATATGGTTTTAATTTTATTTCAATAATTCGCTTGCGCATATAGGGTCTTTAGCAGTAGGGGTCTTTAGCAGTAGGGGTCTTTAGCAGTGGGAGAAAAACCCGGAGTGTCCGGAGGAAACCCACGAGGTTGAGAAGTTGCTCCTATCTCCATGTCACATACGCTCACACCAGGGCTCGAAACCACAGCCGCAAGCCAGAGGTGGCGGGCCAGCTAGAGGCCGAAGCGCGGCATTCTAGACCACTAGGCCATCCCAACCCCCACACCCAGATTGATAAGAACAGTGATCACTTACCACATGAAGTAAATAACAAAAGTTCGCACACATCGTTTCTTAGTTGAACAGAGTTTCCAGAATTTAGCAGTTGTAATGTTTGCTGGAACTCTGATCGTGTTAATCACCGTTTCACTGATAATTTTCTTGTTAAATTTAGCAACGTCCTTGATTATTTTTCTGGCTTTGACCGTATAACCTTTAGTTAACAACCAACGAGGACTTTCAGGGATGATTCTGTAAAATGAGTGTATATTGCAGGCATGATTAATTTTGTTGCACACGACCACCAGAGGCGGATCTAGGGGGGGGGGGGCTAGGGGCCCGGTCCCCCTAAATAACAGAATAAAAAATAGATATGCGCCACAAATCACCACTGACACCCCGATTTTTTCAAAAGTTTTCTCGGGGGACCAACACGCCCCCCCCCCCCATAACAGGATTTCCTGGGTCCGCCTCTGCACACGAAAGTCGTATACTTGATACGACGTGTTTGCCACTGTGTAGTATTTTTAGTATGACCAGTATGTAATTAAGAGAAAACACTTAAAATATACCATGTGTAACCGTTCAGCTACCGCAAACCCCACTACCAAAATAATTAATGCTTATTCGAGTTGTTTTTTTTGGTCACTCTGGTGTATTTCTAGTATTTAATTTATTAGAAACACTCCTAACTTAGAAAAAAATAATAAACTGTGTGTTGAAAACATACCAAGTGTAACTCTGGTGTATTTTTAGAAATATGTCAAATCAAATTTACAGTATTTAATTTATTAGAAATACTTCTAACTTAGAAAAAAAGAATAAACAGTGTGTTGAAAATATACCAAGCGTAACTTACAGGAAAAAGAACAAGAGATGTGTTGAAAAGATGGCCGCTGTAAGATGTAAATATCGCCAATTTCTGATGAGATAGCCAAATAACGAAATCATGAACAAACCAAGGCACCATGTTAAGTTAGATATTAAACCAGTGTATCGTCTTTTAGATGGACCAACAAATTCTACCCCTATAAAGATAACAAACATATACATGCAAAATCATGCTTTACTTGAAATACTACTTCCACCGGACATGACGTCATGGTAGCCATCTTGGAGTTGTGAGAGATACCGGAATTCTACCCCTATAAAGATAACAAACATATACATGCAAAATCATTCTTCACTTGAAATACTACTTCCACCGGACATGACGTCATGGTAGCCATCTTGGAATTGTGAGAGATACCGGAATTCTACCCCTATAAAGAAAACAAATATATTCATGCAAAATCATTCTTTACTTGAAATACTACTTCCACCGGACATGACGTCATGGCAGCCATCTTAGAATCGTAAGAGATACCGGAATTCTACCCATATAAAGAAAACAAATATATTCAGGCAAAATCATTCTTTACTTGAAATACTACTCCCACCGGACTTGACGTCATGGCAGCCATCTTGAAATTGTGAGAGATACCGGAACGTTCAAGTCTATGGCGTAAGTAGTCATCTGTCCAGTCCCAAATATAAATATATAAACATTAAACTACTTTCCTGCACAATCAGTGCCATATCATGTTCTATGAGGGACACTGTGTCCAGACAACGGTGCTACGACCTACCCTTATAGCGAATTCACACTTTCTAGGCCAGCACTTGGAGGGATTTGCCAGTGGGGCGAATCCAAAGCGAGTCATTTCGTCCCTTGTGCTTATCCTCTGACGTCGGCTAGTCATTCAGTAAAATATAGGCTTTAGAAGACACTGTTCAATCTTTGAACGTCGATAAAAAAAAACAATCAGATTAATCTAAATAAAAAAAAAAATACAGAATCGATTTCGTCCCTGAAGCTGCAATTTAAAAATGTAAAATAAAAATTATAAGAAAATTGAAACCTACCAATTATATAGCAAGTAAGAGCCTGTCCACCAATAGAAAGTCCAAGCAAAAACCTTAATACTAATAGTACTGTGTAGTTAGGCGACCAAACCATGAGATACGCACAAATTACAAACAAATAGTTCGACATTACCATAAGCGGTTTACGACCAAATCTGAAAATAATCAATGCGTATTGAAATATATAGCCATTTGGTAAGGAGAGAGAGAGAGAGGGGGGAGAAATGGGGTTTAACGCCCACGCGGAAAAAAAAACTAGGTAATTTCGGGACTAACATATCGTTTAATTTTATTTCAAAAATTCGAATGCGCCTAGGGGTCTTTAGCAATGTGAGGAAACCGGGGGACCCGGAGAAAATCCACTAAGTTGGACAGGCGACCCTACTCGTTGTCACATACAACCGGGGATTCGAAACCACGCCAGTTGACTTTATGACAGGCTTTATGACACAGCGTGCGCACACTAACCATTCAGCCATCCAACCCCCTCGATGAAGAAGACTTTGAAAAGGAACCAAATCAAAACTTATCTGTTTAATTTGAAATTACCATAGGCTGCGAATTTAAGATTGTTTTTCTAGAGAGCTTTCATTTTGTAAATAGATTTATATAGACTTACAGATCAGCCAAATTACCCAGAAGGCCAAATCCAAATAATAAACCGAGGAATAGAACCATGACAGCATTACTCTCTAGCATAGCATTATCACAAACCATATCAAACTGTTTGAAAATAAATAAAAACAATTCATTATCACAAACCATAACAAACTGTTGTAAAATAAATAAAAACAATTCATTATCACAAACCATATCAAACTGTTTGAAAAAAAAATAAAAACAATTCATTATCACAAACCATATCAAACTGTTTCAAAATAAATAAAAACAATTCATTATCACAAACCATATCGAGCTGTTTCAAAATAAATAAAAACAATTCATTATCACAAACCTTATCAAACTGTTTGAAAATAAATAAAAACAATTCATTATCACAAACCTTATCAAATTGTTTGAAAATAAATAAAAACAATTCATTATCACAAACCATAACAAACTGTTTGAAAATAAATAAAAACAATTAATTATCACAAACCATAACAAACTGTTTGAAAATAAATAAAAACAATTCATTATCACAAACCTTATCAAACTGTTGTAAAATAAATAAAAACAGTTCATTGTCACAAACCATAACAAACTGTTTGAAAATAAATAAAAACAATTCATTATCACAAACCTTATCAAATTGTTTGAAAATAAATAAAAACAATTCATTATCACAAACCATAACAAACTGTTTGAAAATAAATAAAAACAATTAATTATCACAAACCATAACAAACTGTTTGAAAATAAATAAAAACAATTCATTATCACAAACCTTATCAAACTGTTGTAAAATAAATAAAAACAGTTCATTGTCACAAACCATAACAAACTGTTTGAAAATAAATAAAAACAATTCATTATCACAAACCATAACAAACTGTTTGAAAATAAATTTAAAAAAATTCATTATCACAAACCATAACAAACTGTTTGAAAATAAATAAAAACAATTCATTATCACAAACCTTATCGAGCTGTTTCAAAATAAATAAAAACAATTCATTATCACAAACCATATCAAACTGTTTCAAAATAAATAAAAAATAATTCATTATCACAAACCATAACAAACTGTTTGAAAATAAATAAAAACAATTCATTATCACAAACCATAACAAACTGTTTGAAAATAAATAAAAACAATTCATTATCACAAACCTTATCAAACTGTTTGAAAATAAATAAAAACAATTCATTATCACAAACCATAACAAACTGTTTCAAAATAAATAAAAACAATTCATTATCACAAACCATATCAAACTGTTTGAAAATAAATAAAAACAATTCATTATCACAAACCATATCAAACTGTTTGAAAATAAATAAAAACAATTCATTATCACAAACCTTATCAAACTGTTTGAAAATAAATAAAAACAATTCATTATCACAAACCATAACAAACTGTTTGAAAATAAATAAAAACAATTCATTATCACAAACCATATCAAACTGTTTAAAAATAAATAAAAACAATTCATTATCACAAACCATAACAAACTGTTTGAAAATAAATAAAAACAATTCATTATCACAAACCATAACAAACTGTTTGAAAATAAATAAAAACAATTCATTATCACAAACCATATCAAACTGTTTAAAAATAAATAAAAACAATTCATTATCACAAACCATATCAAACTGTTTGAAAATAAATAAAAACAATTCATTATCACAAACCATATCAAACTGTTGTAAAATAAATAAAAACAATTCATTATCACAAACCATATCAAACTGTTTCAACATGAAAACACCCTTAAACATACATTATCTTAAAACCTATTTATTCAGCAGGCAAGTTTTACCCTAAAATTATAACTTTGTATCTTATGATAATTTTATGATTTTATAATTAATGTTTTTTAACTTATATCTCAGTTTATCTCAGTTTATCTCTGATCATTTTAATTTGATGTTTTAACTTATATCTCATTTTATCTCTCATCATTTTTATTTAATGTTTTAACTTTTAACTCATTTTATTTTATTTTTACCATTTTTATTATAGATATCTTTTACATTATATTTTATTTCATTTTGTGATTATGTCTATTATTTACTTTTAGCTCTTGTAAAGCGTTTCTGAAACGAATTGTGTAGAACGCTATATAAAAATAAATTATTATTATTATTATTATTATTATTATTATTATACGATACCTAATTCTGCCTGATTGTATGTAACACTTTCTGGAAGGCAATCTATTAACTAAATATGTTTATTAGATTCTAAATGGTAAGCTCAGTTTCTTACCTTTTTCATCAAATCTGAATGATACCCTATCCCTAGTGAGATTGGTGAAGCTCCAATATAATGCCCAAGTTACTGATATTGATCATAATCAAGGCTATCACTTTATAATTGAAAGACTGTCAATTCTTTTGTGGAGGTGGGGGGGCGCCATTTCTCGGTGCCCCTTGCTTTTCTGGGGTGCAATGTACCCCCTGCAACTCCGCGAGGTACGACCCTGTTTTACCTCAGTGGCAAATGTCAGGATCGGGATAGACTATGTACATGCGTACTCATTCGGCAAACCTCGACAGATTCCGGTATCCTCCGTAACCCTACATATAGACTCGGGTGTATGATAGTAAGTGATTTCTACCTACGACCATACATGGGGGCAGCCATTTTTTATCCGGGTCCTTTAAAATAGTTCCAAAATGGCGGACTTCGTCATACATCCGAGTCTAGATAGGGTACCGGAATCTGTCGAGATTTGCCGAGTGCATGCGTACTGCCTCTGCAAAGAATGACATGCGCATTACCTCAGTGACAAACGTTGATGTAAATGTGGAGGTATCATACACCCAGGAACTACACTTGTATTCTAATGACGTCATATTACCATATTTATCGACCGTAGTATTACGTAGAAGACAGCTAGAGGATTGTGGTATAGATTGATTTATAAGGTTACCATGGTAATCGTTTTGTTGATGGTAGGTATCGTTTGTATATCCTGGTATTGCACATCTGTTAAATAGAAACATTCCCAGACTCAATAAAATTATTCAAATACAAATCTTGATTCAATAAAATACAGATCTACCACAATCTATTTAAAATACAGATCATGTGTGAAATAGCTTTTTTTAACGTCCGCTTCCACCGAAGTGATATCGAAGATCTATATTTCGTTTCGCGTTTTTATACATTCGATGGCCTCCATCTGACCGTCTGAAGTGGGAGGTCGTGGTGGGAGTCATACGAGCGCCTTTTCACCCTATGACTACACAATTACTACACGTAGTCTACCAAACCATATAAGTAGTCGTCAAATACACGTGCAGCAATCCAATTCAGTAAATGGAGATAAATTCCATACTAGACGGCGATACTCAAGTCTTTAACACGTAACGTCAATCATTGGCTCAATGGTACGTGCATGAAATGGTAAATACGTGTATACCCTGTCTGGCGCACGACTCCCGCCACTACCGTCGTAATTACGGAAACATCAGGTTAATTAACTTAGCGATCACAGACCTTGTAATCAACATTTTTATGATGGCGACTTCAGAACTTTAAAAAAGTCTATAGACAAGTCCCTGTTCATGCAACGAACCAAAAAGTCATCACAAAATGAGAATGCTCTGGCAGAACTCAAAGCTGGGAAACATACACCCAAATTCAAACTACTGTAGTTGGTTTTTAACACAATTTTACGGATATACAATGAGACGACAGTAACCTCGTCGAAACATCGCTTGGCATCAAACTTAGTAATTGTGTATCCATCCAAAAATTGTACCTTATGTTAATATGTTCAATTACATCCCACTTCTACCTCGTTGCCATTGGCAACCTTTGATAAAACTGGCCTGTTTATTTCCAATACAGGCTTAAAAGCATCCGTGTATCAGAAATGAACAGTACACTTTTTAAAAAGGGTACTGTTCATTCCCGACAAACGAACACTTCTACACCGTTTAAGATACCATTCAAGCAAGAAGTAGCGGACGTTTAGTCCGGCCCAGATCGCAATGATAACAATGGCTTTATACAATGCAGTCGGACAAATGACATGAAATAACTAGTCAAAATTACAGTAACAAAACAAACCGGGTGGAACAACCTGGCGTTTCAAAAATATATACAATGACATTAAATTAACATAACATATTACAAAAATCAATTATTATACATATCAATTGGCATCTATTCCATCATTTGGTTTGATTTATATTAATATGCAAAACACATAAATTAGAATACTGAATAATTATTTCAATTGTGATGATAGAAGGTGCAGTTCTCTTGCTGGACACTTCACAGGCATTGAAAAAAAGCAGGATGAAAAAAAACGCCTAGAAAGACATACATTTTTTTACAAATAATTCATTGATGCACACTTTCACCAGGAATGACCCACGTTTCGAATTTCCTTTACACTACATTTAATAATAATATTTTTGTTGTGTAGATGTGGTCTAAGCACACACGCGATTGTTTTACGCCAAGGGTATAGCAAGACGCACGTGTAAATACTACTCAGGTCGTCGTCTCTCCACTGCGAAATCATTCTACCATGAAATGTAACGCGAGGCTCAGAAAGGGATAAATGAAAGAGCATTTGTCACTTTTCGGTTGAAACGACTCGATAATAAATACTATTTTCACATTTTCCTTCACAAAACTCGATAGAAATGTAATGTTAGTGACTTATTAGCACCTTTCCTCGGTGTATCGGTGAATATCTGGACAGTTTTGGTCGGGGACCGCCTCGGCGAAGTCCTGATATTCACCAATACACCTCGTAAAGGGTGCTAATAACTACTACTTACTGTATGCCAATCAAAGAATACACCCAAATTCAAACTACTTGGTTTTTGTTTATCGAATATTAATTAACACGTACCTGTGTGATGGCGTTGCCATGGTGAATATTGATATCAATAAAAACAGCCCGGATGTAATTGGCTGCAAACACGTCACGGCAAACAATCGTTTCTGATACCAACCAAACTCGCCTATCTTCTTTAGTAGATCATCATACATCATCTTGAGGATTCTGTCAACACAAGCAAAAAAGACAACGAAATGAAATGGGGTTTAACGCCCTACTATAATGCATCTAACCTGGGCTAATGGAAGACGGGAAGACGCCGTACAGTGTGCTATGAGGGAAATTTTTGCCCGGGCTGTGGCGCTACGGCCTACTCTTATATCGAATTCAAACTGCCAAGGGATCTTTTACATGCACTCCAATGTGAGCATGGGACCTCGGTTTTTCGTCCCATCAGAACGACCAGGCAGCTGTCCATGTCAGGCCCTCCATCTGCATCACTGAGAAGGGAAAATCACGCCGGAAAATCGAGATGAACTTTCTCGGCCAATGCAGAGATCGAACACCCGACCTCCAGGCTAGCGACCCTACGTCATACCTACTTAGCCACGTGATCCCCATTTTATTTCTTATATAATGCATCTTTAGAGAAATAAATAGAGTAAAGGAGGATAATATCCATTCATAGGCGTACGAGGCGGGGGGGCCGGGGGGAGGCCCTGCCCCCCCCCCCCAAATATTTTCACGAAAAAAAATTAGAAATCTAAAATAAGCTCAGAATTGTGAGATCGGTCATTATTCGAGGAGTTTTTGAAAATGAGGTGGGGTAGGGGTATGGCTTTGTCGGGAATGGTCATGGTCTTGTCGGGAATGAATGCTCAGTTTGTCGGGAAGCGTCGAGCCGTCTGTCGGGTTTTGAATATTTTTAATAATATGGAAGCGTAAAGAAAGCAGGCTAGTCAATGAAGAACACGTACGCCATCTGAATAAAACTAGCACGTACCCACGACCTTTCACAGTTCTCGAATACTGTGTTCCAGTATATTGGATGACAAACTTAAAAAAGTGTCGTCGATTGATTAATGGATTCGGTTACAGTACAAGATAATTGTAAATTTTGCCCATCGTCTTATAGTAACTCATTAATCTCCTTTTCAATTTTCTATGACTTTGTTTAACTA
Source organism: Patella pellucida (assembly GCA_917208275.1). Taxonomy (NCBI): domain Eukaryota; kingdom Metazoa; phylum Mollusca; class Gastropoda; family Patellidae; genus Patella; species Patella pellucida. Next base: position 88,141,381 of record OU795036.1, on the reverse strand, counting down.
ATCAATTTCTATGAATTAAGTTCTCGCGCGTTTTTTGTCAAGTTAGTTGTGTGCGGTACCGTGTTTATACAATCAAGGGACACTTGGTGAGAAAACTGTCTGAATTTGTAAAAAACTGTTTGTCGTCAAAACTGTTGGGATTGAATCGAAGTAAAGTCCATATTTAATTTGTTGTCAGGGCGGACGCACCGCTTATATAACTCCAATGATATGAGTGTACACTTTCTATTGCTGATATTTAATATCAATTCGATAAAAAACAAATCAAAACTATTTTCAGTACTGATTTAAATACTGCTAGCATATAGAAGATTACTAATGCTTTAGCAGTACTAAAATCAGTATTGAAGATTTGAAAACTTTCTGCAGTACTGCCGTGAAAATTGAAGGAAACTTATCTACTATGGCGTCACAGTCAAATAACCGAAAGAAAGATCATGGCGGCAAAATACAATGTACGTCCTCAAAGGACACTTTAAATTGTATTCTAAAGATGACTTTTCACCAGTTTTTATGCCGCAACTGACATAATTTAGGCTACTACCCACTCCAAATTACTAGAAAGTATTCGAAATGCCTGGAAAACGCGTCTACGGCCGTCTGCTTTTCAAAATTTTCTGGGGGAGGCCCCCCAAACCCCCCGTCGAGTGCTTCGCGCTCGCCTTGTTCATGTTTTCGTAGTAATGGAGTTTGTACTTTAAAGATGATTTTTCACCAGTTTTTATGCCGCAACTGACATAATACCCACTCCAAATTACTAGAAAATTTTCAGGGTGAGGCCCCCCAGACCCCCCGTCGATTGCTTCGCGATGGACTTTTCACCAGTTTTTATGCCGCAACTGACATAATACCCACACCAAATTACTAGAAAGTATTCGAAATGCCTGGAAAACGCGTCTACGGCCGTCTGATTTTCAAAATTTTCTGGGGGAGTCCCCCCAAAACCCCCCGTCGAGTGCTTCGCGCCTGCGGTGCTCGCGGCCAGACGGCTTCACCGCCCGCGGACACTAAAGAAATATATTTGTCGGGAAAATATGCTGGTCCCCCCAAACAAGTTCGGTCCCGTACGCCTATGTATCCATTCTGTCACACCCCACCACTTTACACCCATCTATTAGCCCAGTCAATAATAAAAACAATGTCGACCCCCATCCCTTCCATCTAAAGCCAAAAAAGAAACGCAATGAAAAAAAAAAAAACGACCTACCTACCTATATCCTATCTTTAAAGCCAAGTAAACTTTATGAGACTATTCAATTCATGTGATGGTCTAGACGATAAAGAGTTATTTTGCTGTTATATATATAATATAATGTGCAGTGAGCTATAACGCGACATAATAGGTTTTATGTTGTAGCATATTGAATTGGGAAGTGAACCGTAACCTTGTACACCTAAAAACTGGCTCGTCATTTTTTTAACACGGGTTGGGTGGCCGAGTAGTTTAAAGCCCCAATACCACTCTTGTTGTACCTGAATAATATGTTACAATCTTTATTCTGGTCAACAAATCGTACTATTTTACAATATTCCAATTAATTGATGATACAAACTTCATCTTAACACACCTAATTTTAAAAATTGGACAAAAATCAACTATATGCCGTAGCATGGTTTGAAAAGCTTGAGGTAAACACTTTCAAATGCAACTTGGATTTAAACATATTTTCGAACCCTCTGGACCAGTAAAATAGGATGTAATATATATATATCTTTATTCAAGTACTTTGTGGCCAAATGCCAATAGTACAAAATGTATACAGTGCAAAAAAAAAACAAACAAAACAACAAAAAAAAAACACACATTAATTAATCAATATAAATGAAGAAGAGTAAACAGCACACACATTTCCGAAAAATATACAATTTTATCATACTTATATTGGTTATATTGATAGTATTTCTTCCCTTATTTCCATACCTTTTTTGATATATATGCAAAGATTTTTAATATCATTTTCATTTTTACATTGGAATAACGACTTCAATTTCATTTCGTTTGGCGATGAGTGGCAATATTTCGGCAGGAAATTCATTCTAATATCTTGCAGGATTGGACAGACAAGGATGAAATGGTACTCGTTTTCAACACATTTCAAATTACAAATTTCACACTTACGTCTAGACATAGGAATACCATTTCTGCGGCCTAATTCAATGTTAAGTTTATGCTTTGAACATCTAAAATTTGCTAAATAAAATCTTAGTGATTGGGGTAGATTGATATTTAGGTAATTCTCACATTCAAAATCTGACTTTATGATAGAATAGAATGAACATTTAGTTGATTGGTTGATGTTTGATTGCCAAGACTGTAGACTGGTATCACGGAGACGTTGTTTGAAGACAAACATGAAATGTGGTAAACTACCTACCCCTTGGGCAATCCACACATCCCCAAAACCATACTTATATAAAACATTCCTAACAGAACTGCACCAGTTTTTTCTACCCAATAAGTCTTGTTTAAACAACATTTTATAGCATAATTTCGGTAATCTATTATCATCCATGAGTTGCAGTTTAAGAAAATATTTGATAGGCCTGCACATATAGTTCACATACAAATCATATCTACCACATTCACCTCTAATCATATAATGTGTCGTCTTTTCTCCGGTATATAACAACCATTTGCAAAATTTATTTTGTATAGACTCAATTTGTGGTCTTACTTCAAGTCCCCATATTTCTGATCCATAATATAAAATAGGTGCTATCATGGAATCAAACAATTTAAAACCTGCTTTACAATTTCTAATACCATATTTTGTTAAACATTTCTTTATTACATTAAGTGCTTTTAGGGCTTGTTGAGCGAGATTTGTGCAACATAAATTCCATTTTAATCTGCTGGAGAAATGGATTCCTAAATATTTATAGTGAGACACAGCTTCAATTTCTGACCCCATAAAAAACCACTTTTCTTTTTTTGATAACACACCCCCATTCTTGAATACAACAATATTTGACTTTTCTAAGTTTACAGTCACATTCCATTGCTTACAATAATTTTCTAAAACATTTAATCTGTCTTGTAGGTTTCCAATACTGTCAGCAACTAGTGACAAGTCATCAGCAAATAATAGCGAATATATATCTTCAATCGACTGATGTACAAAGATACCATTTCTACATTCTGATTTTAATTTTAAAGCAAGCTCATTTATGAACAATCCAAACAAAAAAGGACTCAGGATGCAGCCTTGTTTGACCCCAGATTGACTTAAGAATTCTCCCGTTACATGGCCATTACACCTGACTTTACTCTTGACATTACTGTAAATACTTTGTAATATTGTAATCATAGGCCCATGCAAATTATGCTCTAACAGTATATAAAATAATTTTGTTCGGTCGATTCCGTCGAAAGCACGCCTGAAATCGATAAAACCAACGTATAGTCGACCTCCTTTACAGTTACCCATATACTTTTGCACAAGACAGTTTAATACAAAAGCATTGTCAATAGTTGAATACCCTTTTCTGAATCCAGCTTGTTCCTCCACGAGTAGCTGCTGCTCATCGCACCATTTTACCAATCGGCTATGTAAAACTGATGTAAATAGTTTACTTATGGCATCAGAGAGTGATATACCCCTATAATTACTTGGCAGTGTGGGGTCCCCCTTTTTATGTAGTGGAACTATGATGCTAGATGACCAAGATTCGGGAAATTTACCCGTGAAAAATATTGAGTTAAACAATTTTGTTATAAGAGGCAGTAGTCTATCTTGAGCATATTTATAAAACTCAATAGGTATCATATCCTCACCAGTACTTTTTCTATTTTTCATTTTTCTTAAAGCTCTAACAATTTCTAGCTCACTTATATTTTCATTTAAACAGGAATTATCCATAGTACATAAGTTACAATCAGTATTATGATTTTTTACTATCGTATATACATGATTACTAAAATCTAAGTCCAAATCATCTTGGTTTGGATTTAAAAGTTCTTTAAAATAATTAAACCAATCATCATCACTAATAGAAGGGTGTACGTCTGGACGATATTGCAAATAATTCTTAATTTGAGTCCAGAATTTACATGGATCTCTTTCTTGAGATAAATTGACCAATTTGACCTTGAGATTTTCATTAAAGAGTTCCTTCTTACAACGACACTCATGTTTGTACCTTGCTTTACAACCAAGATAGTCATCTAGTACAGTAGGACAATTTGTGACACGAAATGATTTCAAGAGTCTATTCTTCTCATACTTCAAAATCTTTAATTCCTTATCAAACCAGGGTTGATCTGTATTCAATTTATTCGTTTTATTTGAAACAGAAAGATCAGCCCGGTCACCAACCTCTTTTAATAAGCAATTTAATTTTAAAATAGAATTGTTTATATTCAGATCAATTTCATCAATAATTTCATCTATTTTCCCCCTATTATCCCTACCATCAAATACATCACAATAAACCTGTCTATTAGAATGTTTCCATTTGTATTTTCTGCTAGACTTATGCTTAAAATCACATTCAGTTTCTAAACAAAATGAGCCTATTTTGATTTCACAACTGATAGGTGAATGCTTGCTAATATCATTATTAATAACTCTAAAGGATTTGACTCGTGGCAGACCATCAATGTTAATAATTGCATAATCAATTGTGCTAACGCCAGTGGTACTAATATATGTAAAATCACCAGTTGTATCAGGGTGTTGTCTTCCATTTAAGATTACAAAATCATTTTCACAGCAAAAGTTTACGAGTACCTTTCCGAAGTTATTAACAATTTTATCTTTATTTGTGCGTACGTCTATATCTACAATCGTTTCACTCCCAAAGTCATAGAATGCCCTGAGTTCCGGAACATGATTAGTTTCTTCACTTCGAATAAAGTCTTTGAGTTCACCAGTCCGAGCGTTAAAATCTCCAATAACCAAGACATCACTAACGGGATACTTATTTTTAATCTCACAAACAGCAGCTTCAACTAATTCAATACCACAGTGCACATCTTTATTATTGTAGAATATTGACCTCTCTGGTGGAATATACACAGCACCAATAATCAGATCCGTTTCGCATCCAAGATTTGTTAGAGAAATTTTTATCCATATAACCTCTTCTCTTACTGTAGTAAATACTTGACTTATATATTTCTTCAACCAGGTTTTAATAAATATAACAACACCCCCAGACACTTTATTTGTTTCACATATTCTGGCACAACTAAACACAAAATATTCGGTAAATAGTTCACTAAAATCATCTTCCGGTTTATGAAAAGTTTCATTAAAACTTACAATATCCACATCACTCAAAAGTTTTTCGATATCATCAAAATTACTCTTTAATTTAGACTGCAGGCCTTCTATATTCCACGAAACTACCTTTAAACTGGACGGTCCTAAGTGATTTCTGTACTGTGATGATGGTGGCTATTTGTTATCAAGACATATAATTTCTTTCTTATCCAAATCATACGTAAATTCCGATTTACCGATGATAAGTTTATCATACTTGAGGAAAGCCTTGACATTTTCATCGTTGCTTTTGGCTTCTTTTAACTTTGGTATTAGAGCCCTCCGAATGCTTCTCACTCTAATCGAAAAATCTTCCCCAACTCTAATCTGAGAATTCACAGCTGACTTCACATATTTGCGACCAGTACTCAATACTAAGTCTCTATCCTTGAGACGATTAAAACTCACTAGTATTGGTCGAGGGTTAGGTGAGTTGTGATTCTTCTTGCCCAGTCGGTGAGTTCTCTCAATACAAATAATACTATCGTTATTTGCTCCCTCTATTCTGAATTCATTCACTAATATATCTCTCACCAATTGTAAACATTCTTCAAAAGTTTCTCTCTCATTTTCTTTAAGCCCAAAAATCAATACATTTCTTTCCTTTGATCTATTTTCAAAACTATCTAATCGATCCTTCAATATCACATTTTCAGTTTTTAATTCTTGTATCTCAGATTTCAAATTCACAATTTCCTCTTTGATATTCATGTCTCTGACCTCTTGCCTGAATTCAGCAATATCAGTTTTGAGAGACTGAAGAATTACTGCAAGTTCATTATCACTTGGCCTACCTTTACTATTATCACTCTGTGGAAATATAACATCTCCAGTCTTTGATATCTGTCCTTGTCTTGTTCCTGATGGCCCTGGATTCATCTCAACATCCCCAGCTAGCACAAGTAACATACTCAGAACAATAAAAACCGACATTGTCATATTACATTTAAGTACACTATGTTTCATCTTATTTCTCACCGATCTATGTCTGTATAATCCTATTTTAAATCTCCACACATCAATATCAATTCCCATGCTGTATTTAACTTATATTCAAAAAACAAAACGAAGATTTTCCTCACAGGAAAGTAAAACTTTGTCACGGTTGACTGGTTGCTGGAGAACAAACACACACGTCTTACTCGGTTGATGGATTATTTACACAACAGGTAGGACACTTAAACATCTAGTAGTTAGAATAAGGTTAATTTTTCTCTGGACCTGTCAAGCCAGCAAGAGTGTTATTGTCCCTTTAACACGGGTTGGGTGGTCGAATAGTTTAAAGGAGCTAAATCGCTAATAGTTTGGGACCTAGCAATTGACACAAATAGATCGTAACGCATATCATAATGTAATATGAATGTATATAAACTGATTTACATTTAATCGTTTCCGTTTTTACTCTAATTTCAAATCAGTTATGTTCGGCGAAATACGCCAGAAATCGAATGGAATTCTCCAGCGTCTGGTAATTCCATGCACTCGATATAGTATTTATTGCGCATGCTCTCCAGATAAGAATGGTGTGGATATCTCTAGCCTCGTTCTTCGGGTCCCTTCTTACAAATGGGACTGAAACTCATTATTGTACACGATTCGTGTACCAATGGTAAAATATTTATTTTGTCTTAAATATTAGATATAAGAAGCCCATCTTTTCCCGTTAAGATCACAACATCAATATTGATTTAAATTGTCAAAAAAATCGTATGTCGGGTGATATTGAGTTAGAGACGTGGATACTTAAAGGGACAATAACACTCTTGCTGGCTTGACAGGTCCAGAAAAAAAAATTGATCCAAATGTTTCAATATGGTCCTGGAATGATCTAGTTTATTCAGCCCCTCTCTCACACACACACACTCTCTCTCTCTCTCTCACCCTCTCTCTCTCTCTCGCTCTCTCTCTATCAGTGGCATGTAGAGGTGGTTGCGTGCATCTAAAGGTTGATGTGTAGGACCTTATATTCAGACATTAGCGACATTTAAACATTCTAAACAGATAAAATTACCTCTTGATTTAAAGATACATTATAGGAGATTAGATAATGAGTTGGCAGTTCCCACTGTAATAGTTAAAAAAAATAGATAATGTAAGGGCAAAATGCTGAAAATTGCAGTCAAACTGATCCACTATGAATCGAGAAATAGGCGATCAAAAATTCCGCATAGCCTCAGTCATCATTACTAAAGTCTGTACGACAAAATCATTGTCTCGGTTATACATTTATTCGTGAAATCCCCAGAAAAAAAATTCTGGCACAATCACAAAATTAGCGCATTCTGGCGTTATTTCAGTGGACCAATCCATGCTAGTGCTATAATGAAATGATGGCATTTCTAGAGGACGGGACTGGACGTAACTGAGATGTTTAGGGGGGGGGGGGTCCTCTAATGTGCGGGGCCCTAGGGCTTGAGGCTTGTGCCCCATGGTTAATCCGGCGTTGCATATGGTCCCTATCCCACTGCTAAAGATCTCTAATAAACAACAGGGCCATATATCGCCGAGTCTGGCCTAATAGGGACCCCGACTCTAGGGGACGACGGGTGGATTCTCTAACCCAGGGTACGAGTGATAATTTGATAGTCTGACTTAAATGGTGCTTTCTAGGGTATATCCTGAACTTTCTAGCTTATGTACAAATTTAGCGTGTGACAATGGCAACCAACCGATTAAAAACCACATAATTTAAAGAAAAAAAGAAATGCTCTTCGTTAAAAGCTAGGCTCCACCAAGTCAAGTTTGATTGACGTTACACTGGACATGCTTATTCCTTTAGTTACATACGCATCGATTAAAGGACATTTAAATTTCAAATTTAATTTTAGAAAAAAGATTCGGGTGGACACATGAAGTATGGTTATGTTATTTTTATAATTTATAGGGATGTGGATGCTGTTAATGATAATGAATTAACTACCAGTATGTTAGGAAAAGAACGAACGCGAGTTAAGGCGGGCGAGCGGGGACGAATGAATGAATGGAATGGGGTTTAACGTCCTACTGTTATGCACTTACTTAACCAGAGCTAAATGAAGACGGGCATACGCCATACATTGTGCTATGAGGGGAATTTTGCCCGGGCAGCGGCGCTACAGCCTACTCTTATATCGAATTTCAACTGCCAAGGGATCTTTTACGTGCACTCCAATGTGTACACGGGACCTCGGTTTTTCGTCCCATCCGAACGACTAGGCAGCTGTCCTTGTCAGGCCCTCCTTCTGCATCACTGACAGGGGGAAAGTACGTCGGAAAATGGAGATGAACTTTCTCGGCCAATGCAGGGATCGAACACCCCACCTCCAGACTAGCGAACCAGCGCCTTATCCACTTAGCCACCGTGATAAGCGAGGAAGAGGAGAGGGACGGAAGGGGAAGGGGGGAGAAGGGATCGCTGTCTTGGCTCACCCGGGTTCAACCGCTGCCATTGCAGGAGGACGGAATTACTGTCTTAGTGTACTATGTTAATATTAATGATTTCATTTTTGTTCCTGTTGTAGTTTTAGTTCCCATTGTATTGATGACATTGGCGTAGCTGTTTTATATACCCGATGTAAAAAAAATTCTAGAATATAGTTAAATGTGTTCCTATCGTAGTCTAGTTCCTGTGTATAGTTTAAATTCTCGTATTGTTGTTGTGTGTATGTAACTGTAGCTGTTGTTTATACCTGATGTAAATAAATTCTAGAATATAGTTAAATGTGTTCCTATCGTAGTCTAGTTCCTGTGTATAGTTTAAATTCCCGTATTGTTGTTGTATGTATGTAACTGTAGCTGTTGTTTATACCTGATGTACATGAATCATATATTTAATAAACTGATCTTCTGTTATCACTAACATAGTGTTACATAACTCGTTCGAACTTAAAGGCACTTTTTTTCAAAAAAATGGAGGACTTTTTTTGAGATATGAGGGTACTTTGTCAGAAGAGATAACACTTTTGGTCTCGCACCTATTTGTTCGAAACCTATGCTAATTTAGAATTAAGGATTTTATAAAATTATTATGGTAAACTAAAACAAAGATGAGTTTTGATTTTGTTTCTTTTCAAATCCCTCTTCTCATCTTCTGGAAAATATCAACTGGTTTAAAGCGAAAATTTCATATTTTCTAAAAAAAAAGTCAAAACATAATTATTTCTTTGTCTTTTGCTTAATAGGTTATTAATCGATAATAAAATATACCGTACTTTTAAGCTATATACCGCACTTATAAGAGATGTCACGTGTTGGATTAATCTCATTTTGATTGGTTGAAGACAATTTACGGAAGACGCCCATTACTCGATACGAAATCTCATTGGCCGTATCTAGATTCGCTTGACTTATAATATGTCAGGTAACGACTCAATCTGTTTTACAGAGAATTTCTTAAGAATTATCTCTGTCACAGATGGCTGTCTTGAACACGTGCATAATCGTGCATTGACTTCACGTGGCGTAAGTCATTGGCTCAACGGCTCGTGCGTTGTTTACAGTATAACACCTAACTGCTTCGGGCAAAATGATGCCTTGTACTCATTTTAATACCCATTTACACCAAATAGGAAATATTTTTTAACTAAAGATACTTCAAACGTCTTTATTTATTTTTCTTATACTTCGAAAAAATGCTTTAGAATTTATTTTGTCGGAGGAAAAAAGTTAATATTTTGCCGAATTAAGACGCATGGATGTCATCTTTATCAGTGATACTAGCGGTCAAGCGAATATTCACTGCGAGATCAGTTTGGTAACGAGTATCTAGGCAATAGCGTCAGTTAAATCCTTGTTTTAGTTTTAAACGTTTGAGCTGTCGCCATTAATCTTACTGAATTACTTTAAAATAAACAACCTATAAAGGACCCTGTATTCAAGTTCTTCTATATCAGTGAGTATACAATTATATAATATGCTTAAAGGGACAGTCCCGAATTAAACAGAGTCTCCTAAATAAAAGTACGAGTACGTATGAAATTTAAACGCCAAAATATAGAAGAATGGTGTATATACCCTGACTCAAAATTTCAGCTCAAAATATAGAGTCGTTTGGACGTGAGCGTTAAAACAACTTATCCGGGCACGTAACCCTTTTAAGATTTTGGGTCAATTCTTTCGTTGGGTGACCCGATAATCGATTCCCGTTCCTTTAGAGGTCTATACACGGTGAATGGTCCATGTGCTGTACTTGATAACAAAAAGTAAATTTCACCGACACATTATTTTTATAAAAAAAAGTCTGGTTTTATCCAATCACCGCATAATACAGTTTAGGACACCGGATTCTATTACCAGATAAAGACTGGCGGGTTAAAATTGTTGAAAACGTATTACATATATTGTGTTAGTTGCTCGGCCCTAAGGTAGGGGATTTAAAGCGATTTTAACACAAAAGTAAGCAGTTTTATTCTCAAAAGGGGATCACGGTGGCTAAGTGGATAAGGCGCTGGTTCGCTAGCCTGGAGGTTGAGTGTTCGATCCCTGCATTGGCCGAGAAAGTTCATCTCGATTTTCCGGCGTGATTTGCCCTTGTCAGTGATGTAGAAGGAGGGCCTGACAAGGACAGCTGTCTAGTCGTTCGGATGGGACGAAAAACCAAGGTCCCGTGTACAAATTGGAGTGCACGTAAAAGATCCCTTGGCAGTTGGAATTCGATATAAGAGTAGGTCGTAGCGCCGCTGCCCGGGCAAAAATTTCCCTCATAGCACACTGTATGGCATATGCCCGTCTTCAATTGGCCCAGGTTAGGTGCTTAAGCGTAGGACGTTAAATCCCATTTCATTCATTCATTCATTTATTCTCAAAGACATTATCGGGATTGGCCCTTTAAGATCTATTGACATCAAATCAGCGTCAAGGTTTTAATATACATACTGTATAAACATTTAAAATAAACTATATAATCTATAAAATATACATTTTTTTAAAATGCATAAGAATAAAATATCCAAAATAAAACATATGTGCATATTTTGTCATTGTACACTGTATTTACATTATCAAACATCGAACGACTTGTCAATATAATATGTTACAGAATAAGTAATGTATAAATAAAATAAAACCAGGTACGAACAATCCAAACCATCAGACAAAATCGAAGTCCTAAAAAACGGTATAGGCAAAATAGTGTATGTCACACTATGGTCACACTTCAACATTGAAACACGAGGGGTTTTTTTCAATTTTAATTAACTTCTGATATCCAATATTTAAGACAAAATAAACATTTTATCAGGTGTATACACCATAATGCGTTCCAGCGCCATTTGTAACAAAATGCTCAAAGAATGAGGCTAGACATATTCCACGAGTCATGTCAAACGGCGAATCCATGTTCTCATTCGGAGAGCATGCGCAATAAATACTATCGGTGTTGACTGGAATAACCAGACGCTAGAACCCGACTTCCTGTTGAAACCTCTGGCGTATTTCGGCGAACATAAATGGTGATAATTCACAGTAAAGTGGAAACGATTGAATGTAAAACATGTTATATAAATTCCTATTACATAACTATATGTGTTGCGACCCATTTCTGCCAATTTCTAGATAATAATAATAATAATAATAATCGCGTCATTTTACAAGGGTAGCAATTTAGGCCTGGGGCCTTTTTCCAATTTGGCCCTTTTGCACAGATCGTGCGAATGATTTCGATCATTACTGCAGGGAGAAACCGAGAAACCTGCCTGATGGGACGGGAGACCGAATATCCCTCTCACTTACAACGATAAAGTTTTTGCCCTGATCCAAAATATTAGCGATTTAGCTCCTTTAAATAAAATCTATAGACGTATATAGTATTATCCGTAGACATAGTAACATCTGGTATGTTTCTTTCTATTTAAAACCCGAAAATTATTCAGTGACGTGTGAACTTGGCAATGAGAGAATTAGAAAAACTATGACCGTCCCTATCGAATGCGAAGCTCAGTTTTTAGTCAGCTGTTGTTCTTTGTGTACACTTTTTAATGTTGGATCGTCTTAAAACCATTGCTAAACCTAAAGCTTCAAAATATCTCAGCAATGACTGGTTGTGAGATGATAAGAAATATCCGGAGGAATATGAAGATGAAGTTTTCTAGAAAATGTTTTTATGCTTCAATAGTGTGCGTGTTTATTTACATGGGGATGTTCCTCGTGTGGCCTAAAAGAGGATTTCTTCGACCGGATTTTTATTCATACCATTCTAGATATTCCAGCAAGGACGCGGAATGCCCGGGAGTTCTATCGCACATGATAAAAGGTTACTGGAAACCACTCCCGCGTCTTTCGCAGGAATTGATAGGAATATTAACTGATAAATTTAGAACACAGATTGCAAGAAGTTATCGTATTCCTGTCAATTACCAATTGAAGAATGGTTCTTGTGGTAATATTAAATTTCCAGGAACTGTTCTTAGGGCACTGTGTGATCCGAAAGGACCTACGCCATGTTGTTATGGAGGTCATTGTGTTTCTAAATCTATTGAAGACTGTCAATGTGAGGAATGTTATGATCTAAGACAACGTATTTCAGCCGAGTCTTCTACGTGGGTGCCATCACATCCCGGTTGTCAGGTTGACGACTTTGATTCTACCACAGCGTGTCGTCTGCTCCATAATTCCACCATACTTTGGAGTGGAAATTCTTTCACCAGGCAGATTTTCGCGGCTTTAACTATGATACTTAAAGGTGACCTGAGACATTTAGTCGTTACAAATAACACAGGTAAGAGTGTTTCTCAAAGACGTGGGGGATGGCCGATGGTTTGCGTGCGCGCCGCTGTATCATAAAACCTATGTTTGAGTCAACTAGCGTGGTTTGGAATTCCCGGTTGTACGTGGCAAGGAGTAGGGTCGCCTGGCCGACCTCGTGGATTTTCTCCCGGTCCTCCGGTTTCCTCCCGCTGCTAAAACAACTACGCGCAAGCAAATTATTGAAATAAAATTAAATCATATGTTAGTCCCGAAATGACCTAGTTTGTAAGACGAAACCAATGATCCGGAGAACGCCCACAAAGTTGAACAGGCGACTTTATTCCTTGATAATTTGTACGACACGCTGCGCTCTGCAAGACACATTTTGTAGCCTTGGACATCACTCGCCCAACAGAAAACTGTATAACAGAGCAATAGAAGTAAGCGGAGGTAAACCGGAAGACACGGAGAAAACCCACGAGGTTTGACAAGCCACCCTACTCCTTACCACGCTGTATAATAGAGCAATAGAAGTAAGTCCAAATCCTTCACACACACCGTCAATATATCAAGAATCATCTCCACAAATAAAACCTGTTCGTTGATGTTTGTTTTTCGAACAACGTATAGTCGTTCGGATAGGACGGAAAAACCTGTTCCCGGGTGTCGTGTTTTGCGTCAAAATGGTCGTGGCTGTTTGGAGAAAGAGAGAATTGGGGTTTAACGTCCACACGACACAACCTAGGTCATTTCGGGACTCAATATGGTTTAACGTTATTTCAATAATTCGTTAGCACGCATGGGTCTTTAGTAGTGGGCCCGAGGCTGTTTGGGGTTTCAAATTTAAATTTAAGATCCACTTTAAAAAAAATCTATCGAATATATTTTGTTTTTTCAGTTATGGAGAAATGTGAAGGCCTGGGTAACATGTTTGGATGGTGTCAAAAACTAACGGAGATGCGCCCCACTGTCTGTAACGGGTCTGTGAATTTGACGTTCATTCCTAACCCACGTGTTTCAATGACACAGCATATTTATAGGGCCATAGATGATCTACGTCATAAACCAAGAACGATGATATTCCTTGGATTAGGTATCCATGACAACTACAATTATAACATGATTCTGAACGATTACATCCACCCAATATTGGAGCATTATAAGGCAAAAAAATCTGTATGGCCTAAATTTATGTGGGCAGCAGCTCATGCGCCTGGCCTTCTACAGAATCCATTTATTCCGTTTCAATTGTATAAACACTGCGCACGTTATAATAAATGGTTAAATCCTCGTTTAGAGAAATTAGGAGTACCCGTGTTTGATACGTTTAATATGACTGACGGTGTAGCTAGTCACGATGGCTGCCATTACGGTATGGCCGTGAATATGTTAAAGGCGAGAATCTTTCTGCATTACATAGCGGAATTGCAAGGAAAAGGACAATGGTGACAATAATACAGAAGAATGATAACTAAAAACATTGGAGTGGTTCAGTTTATTCAACATTTGTCACGCCCTTGCCTTGGTCATGTCTAGAACGAAAAACAGAGAGTTTCTTTGAATCCAATATAGAGTGGTCAGTGCCCACGCTGTCGATCGCCATTTCCGCCAATGTCGATAAAAAATATAATTATGGCGATAAAATATTCAATTTCGCGGATTTTTTGGCGATAACTTTTTCCTGCATGGCGATTCTTTTTTTACATTGGCGATAAATTTTTCTTGTCACAAAGCTTTGATTACTAAAGTAACTGGGTCTATTGCATTTGGCTGAGTCAATTCTTATTGTAATATTCAGTGTTAAAAAATTATGAATCAGATTTTGGATTTTGGTAATAAAGAGGTTATCAATTTAGAAAGACTATCTTTAGACAAAAAAATAATTTCAAATAAATTTACAAAAATGCAGTTGCCTCACTTGATACATTTAAAGGTAATTTGATTATTGAATTTGATAGATCTGAGCCTCAATGATTTATAAAGCATTTCTTAAAAGATTTATTGATTATTGAATTTGATAGATCTGAGCCTCAATGATTTATAAAGCATTTCTTAAAAGATTTAATTGAGTTATCTGATGTGGATGTCAGCTTGATGACTTTAAGTTGAAGTTTTGGCTTACAATGTAGAGTAAACAAAAGAGTCCTAAAGGAAGCACATGCCTATTATCTCCCTTGATATTTAATTAATTTCTAGTTTTATATTACAGAGTGGCTATTTCTACGACGAGATTGAGCAAAGTTTAGAAAAAATTCCAAAATGGCTGCAAATTTCCCCCATGGAGGGCTTTGAAAACATCGTCGTAACAATATCCTAGGGATCTATTTTTACGACTCGTGGTAACAATAGCCACTGCCTTTATCACGGTGGCTAAGTGGATAAGGCGCTGGTTCGCTAGCCTGGAGGTCGAGTGTTCGATCCCTGCATAGGCCGAGAAAGTTCATCTCGATTTTCCGGCGTGATTTCCCCTTGTCAGTGAGGCAGATGGAGGGCCTGACAAGGACAGCTGCCTAGTCGTTCGGATGGGACGAAAAACCGAGGTCCCGTGTACACATTGGAGTGCACGTAAAAGATCCCTTGGCAGTTGGAATTCGATATAAGAGTAGGCCGTAGCGCCGCTGCCCGGGCAAAAAATTTCCTCATAGCACACTGTATGGCGTATGCCCGTCTTCAATTAGCCCAGGTAAGGTGCTTAAGCGTAGGACGTTAAACCCCATTTCATTCATTCATTCCTGTATATTATAATACGTTCAGTTTGTTATATCGTATAAATGTAATTTTTCTAATTATGTATGTGCTGCTCTTCGTGGACTATTTACTTACTTACTACGCATTAAAGGGTCGGGAGAACCAATTCTTCATAGGGGGGGGGGGGGCTTCAATCCCAGGTCCTTATGGGCGAGGATCCAGGGGCCACAATAACCTGGAGAAAGAGTACTTGCAGCCAGATTATTGCGGGAGGGGGGAGGGGGTAAAGCCCCACATAGCCCCCCCCCTCCCCCGACTCCGCCGGGTCTGAACTGTGACCATAGTGTCACATATATTACTTATTCTGTAACATATTGTATTGACAAGTCGTTCGATTTTTGATAATATACATTAGTAAATAGCTGAACAAAGACGAATAATAAGTAAGCCCTGGTTTGTAGCTGTTGGTCCGATGGGCTAATAATGATCAGTGCTGCTCGGGGCCGTATGTAGGATTTTAAAAGTGGGGGTGCAGCAGACTGGTGGGGGCGCCAATTTGATGCCCGAGTTACTGAGCGCGGAGCGGTGACCGACGAAGGGGATGGGAGGAGTCTGGATCAGGGCAAACGGAACAGGTACCAATTTGCATGTGGGCGCCATTAAAACCGACCGACTCATCAGTGCCCTAAGAGCATCACTGTGTGATCATAACCAAGTGTATTATTTTATAATTGAAAGGTTGTCAAACGTTTTGAAGGGGCGCCATTTCTCGAGTCGCCTTTTTTTTCTGGGGGTGCAATGTACCCCCTACACCCCCGCTAGATACGACCCGGATGCTCCTATAATATAATCAATAAGTAATACAACAAATAATCAATCATATCTGCTATTTATTCAGAAAATCAACTATCTTATCAATATATATAGTTGGGAAATTCCCGGAGTCCAAAATGGCCACTTTATGCAAATGAGTATTTTAGGGAATACTAACCCGTACCCTAACCCTAACCCTTTTAAGAAGGTATTTTGGACTCCGGAAAAACCCGAACCTCCCCAACCGGCCTACTATGGATATTTTCGTAACTATGGATACGTCACTTTATCGGCCTATAATTCCTTTATGTTTATGGTCAGTTTCCCCGGTCTGAAAAAAAGATTTACAAGAAAATTAAAAACTATAAAAAGTAAATTTTATTCAGAACCGTTGGAAGCAATTCTTGACGGGGGGCACCCATCCTAGGTCATTATAGGCGATGGTCCAGGGGCCGCAAGAAACTTGAGAAAAAGTACTTGCTAATGCCCCCCCCCACACACACACACACACGCGCGCGCGCGCACCCTAACCGCCGGACATGTTATTCGCCCAATCTGCAAATGGGAATCACGGTGGCTACGTGGATAAGGCGCTGGTTCGCTAGCCTGGAGGTTGAGTGTTCGATCCCTGCATTGGCCGAGAAAGTTCATCTCGATTTTCCGGCGTGATTTCCCCTTGTCAGTGATGCAGAAGGAGGGCCTGACAAGGACAGCTGCCTAGTCGTTCGGATGGGACGAAAAACCGAGGTCCCGTGTACAAATTGGAGTGCACGTAAAAGATCCCTTGGCAGTTGGAATTCGATATAAGAGTAGGCCGTAGCGCCGCTGCCCGGGCAAAATTTCCCTCATTGCACACTGTGGCGTATGCCCGTCTTCAATTAGCCCAGGTACGGTGCTTAAGCGTAGGACGTTAAACCCCATTTCATTCATTCATTCATTCATAGCACACTGTATGGCGTATGCCCGTCTTCAATTAGCTCAGGTTAAGTGCATAACAGTAGGACGTTAAACCCCATTTCATTCATTCATTCCAATCTGCAAATGATAGCAACATTTTGGTGGCTTCAGTGCACTAAAATCCTTCTGTAATTGTCGGAACCGGGACAGCGTTTTTTTAAGTTTCATAAAACGGCTCTGACCTATTCACAGGCCCAATAACATGGTTTGAACGATACAAGCATGCTAGATAGAAAGTAGAAGTAAAATCGTAATGTACTGGATTATAAATATTGAAATAACATAATATGTAGCCTAAGTGTATTTTATTTTATTAGCCCCCTGTGTCACTTTCATGTCCCGATTTATTTCCTTATTACTTAAAATCGCTGGTAAATCCGGATTCTGTATGTTCCGGATTACGACATCAATCAGCTGCCTCGTCACATAAGTATCTTTTCAAATATTTATTTAAATATAAGACGTTAACAATCTATAATACACCTAGATTTAACAATGTTTAGTATCATTTACATTGCTTTAATAGGCAAGGTGGGGGGGGGGTTAGCACGTCCGTGCTGTATCATAAAGCCTTTCATTGAGTCAACTGGCGTGGGTTTGAATCCCCGATTGTACGTGACAAGGAGTAGGGTGGCCTGTCCAACCTCGTCGGTTTTCTCCGGGTCCCCCGGTTTCCTCCCATAATAGAGAGAGAGAGAGAGGGAGAGAGAGAGAGAGGGAATGGGGTTTAACGTCCATTCGACACAAACTAAGTCATTTGGGACTAACGTATGGGTCTTTGGCAGTGGGAGGAAACCGGAGTGCCCTGAGGAAACCCACGAGGTTATTAAGGTGCGTGCCCCTATCTCCATGTCACATACGCTCACACAAGGGCTCAAAACAACAGCCGCAAGCCAGAGGTGACCAGCTAGCTAGAGGTCGAAGCTTGGCACTATAGACCACTAGCTCATTCCAACCCCCCTTCCTGCCATAAAGACCCCTACGCGCAAGCGAATTATTTAAATAAAATTAACCCCTATGTTAGTCCCGAAATGACTTAGTTTGTGTCTTGTGTCGAGTGGACGTTAACCCGCATTTCTAACTCTCTCTCTTGAATTGAATAATATGTAACTATTTACCGGAATAAGTTTGGCGTTGGAACAGATAGCTGGGATATTAAAGACGGTTGGATCAACAATACCATCTGTTATATCAGAGAAGACATCGCTCGTTAAAAACTCAACTGAAAACAAAACAATAATAAATCATATACACAGTAGCGCGGATTATCAATGAGGCTGATGAGGCTGCAGCCTAAGGCCCAGACAGAATTTGTAAAAAAAAAATGTATAGACAATGAATGTAAGGGGGTGAGGTGTAGGCCCAACGGGAATCAACATCGGCCCTGGCCCGAATAATTAGGCCCATGCCATTTTAAATAGGCCCTCCAGCAACTACCGCCTCAGGCCTTGGTTGAGCTTAATCCGCCACTGCATATACACACCCATTGAATTTTAATCTCACCGATAATTGGATGCTTCACACCCACCAATTGAAGGACGGATTATACGGCGTCGATTCAATGGAAATTATGTGACGAGGCAGCTGATTGATGTCGTAATCCGGAACGTACAGAATCCGGATTTACCAGCGAATTTTTGGCTAAAGTAATTTTTTTTTTTTTAAACAATATTTATTCACAGAAACTGGATTGGAGAACAGGCAGAAGCCTATAGAGTAATAAGGAAATAAATCGGGATACGAAAATGATGTCGGATGTCACAGCAATCCGGAGTGATCAGACATAGGATGTGACAGAGTTCACTGTATAAATGTATCCTTTATCATTTTGCTACCACTAGATGGGGATCACGTGGGCTAGTTGGTGAGACGCTGGCTCGTTAGACTGGAGGTCGGGAGTTCGATCCCTGCATTGGCCGAGAAAGTTCATCTCGATTTTCCGGCGTGGTATCCCCTTGTCAGTGATGCAGGGATGGCCTGACAAGGATGATACGATAAACCGAGGTCCCGTATTCACATTGGCGTGCACGTAAAAGATCCCTTGGAAGTTGTAATTCGATATAAGAGTAGGCCATAGCGATGCTGCCTGGGCAACATTTTCCTCATAGTATGCCCATCTACATTTGCCCAGGTTAGGAACAGAGCAGTAGGACGTTAAACTCCATTTCTACCACTAGATCTAGATAGAATCAATTGACTTGCAGTCCTTGAAAAAAGAAATATATATCCAAAACCATAACTTTTGCTTTTTCAGGACATGAATTCAAATTGGGTCTAACGTCCTACTGTTTGTGTTTGATAAC
Source organism: Patella pellucida (assembly GCA_917208275.1). Classification (NCBI taxonomy): domain Eukaryota; kingdom Metazoa; phylum Mollusca; class Gastropoda; family Patellidae; genus Patella; species Patella pellucida. Next base: position 88,121,694 of record OU795036.1, on the reverse strand, counting down.
GATAAGGATAATTGTCGAAACGTCGTGCTTTTATAGAATAAAGCCAGTGGTTGATCTTCCATAGTCAGCGTGTGCGCTGTATCATAAAGCCTGTCATTGAGTTTACTCACTGGCGTGGTTTCGATTACCCGGTTGTACGTGACAAGGGTTAGGGTCGCCTGTCCAACCTCTTGGGTTTTCTCCGGGTTCTCCGGCTTCCTTCCACTGCTAAAAACCCCTACGCGCAAGCGAATATTGAAATAAAATTAAACCATTGTTAGTCCCGAAATGACCCAGTTTGTGTCGAGTGGACAATAAACCCCATTTCTCTTTCTCTCTCTTGTCGTGTTTAATAATTCCCCAATTGCTAAATGCCACTTAAAGATTATGTTCTGCTTTTACTAGGCTAATGAAGACGGTTTGGAGAGAACTTATATAGGCCTTTGCCTGTTCTATCCATTTCAGTTTATTGAATAAAATATTTTTTAAAGCGTTTGGACATTTATTAGAACCAATAATATAAATTACATTATCACCCAATAATACAGTCTACAGTAGATATCGTGTGTGTTATATTTCATAATCTACTGCAAAATCTCCTTAGGAGATACGCGTTACATGAAATAGATTGGTCGGTTGAACAGGAACTACTTTTTTTATTTTCAAAGAACAGTTCATTTTTTTTTTTATTAAAAGTAACTTTTTTTGTTAAAAATGAACTAAATATATTTAATTGACCTTGATGGAATCACTGGGTCAATATAAAGGATTTTGCAATGGTTCAATTGCTGTCAAAAAATGATGTATCACTACGCTGTTATGTAATTAGGTTCAGTAAAAGTAAAATCTATACCAAAGAATTATATTTATTTATTTGTGCATGTCAGAAAGGATTAGGTGATAAATACAATCTTCTACTAGTCGTTTTATATCAAAAAATATCAACACTCGGTGATAAAGTAAAAACAACTCGGCTTTCAACTTGTGTTGATATTTTTTGATATTGTAGGAGATTCTCTATTTATCATAAAAGTCTTGTAGGAGATTCTCTATTTATCATAAAAGTCTTGTAGGAGATTCTCTATTTATCATAAAAGTCTTGTAGGAGATTCTCTATTTATCATAAAGTCTTGTAGGAGATTCTCTATTTATCATAAAAGTCTTGTAGGAGATTCTCTATTTATCATAAAAGTCTTGTAGGAGATTCTCTATTTATCATAGAGACTTGTAGGAGATTCTCTATTTATCATAAAAGACTTGTAGGAGATTCTCTATTTATCATAAAAAAAACTTGTAGGAGATTCTCTATTTATCATAAAAGTCTTGTAGGAGATTCTCTATTTATCATAAAAAAAACTTGTAGGAGATTCTCTATTTATCATAAAAGACTTGTAGGAGATTCTCTATTTATCATAAAATACTCGTAGGAGATTCTCTATTTATCATAAAAAAAACTTGTAGGAGATTCTCTATTTATCATAAAAAAACTTGTAGGAGATTCTCTATTTATCATAAAAGTTTTGTAGGAGATTCTCTATTTATTAGAAAAGACTTGTAGGAGATTCTCTATTTATCGAATTTTCCCCATTTATTATAATATATCCAAAAATATAACAAAATTCCCGGCACTAAACTTGAAAACAGTGTGTCGTATGTTTTTAAAGAAATATAAGTTTTTTGGGTTGTTTTTTTTTGGGGGGGGGGGGCAAAAGATGTTTTTGGGAGGGTTAACTAGAATGGGCATGTGCATGAATTTTGCGGTAAAGGCCAATTTTCTTGTGATATTTGGGGGGGGGGGCAAGACTCAGGCTACGGGCCTGCCAGACTTGCCTGCACTGTTTTTTAGGGATTATTCCGCCCTCCTTATCTTATCGAGTGTGTTTGGGGCGGGGGGGGGGGGGGGGTTATCGTCTCCTACTTGGATTTTTATTATTATAATATATAATACCTCCGTTATTAGATCCGTAAATAACTTGGCTAACTGGTTTGCAGTCTTCGGTCATGGAAATAGAAGCAGAAATTCCATTAGTTTCGTATCGATACGTGTTAAAAGATACATTGTTTTTTCCATCCACAATAAAATGATTTCCTTCAAGTTTAGCCGTATCTGAAAATAAATAACAATTCATTCAATAAATGACGACCAATAAAGATAAATTACAAACTCCGCAACATGTTAAAGTAACTAAGTCCGTAACTCAATATCATACAAAATCTTCAACATTTAAAACACGAATATTTTTGCAATTTAAATCAGCATTGGTGTTGTGATCTTACCTGGAAAAGATGGGCTTAAGACAAAATAAACGCTTTATCGTTGGTACACATAATGCGTTTCGGCGCCATTTGTAACAAGGTGCTCAAAGAATGCGGCTAGACATATTCCAGAAGTCATTTCAAAACGGTGATGCCATATTCTTATTTGACTGGAATAACCAGACGCTAGAAACTGGCATGCGTATGTCGCCGAATAAAACTGATGACAATTCCCAGCAAAACGTCAACGATGGAATGTATTTAAGTTTATATAAATTCATATTACATTATTATATGTGTTGCCACCCATTTATGCCAATTTCTAGGTCCAAAATGTTAGCGATTTAGCTCCTTTAAGTCCGTGCAGTATTCGTAGAATATTTCTTTTGGACTGATACCTGGAAGAGCCAGTACTATCTAATGGATACCTCAGATTAATTCAAAAATCAGAACCAGTAACGTTGGAAACCAGACTGTTAAATTGGCTGAATTCATCAGGAAGGCACTGGGCCTCGTTTGGATGTAAAGTAAATGTTAAGTTTGAAAAGTCCAACCTGTTCCCGGGGGAGGGTGATGGATGACGGACTGAATAGGTATCATGCACGCGCTGTATCATAAAGCCTGTTATTAAGTCAACTGGCGTGGTTTCGAATCCTCGGTTGTACGTGGCAAGGGGTAGGGTCGCCTGTCCAGCCTCGTGGGTTTTCGCCGGGTTCCCCGGTTTCCTACCACTGCCAAAGACCCCTACGCGCAAGCGTATTATGAAATGAAATTAAACCATATGTTAGTCTCGAAATGACCTAGTCTGTATCGAGTGGACGTTAAACTCCATTTCTCTCCCTCTCTCCAAACTGTCTGGTATAGTAACAAAAATATATTTTTGGATGTACATCATTGTCTGTAATATAACGAGGTGCACCTTTTTTTGTTTTACATATGAATTTGGATAAATTTTGTTGACACGTGATTCTAAATTGTGTTTTGAAAACGTCTGCTTATATAACGATAAGAGTTATGCCCCTTATTTTCGGGAAAAAAATGCCCGACAGGAAACTTTTTGAAATCCCTCACCGGTCTGTATTGACCCTTTTTGTGTCAAGCATTTTTGAAGATCAGTCAACAAACTTACTTGGTACACAGCGGTTATGTGGTGATGGAGAAATTATTTTCTTGCTGCACGTATTACCACTTATAACATATTCAATGCCCTGAAACATAAATTTAAAACATTTTGTTTTCAATTGACTATTAATATGCGTACTGGGAGTGTTTATAAAAATAAATGAATGAATGTAATGGGGTTTAACGTCCTACTGTTAGTGTTATGCACTTAACCTGAGCTAATTGAAGACGGGCATACGCCATACAGTGTGCTATGAGGGAAATTTTGCCCGGGCAGCGGCGCTACGGCATACTCTTATTACGAATTCCAACTGCCAAGGGATCTTTTACGTGCACTCCAGTGTGTACACGGGACCTCGGTTTTTCGTCCCATCCGAACGACTAGGAAAATGTCCTTGTCAGGCCCTCCTTCTGCATCATTGACAAGGGGAAATCACGTCGAAGAATCGAGATGAATTTTCTCGGCCATTGCAGGGATCGAACACCCGACCTCCAGGCTAGCTGGGATACTGTAACAGACAGCAGTATACCAACTCTCAATCAAATGAGGGGTTGGATGGCTCAATGGTTAGCGTACGCGCTGTATCATAAAGCCTGCCATTGAGTCAACTGGCGTGGTTTCGATTCTTTGGTTGAACGTGACCAGGAGTAGGGTCTGCCTGTCCAACCTCGTGGGTTTTTTTACGGTTTCCTCACACTGCTAAAGACCAGGCCCGTAGCCAGGGGGTGGCACGGGGGGGGGGGGGCAACTGCCCTCCCAATACTGAGTCTTGCCCCCCAATATCACAAGAAAATTGGCCTTTACCGCAAAATTCATGCAGATGCCCATGCTAGTTGGCCCTCCCGAAAACATCTTTGCCCCCCAAAAACAACTTCCTGGCTACGGGCCTGCTAAAGACCCCTACGCGCAAGCGAATTATTTTTTAAAAAAATTAAACCATATGTTAGTCCCGAAATGACCTAGTCTGTGTCGAGTGGACGTTAAACCCTATTTCACATTCTCTGATTCAAATGTACGATAAAAGGATACTTGTCGAGACGTCGTGCTTTTTGAATAAACCACCCGTGATCGATTCCCGTAAAAACAGTGTGTTCTGTTAAAATGTCTCAAAGATAATTCAAGAAATGAAGCTGTTAATTGATTTAAAGGGACAATAACACTCTTAAATAAATAATAGCCTTATTCTAAGTACTAGAGGTTTAAGTGTCCTACCTGTTGTGTAAATTATGCATTACAACGTATCTTACTTGTCTAGAGGGTTCGAAAATATGTTTAAATCTAGTCACATTTGAAAAGGTGTATGTAAAGCTTTTCAAATCATACAGTTGAATTTTTCCAATTTTTTTTTAATTCGGCGTGTTAAGATAAAATTTGTATCACCAATTAATTGGAATATTGTTAAATGGTAGAATTTGTTGGCCAGAATAAAGATTGGGACATATTATTCCGTTACAACAAGAGTGGTATTGGGCCTTTAAAGAGTAACGGAATCCTACGAAACACGCACTGGGACTTTGTTATATAAGTACACCGACCTGTAATCAAAAAATAAGAGAGAGGGAGAGAGATGGGGTTTAACGTCCACTAGGTCATTTCGGGACTTACATATGATTCAATTTTATTTCAATAATTCGCATGCGCGTAGGGATCTCTAGCAGTGTGTGTGTGGGGGGGCGGAGGACCCGGTTAAAACCCAAGAGACTGGACAGGCGACCCGGCTCCTTGTCACGTACAACCAGAGAACTTTGTTATATAAGTAAACAAACCCGTAATCAAATAAATAAATAAACAATACTTACATCAGTAAACTCCTTTATAATTTTCACTTTAACAGTATAGCCATTAGCAGTAACATTTTCTTCAAATGCTGCTCTATAGTTGGTTAAATCATAATGAACTTTGACATCGGTCTGGAAAACAGGAGAAAATGGTTTAAACAATATTTTATTTCATTAGTGAGTCAGATATATACAGCATACTATATGAATACAATAACAAGCATTGCTGCTTATGTAAAATCGCTTTCATAAATGATCATCATTGAAAAGTTAGACGATTGGATTTACATTTTTTACAGGAGAAAATATGTAAATCACCTAATTAACTTGTCATTCTTATCTTTATAATATAATTCAATTGGTCCGAGTGGCCCTTTAGGTTAGTCCGCGTAGTGAAGATAATTATTGGTCCAAGTGTTCTTACTTTATAAATTAATTGGTACGAGTGAGTGGTATTTTTGTGTGGTCCGCGTAGTCTTATTGGTTGGTCCAACTGGTTTGGTTTTTTTGTGGATCCGAGTAGTCTTTGGTCCGAGTGGTCTGGATACCCATTTGAGACTTGATGACATTATCAATCAAAAGGGTACAATTAGAAAATCGTCTGAACCAGAAATGAAGTACTGGTAACCAGCAGTTTTAGTATTAGATGTTGTAAAGCTTATTAGAATTAACAATTCTAATAAACAATTCTAATTAACAATTATAATTAAAAATTCTAATAAACAATTCTAATTAACAATTCTAATAAACAATTCTAATTAACAATTATAATTAACAATTATAATAAACAATTCTAATTAACAATTATAATTCTAATAAACAATTCTAATTAACAATTCTAATAAACAATTCTAATAAACAATTATAATTAACAATTATAATTAACAATTATAATTAACAATTCTAATAAACAATTCTAATTAACAATTAGAATTCTAATAAACAATTAGAATTAACAATTCTAATTAACAATTAGAATTAACAATTAGAATAAACAATTAGAATTAACAATTAGAATTAACAATTAGAATTAACAATTAGAATTAGAATTAACAATGGTTTTCTATTTTAACAACTGGAAATTGATTAATTCTGGCAAGGGCGTGGATTTGTCATTACTTGGGGAGGTGGGGGGGGGGTGAACCCTTGAACTAATAATTAGGCCTACGAACAGTTGATTGTACCAGTGTTATTTCGATGAAATCTGTAATTAGGGGTAATATGATGACGATATTGTAAAATTTACTACATACAATTACGGAGGAGGTTATTGTGAATATCAGCAACTGTGGTATGAATGAATGAAATGGGGTTTAACGTTCTACGCTTAAGCACCTAACCTGGGCCAATTGAAGACGGGCATACGTCATACAGTGTGCTATGAGGGAAATTTTGCCCGGGCAGCGGCGCTACGGCCTACTCTTATATCGAATTCCAACTGCCAAGGGATCTTTTACGTGCACTCCAATTTGTACACGGGACCTCGGTTTTTCGTCCCATCCGAACGACTAGGCAGCTGTCCTTGTCAGGCCCTCCTTCTGCATCACTGACAAGGGGAAATCACGCCGGAAAATCGAGATGAACTTTCTCGGCCAATGCAGGGATCGAACACTCAACTTATCCACTTAGCCATCGTGATCCCTGCAACTGTGGTATTAGACCCAAGGCAGTGGTTGGAAGAACGGGACATTCTTTTTTTTGTAAACATATAAATCTGTCCTGGCGTTCAAAATCATGAGGGAGGGGGTGGAGTGCTATTCATGATTTCACCCCCCCCCCCTCCTTCCGATTCTAACGGAAGATATCGTGAAGATGAATAACTGTAGTGAGACCCAAGGCAAGGCAGTGGTTAGAAATCCTCCAGAAGAGAACATTCATGTGGATATAAACCTGAAAATCTGTCCTGGCGGTCAAAATCATAATATTCGTGATTCTCCACCCCCTCGATTCTAACGGAGGGATGCGCCCCCCCCCCCCCCCATAAATCTACGTCCATGAATTCTGATACTTACTACAGAGACTGTAGGTTTTCCATTTGTAATACTACCAGCGGTTTGTCTTTTGATACCTTCCCACTGATTGGGAACACAGCATATTTGAGCTAAAGAGCAACCAGAGACACCAAGCAACAATATCACCGTCTTAATCATCTTCGATCTATGACAATTTGTCTTCTTGTGAAAATTGAGTTTATCTTCGAATATATAAAGGAAAAGGCGTGTGAGTCATATTTAATTATAGATAAGATCAAAACAAACTAATTACATGTACATGTATATCAAAAAGGTCAAATTATACATAAGACATAATAGTCGGCTGTTTCTTAACCTGGCTGTTTCGTACTTAGTTCAGTCGTACCTCACTTCGTACCCATAGGCGAACGAGCCAAGGGGCAGGGGGGCAGCTTCCCCCTAACTTTCGGGCAAGCGGACTTTTCGGGCACACGGGTTTGTGAAAACAAAATTTTATTTCATCTACTTGGCAAAATAAAGTGCCCGAAATCTAATAAAAGACTAATTTTACGGGCAGGAATAGCAGTAAAACGCGTTTGCGGCGTCAAATAATCCGAAATTTTCTTGGGGTTCGATCCATACAAGGTCAGTTCCGCTTCTTCGCCTCTCAAAGAAAACCGACGCCGCTGTCTATAAACCCGAATTTTTCGGGCATTTCTAGTTTTGCTTCCCTAACTGTCATCGAGCCGTAATAAAACACTAATTTTACTTTTCTTGTAATTGATTATCACGAATTTGTACTGGATTTACTATGGATTAAAACACTTTGTCTGGAGCCACTCGACATTTTTCGGGCATCGATTGTTATTTGTGAAAGCAGATGCAACAGTCTGATTGGGTCTTTGGAATTCAGAGTGGGATTTCGGTTACAAAACCATAGGATACTTTTGGAGTTGCTCACGCGGGCTAGAATAGCAGAAAACATATTTGCGGTGATTAAATTTCAAAGTTTTCTCCGGGAGGGTGAGGCCCTCATACCGCGCGACGATTGATTGGTTGTTTGGAATTCGGGTCAGCCAGGCAGGCTATATTGGACCAAATTAAAGTTGCTGTATTCACAGACTGGAATAGAAGGAAAACGCGTTTGCGGGAGTTAGATTTTCAAAATTTTCTCCCAACGGTCGCGTCTCCGTGGACTGTAAACGATTGATTGGAATTCGAGTCAGCCACCTTAATAAGGCTATATTAGACCACCTTGAAGTTTTATTTTTCACCTGCTGAAATAGCAGGAAAGGTGTTTGCAGCCGTCAAATATTCCTCCTATCTTCTTTGGAGGGGGAGGGGGCCGGGGGCCCACTGGGGGTGTCCATAAAAGGTAATCTCCACTTCTTTGCCTCTCGAGGAAGGCCGGCGCGCCGCTGTCTGTAAATCCGAATTTTTTTCGGGCATTTCGGGTTCTGCTCTGCCCCCTAACTGTCGCCGAGCCCGTGCGCCTATGTATACGTGTCCATCAAAATGGTCAGATTATAGATAATAGATAAGACCATAAGTAACAATAAATAACTTTTTAAAGTGTCAATACCACTCTTGTTGTAACTGAGTAATAAGTCCCAATCATTATTCTGGTTAACAAATTGTACTATTTTACAATATTCTAATTAATTGGTTATAAAAAATTCATCTTAACACACTTAATTTTAAAAATTGGAAAAATTAAACTACATGCCATATGTAACACAATCGTAGTGAAAACAGATAAGAGTTTTGTAGATAAAGGATTTATTTACATCAGGAGCACATCTACATAATACCGTAATACAAGTTCTTAAACTATAAGAATTAGGCTACGACACGAACACATCTACATAATATAATCTACTGGTCTTCTACGGGAACACATCTAACAATATAACATTTCATCTATCATTCTGCCCCTCTGCCAAGGCAGCGGCTTGACTCGGGTGAGTCCCTACCCTCGTACAAGCCTTCCTTCTCTCTCGGCTCTTCGCTTCTAACTGTGAGGGAACTCCTCAATATATACCCGTTACACAGATGTTCATATCTGCAATTGTTTCTTTTATCTCGTCACGGCATGTGCATAAACATTTGAAGTCGTGTGGATCTTGTACACAGATCATGTATAGCTTGTAATGGACATATTGAATTAATTAGATGTAATAAGAAATAGCCATGCCAAGAGTTTATATATACAGGTGAAAGTCAAAATCATCTATTGTCAAAACTAGCAGAGTTCAATGCACCTAAATTATAAATGATATCACTTTGTTACATTTCCTACCCTTCCCACAAGTTATTTACTAAGGAAATAACATATTTACTAAGTAAATAACAAACTAACATTAATTATTCTCACATGTGGGACACTGGCTTCAAATAAATAAATGATAATGTAATACACAATATCAACGTCATTTCTAAACATTACAAAAAGGAAATGTATACAATCAAAATATAATCTGAAGGGGAAAAAATAGCAAATATTATTATTATAAAATAGAAAAGGTGCATATATAGAAAAAAAAAATTAAGATAGGATTTTGTCAAATTGTTTTTTACTTGAGATAAATGATATTGAATGGTTTGAACACATTTTACCAATCTTAAATAAGATATTTTTCATAGAACTTTATCAAAATTAACAACGGTTTATCTCTCTATGTCTTAAACAAAACAAAACACTACATATACGCTTCTAAGCCAAGCGCGACCCTTCTTCCTTGAGGGTATAAAAAAAACGATTCCTCGTAATAGGAATACAAAAAACTCTCGAATTTACGAGGCACAAATACACAAAACTCTCGAATTTACGAGGCAAAAAAACTCTTTAAAAAAAAATCCCGTTACGCCGGGTATAATAAAACACATACAAAACAATATAGGAGATAAAACCGTGAATATGCCTATTATGTGATTGTTTGTGAGTTAATATCTTCAACGCAAATACAGCGATGGACGACGAAAAATTTATTCATCCGTCCATTCAAGAATTTCCTAATTTGGAACTTAACTCAATTCCAGCCAAACAATCACAAAATATTTTACTTTTCAACATGAACTTCTTAATACTTTGTTACGACTAATTTTAAAAACCAAAATATGTGTTCAAAAACAAACAATTATAATTTATATTCTTTTAAAAACAAAATGACTCACCGTAAAACAACAATCACACACAATTTCTGTTCCGTCGCCATTGATCCGAAAGTCTTTTTTAGGTTTTTTTTTTTCTTTGATTTCTCCGTGCTCGTTGATTTTCTTCATTTCCATCCTTGAATTAAGAAGTTTCTTATCACTGAAACCGCGCCTGCCACCCACGGTTTCACAAATAAACGTTTTAGTCCTGCATTGTTTTTAATTCTTTTTTTTCTTTTTTTTACCAACTCATCGGATGTCTGGTGGTTAAACCTCTTCTTTCTGCCACGCGGGTTTTTCTTCATTATCACGGAAACACACCCAGGGGTCTTCCCGGTCGATGCACCAATAACTAATATCTGTAACACAATCGTAGTGAAAACAGATAAGAGTTTTGTAGATAAAGGATTTATTTACATCAGGAGCACATCTACATAATACCGTAATACAAGTTCTTAAACTATAAGAATTAGGCTACGACACGAACACATCTACATAATATAATCTACTGGTCTTCTACGGGAACACATCTAACAATATAACATTTCATCTATCATTCTGCCCCTCTGCCAAGGCAGCGGCTTGACTCGGGTGAGTCCCTACCCTCGTACAAGCCTTCCTTCTCTCTCGGCTCTTCGCTTCTAACTGTGAGGGAACTCCTCAATATATACCCGTTACACATATGTTCATATCTGCAATTGTTTCTTTTATCTCGTCACGGCATGTGCATAAACATTTGAAGTCGTGTGGATCTTGTACACAGATCATGTATAGCTTGTAATGGACATATTGAATTAATTAGATGTAATAAGAAATAGCCATGCCAAGAGTTTATATATACAGGTGAAAGTCAAAATCATCTATTGTCAAAACTAGCAGAGTTCAATGCACCTAAATTATAAATGATATCACTTTGTTACACATAACATGGTTTGAAAAGTTTAAGTAAACACTTTCAAATGTAACTTAGATTTAAAGATAGTAAGCTGGCACTGCCAGGCAGGATACGCCCACATTTTCGAGAGATGGTTAGTTATGATCTGATATGAGCAAATAACGAAAGGTACCAAGATCTTTGGGTTATAACCATGCATTTCAAGTTTCATCAAAATCGAATCAAAATTGTGACCTCTACAGGGTCCACAACCTTGATATACCATTTTTAACAGTATTCGCATACGAACGGCGGCCATTTTGTATGGTTATTTTGGTCCGATTTTTCCGAAATTTGAACTCAACCTTCCTTAGGGTGTAACGGTGATATAATCGAACGGTTTTGCCAATCGGATAATAATTGTCACCTCCAGAGGTACCACGAGCCAAAATAGGTGATTTTTGGGACATCAGGGGCCATAATTCAGGGAATTACGTTCCAATAGGCGAAAATATCGACAGGAACCAAGATTTTTAGGTTATAAACATGCATGTAAAGTTTCATCAAAATCGGTTCAAAATTGTGACCTCTATAGGGTCCACAAGCTAAAAACGTGATTTTTCGTACAATCAGGGGCCATAATCCATGAAGTTTTGATCCGATACATGGCAATATCGAAAGCAGCCGAGATCTTTTGGGGATAAACCTATATTTCAAGATTCGTCAAAATCGGACAAGAATTGTGACCTGTAGAGAGTCCACAAACAATTGTGGACGGACGGACGGACGTCCGGACGGACAGGGGCGACGACATAATACGTCCACATGAAAATGTTGGCGTATAAAAATAATTTCGAACCCTCATAGGATGTAATGGGTAATATTCACAACATGTAGGATACTTAAACATCAAGCTTGAAATAAGGCTATTTATTTTCGGGACCTGTCAATCCAGCAAGAGTGTTATTGTCCCTTTAAGTAAACAACATTAGTCGTCAAGCTAGAAATGACATCGCCTGATCAACCTCGTGGTTGCATAATAAATAAATATTGTGAAATTTAAGCTTATCGTCGAATATATAATGGAAAGGAAAGGGGTTTGAGTCATATTATAGATAAGATGAAAATAAAACTATACACGTGTATGTCCATCAAAAAGGTCGGAAGTTCAGTGCTAGTGCACTCACCCTCAGGCCCGAGGCTAGTGGCCGTTCCTGTCGGAATATTTATGTCTGCGTCGGAAAAAAATCGCTGGTTATCTATCTCGCATTTTCGCCGGGAGAGAGTTTTAGTACGACATATCCTCTCAAATTCGGCCGAGAGATAGTTAATGTCGGCTGGAAACTCTTAATTTTTCGACACATTCGCCACCTGCATGTCATAGAGGCCTAAATTCACTCTCTCAGCTTCTAATTTTCGTGCTCTCCCCTCCTCCTGCTTACGGCAGTCGGCGATGACCTTCGTTCATTGATTTTTTTGTCGTCGAAAATTTATCTTCCTCGATCCCCTATGTCGGCTAAATTTTGGTTTCTGGCTTCGGGCCTGCTCACCCTTCAAAACAAATCTCATGAGGACATATCAGATCTTGGGTATGCATAACAGTAGGACGTTAAACCCCATTTTATTTCATTTCACCACCTCAGTGTCGACCTATTGAGGTGTTATTTGCCGCTTGGCAGGGGCCACACACACACAGCAGTGTAGCGGACTCCATAGCGCCTGCAGCTGCGTCACGAGAACTTGCCCCCTTCCCTGACGAACAGATGCAATGGCAGAACATTTTTGGGGTCATAATTGGAGTTAACTGATCATTTCCCCGTTACTATCCCCATTCAGGTCACTTTCATTTGTTGCTGGAGATGTTGGGGGAAGCCGCTTAGGAATGACAGATACTTCTACAGTTGCCACTTTCTTGGTGAAAATGATATGGCACAGTGATGATAGGGTATCATTCGATTTGCCACCAAATAGATCAACAATTAGCCATTGCATCTGTTCGTCGGGGAAGGGGGCAAGTTCTCGTGACGCAGCTGCAGACGCTATGGAGTCCGCTACACTGCTGTGTGTGTGGCCCCTGCCAAACTGCAAATAACACCTCAATAGGTCGACACTGAGGTGGTGAAATGAAATAAAATGGGGTTAAAAGGTCCTACTGTTATGCACTTAACCATATCTAATTGAAGACGGGCATACGCCATACAGTGTGCTATGAGGGGAATTTTGCCCGGGCAGCGGCGCTACGGCCTACTCTTATATTGAATTCCAACTGCCAAGGGATCTTTTACGTGCACTCCAATGTGTACACGGGACCTCGGTTTTTCGTCCCATCCGAACGACTAGGCAGCTGTCCTTGTCAGGCCCTCCTTCTGCATCACTGACAAGGGGAAATCACGTCGGAAAATCGAGATGAACTTTCGCGGCCAATGCAGGGATCGAACACCCGACCTCCAGGCTAGCGAACCAGCGCCTTATCCACTTAGCCACCGCGATCCCCGATACTGAGGTTCAAGATGACACTCAAAACTGAACACTCTGAAACTTATTCCATGGTGTTGGTACATTAGGTGATAGTGGACAACTGATGTGGACAGCTCAGTAACATCCAAAGTTGTCTTAATATGTTTCTTACACCAAAACACCTGGCATATAGGCGTGCGAGCTGGAGAGGGGGGGTGCCCCTAACTTTCAGGCAAGCTGACTTTTCGGGCAGACGGGTAAAGTGAAAAAAATGTTTTATTTAATCTTGGCAAAGTAAAGTGCCCGAAATCTAATACAACACTAATTTTACGGGCTGGACTAGCAGTAAAACGGGCTTGCGGTCGCCAAATATGCCAAAGTGTACTTGGGGGGGGGGGGATACAAGATCAGCTCCGCTTCTTCGCCCAGGTGCCGCTCTCTGTAAACCTGAAATCTTTTCGGGCATTTCTAGTTTTGCTTATCGAGCGCTAATAAAACACTTATTTCCCTTTTCTTTTAATTGAATAACACGAATTTATACTGAACATTGATTACTATTTGTGAATGCAGCTGATGGGATGGTTGGAATTTAGAGCGGTGAACGGTCCATTTGCTGATTACACTATTTTACCTGATTACACTATTTTGCATTTACAGTTTTTTAGGACTTTGTCTAATGGTTTGGATTTTCCGTACTTGGTTTTATTTTATTTGGATTAAAAAACCATTTGATACTTTTGGAGTTGCTTACACAGGCGTTTGCGGTGGTTAAATTTTCAAAATTTTCTCTGGGAGGGTGAGGTCCCAATACCCCGCGATAATTGGTTGCTTGGAATTCGGGTCAGCAAGGTAGGCTATATTGGACCAAATTGAAGTTGCTGTATTCACAGGCTGGAATAGCAGGAAAACACGTTTGCGCAAGATAAATTTTCAAAATTTTCTCCCGACGGTCCCAATCCCACCTTCGTGATCTGTAAGCGATTGATTGGAATTCGAGTCATCCGCCTTAATTAGACTAGATTAGACCTGCACTAAGAAGTTGCTTTGTTCACTGGCTGAAACAGCAGGAAAACGTGTTTGCAGCCGTCAAATATTCCAAAATTTTCGGGCACTTCGGGTTCTGCCCCTAACTGTCATCGAGCCTATGGACTCGAACCCTCTATTGTTTGTAGTACAGTAAGCCTCGAGTTACAGTTACATAAACAACTGATTGTATTAATGATTTAGAAATTAAGAACTTATTTGTCGCAAAAGAGATATTGTATAACCAGTCATGGGCTTTCAAATAAAAAATTTACTTTTTGGGCACCAACCACCACCGCACCCCCCCCCCAGTCAAAACATCTCCCGTACGCCTATGCACGTGGGGGTATGCATCGAGATGATCAAATAGATGAGTCAATAGTTATGTTAATCATGCAAGGTGTGGCATCGAGGGAGCACCCTTAGAGTGGTGCAAATCATAACAACATGGACGCTCATCACAGTCTTTACATATTGGTAATTAGCTAACAGAAATAACCCCGTTACTGTTAGCCTGTGGCGTACCTCAAGGCTCTGTGTTAGGTCCTGTGCTATTCGTCTGATGCACCAAGTTGCATCCATTATTGCACATCATCAACTCTCCCATCATTCATATGCCGACGGGGGATCACGGTGGCTGAGTGGAGAAGGCGCTGGTTCGCTTGCCTGGAGGTCGAGTGTTCGATCCCTGCATTGGCCGAGAAAGTTCATCTCGATTTTCCGACGTGATTTCCCCTTATCAGTGATACAGAAGGAGGGCCTGACAAGGACAGCTGCCTAGTCGTTCGGGTGGGACGAAAAACCGAGGTCCCGTGTACACATGGTAGTGCACGTAAAAGATCCCTTGGCAGTTGGAATTCGATATAAGAGTAGGCCGTAGCGCCGCTGCCCGGACAAAATTACCCTCATAGCACACTGTATGGCGTATGCCCGTCTTCAATTAGCTCAGGTTAAGTGCATAACAGTAGGGCGTTAAACCCCATTTCATTCATTCATTCATTCATTCATATGCCGAAGATACCCAGATTATTGGCAATTAAGTCTTGGATGACGTCCAGCATGTTAAAATTAAATGACGACAAGACTGAAGTCACGCTTGTCGGTACGAAGAGAAACCTACAGAAAATTGATTCATCTACCTACAGTGACCATCGCAGACTCCGCACAAGATAGTGTAAAACAAATCTTGGTGTATTTCTTTATTCCAATCTAACAATGGAAAAACATGTTAATCATGTGTGAAAGATATGTTACTTTCATTTGAGAGCTATTGGCAATATCCGACATCTCCTAGCATAAAACACTACATCATTGGTCTTTTCTAGACTGGATTACTGCAACAGCATCTTCAGTGGTTTAAATCGCAACTTAATTTCAAAACTACAAACTATTCAAAATACTGCTGCAAGGACAGTCAGCCACACTTCGAAACGCGTTCGCATCCAACCACTATTAAAAGATCTTCACTGGCTCTCTAACCATTCAAGAATACATTACAAAATGCTCTGCCATGTCGGCCTATATAGTCCAATATGTCTGATCTAATTCATGTGTATACTTCTCGGCATCAACGTAATTCACGAGGGCTTTGGCCCTTCCACCCACACTAATAATTTCGCCTAGTCGATTTAGTGTATAAAGGGCGCCATACACGATCCAACATGTTTGATCAAATATTTTTGATCAAACATATTTGATGGATATTTGATCGTGTATATGTAAATTTGATGGCCAAAAATGTTTGACGTCAAATGTTTGATGGATCTGATTTCTGTTGATATTTTTCGTCAAACAGTCAAACATGTTGGATCGTGTATGGGCTTCATCAAACTTGTTTGTCCAACATCATTTTTTCAGAAGCAGCCGGATAGATAAGATCGACTTAAAACATTCTCATATGTTGGACAAACAATGTTGATGAAGCCCATACACGATCCAACATGTTTGACTGCTTGACGAACAAACTAATATTTGACAAACAAGTTTGAACATGCAAGGGCAACGTCAAGCTTTCAAACATGTTTGATCCAACATGTTTTATCAAACATGTTGGATCGTGTATGGGCCCTATAACATGCAACAAATTGCAACACAAGATTTTTTTTCAAAAATCATATCAGTAACCATGTATGAACAACATATTAAAAATATACAAAAATATAATTTGTGGAAAATGTATTTTTTGAATGTTTTTTTTGACAGAAAATGAAATTTTTATTGGAGCATGGACTTGTATTAACAAAATTCTATACATAAAAAAAAAAAATTGTTAAAAAAAAGGTCTTTTGGGGATGTTTTTGAGAGAAAATTGTCAAAAAAGCGAAAAAATTGCTGTTTCACCTTCAGATCTTTAAAATTCATGAATTGTGGGCGAAAGGCAAAAATTTATTGGGGAATGGATTTATTAACATCCACAACATATTAAAATTAGTAAAATATACATAAATATATAATTTGTGGTAAAACTTTTTTGGGGGGAAAAAGTGGAAAAGGCACATTTTTATTTGGTTGATGTTTTATATTATATCCCCCCCTCCTTTGTAAGTCAAATGGTTACATTTTAATAAATTATCAAAAAAATTGTCTTATGCTTTGTTTTTCGATAAAACAGTTCACATATTTAGTTCATTTTTCATCTTCAGGCCTTCCGTTCTGCATAAAAAAAACCTATACAACACATGGGAAAATTAACCCATTTTCAGTTTTATAATCAACACTATAAACTTAGATAATATTTTATTTTGCATGATTTAAATTATAAACATAAACAAATTACTATATGGATTGGAACACATTCCAAATAACCTACATAAGTACATTAATTATGCAGATCTTTTTCAAGTGACACAAGATTATCAGGGCCCGGTTTCTCGAAATCTTAACCAAAGATAAAAATCCAAATCTTAGTCGATACTTCAATTTTGACTGGCAAAGCACTAAAATAAAGCTAATATTATCCAATCAAATTTGAATCTTGTCTTAGGTAAAACTTCGTGAAACCTGAGTATCAGAGTACGATGTGTAACATCATGGCCTTGTATAATATTATGGCCTTAGTATAGTCTTCTTGTCTTTAACTTCCATGTCAAGATCTATCACAAATCGAGTAACTGAAAAATAAAAATAAACGATACACTGTCTTCTGAATTCAAATAGTAGTTATATCACCCTTTCCGAGGTGTATCGGTGATGACCAGGGGCCGGTTGCTCAAAGCTCCGTTATCTTTTAACAATCTGTTAACTTTAACGGAGAGAAAGATTGTTGCTGGAATTAAAGGCCCCGAACATTCAGTACAACACGTGGTGCAAATTTTTACTACAGATTTATGCTGATATAAAAAATAAAGTATTCTATAGTGTTTTCTGTAGTTAATTTAATGGAAATTTAACAAACTACACGTTACCAAGAGATGTCCGTTAAAGTTAACAAATCTTTAAAAGATAACGGAGCTTTGAGCAACCGGCCCCTGGTCAGTTTAGGTCGAGGGGCCCAGCGTAGGCTACTGTCCATTTCTGATACACGGATTATTCCATGCCTGTATAGAAATATACAGGATTAAACGCGTCATTTTACAAGGGTAGCAAATTAGGCCTGAGGCCTTTTTCAAATTTGGCCCTTGGCACAGATCGTGCGAATGATTTCGATCATTACTGCAGGAAGAAACCGAAGAACTCGGGGGAAACCTGCCTGATCGGACGGGAGACCAAATATCCCTCTCACTTACAACGATAAAGTTCTTGCCCTGAGCTGGGATTGAACCCTCGATGCATTGGTGAGAAGCCGCCTCTCTATCGCCACAGCTATAAAGCCCCCTACTCCGCCGGGCCTGTAACGTCCTGTATGACTGACATTATCCCAAGACATTAACAAGATACCGGTACTACAAAGTGAAACAAGGGCCATAACTCTGGAATAAATTAACAGCACAGACTTCATTGTTTCCCCCTTTTTGATCAATGCACATAAATTTAATACGGATGATAAATTACACAAAATGCTTCAGAGTGAAACAAGGGCCATAACTCTAAAACAGTTAATGGAAATTCCAGAAGGATTCTTCATCTCACCAATATATGTAACGACATAGACAAGCCTATAAATTTGAGCCAGATTCCGACCACATATTCGGAAAATGAGGATAGATAGATAGATGTTTATTGCATCAAAACGTCCATTAAGGACAGCATGCATACACATACACTTAGACATAAATTCAAATACAAAAAATAATACATATTACATAGACTTAGACATAAATTCAAATACATATAATAATACATATATATAACATAGACTTAGACATAAATTCAAATACAAATAATGAATATACGCAATAATGTTAAATTTAATTTATAATATGAAAGTTGAATTACATTTGCTTGAACACGTTAAGAGAACCCTCGATGAAGCGTGGCTTTAATTAGAATAGTTATTGTGCTCCATATTTTGTTTTTGTGTTAATTACGGGTTCAATTGCTAAATGCCGCTAAAGAAAGATGGCTTGCCAATCTCTTTTTGCAATACTTTGGGCGATACTGACAAAAAAAAAGTTTGATGGCTCTGTCAACAGGGCCTGACCTTTTAAACATTCATTATTTAAAAATTTATAAAGAGGGAGAAAGAGAGAGAGAGAGAGAGAGAGAGGGGGAGAGGGAGAGAGTTCAACATCCACTTGACATAAACTAGGCCATTTCGGGACCAACATTCAGCCATCAAACCCCCGAGACAATATACAGCCCAAGCAAGCTGTAAATGAACTTACTTCACGAGGTGAATGAACTTACTTGCTGAGGTAAATGAACATACTTAATGAGGTAAATGAAATTACTTAACGAGGTAAATTAACTTACTTAACGAGGTAAATGAACTTACTTACTAACCGAGGTAAATGAATTTACTTAACGAGGTAAATAAACTTACTTAACGAGGTAAATGAATTTACTTAATGAACTTACTTGCCGAGGTAAATGAACTTACTAAATGAACTTACTAAAATTATTAACGGCAATATACAGAGAGAGAGAGAGAGAGAGGGAGAAACAGAGAGTTTAACATCCACTCGACATAAATTTGGCCATTTCGGGACTAACATTCAGCTATCAAGCCCCCACCCCATCCCCGACAATATACAGCCCAAACAAGCTGTCAATAACTTACTTACCGAGGTAAATGAACTTACTTACCAAGGTAAATGAACTTACTAACCGAGGTAAATGAACTCACTTACCGAGGTAAATGAACTTACTTATTACCGAGGTGAATGAACTTGCTTAACGAGGTAACTGAACTTACTTAACAAGGTAAATGAACTTACTAACCGAGGTAAATGAACTTACTTAATGAGGTAAATGAACTTACTTACCAAGGTAAATGAACTTACTTCACAAAGTAAATGAACTTGCGTAACAAGGTAAATGAACTGACTTAACGAAGTAAATGAACTTACTTAACGAGGTAAATGAACTGACTTAACGAAGTAAATGAACTTACTTAATGAAGTAAATGAACTTACTCAACGAAGTAAATGAACTTACTTAACGAGGTAAATAAACTTACTTACCGAAGTAAATGAACTTACTTACCGAGGTAAATGAACTTACTTACTGAGGTAAATGAGCTTACTAACCGAGGTAAATGAACATACTTAATGAGGTAAATGAACTTTCTTACCGAAGTAAATGAACTTACTTACCGAGGTAAATGAACTTA
Source organism: Patella pellucida (assembly GCA_917208275.1). NCBI lineage: Eukaryota > Metazoa > Mollusca > Gastropoda > Patellidae > Patella > Patella pellucida. The sequence continues at coordinate 88,101,389 of OU795036.1, read as the reverse complement.
CTTACCGAGGTAAATGAGCTTACTAACCGAGGTAAATGAACATACTTAATGAGGTAAATGAACTTTCTTACCGAAGTAAATGAACTTTCTTACCAAGGTAAATGAACTTACTTACCGAGGTAAATAAACTTACTTAAAGAGGTTAATAAACATACTTAATGAGGTAAATGAACTTTCTTACCGAAGTAAATGAACTTTCTTACCGAGGTAAATGAACTTACTTACCGAGGTAAATGAACTTTCTTACCGAAGTAAATGAACTTTCTTACCGAGGTAAATGAACTTACTTACCGAGGTAAATGAGCTTACCAACCGAGGTAAATGAACATACTTAATGAGGTAAATGAACTTTCTTACCGAAGTAATTGAACTTTCTTACCGAGGTAAATGAACTTACTTACCGAGGTAAATAAACTTACTTAAAGAGGTTAATAAACTTACTTACCGACTTAACGAGGGAAATGAAGTAAATGAACTTACTTACCGAGTTAAATGAACTTACTTACTTAACAAGGTAAAAAAACTTACTTACTAAGTTAAATGAATTTACTTAACAAGGTAACTGAACGTACTTACCAACTGAGGTAATATTTTCTCAAAGTGATCAATCATAACTTCATCAGACATATCCTTCTAAAAAACAAAAAAAATATGCATTGAAGGATTTCTACACTTCTAATTCTAATTTTGTCACATCGGCGTGCACATAAAAGATCCCTTGACAATTAGAATTTGATATAAGAGTTGCCACAGAGCCACTGTCTAGGCAAAATTTCCCCTTTAGATACATTGGCGTACATATAAAAGATCCCTTGACAGTTAGAATTTGATATAAGAGTAGGCCGTAGCGCCACTGCCCAGGCAAAAATTTTCCTCATAGCACACTGTATGGCGTATGTCCGTCTTCCATTAGCCTAGGTTAGGTGCATAATAGTAGGACGTTAAACCCCATTTCATTCATTCATTCATTCCCTCATTACACACTGTATGCCCGTCATCATTAGCCCAATTGGAGCCAAATAGCAGGACGTTAAACCTTATTTCAGACCCCCCCCCACCCTTTGTTGTCTTTAATTGAGTTAGTTTTGAGAATATTGATCTTAAAATTACAAATAAATAATAGATACATGAATTGTGCTACTGTAGGTAGGCCTATCTAGTTACATAGGCTAGTAGTGGTATATATTTCTTGGGAATTAAATGCGGAATGAATGTTTGTTACATATTCTGAACCAGTATGGGGTGTAGTATTCCAGAAAAATTCCCCCTGTCAATTGGTTTTGGGGAAAAAAATTTGTGGCCGGTTGAAATTTTGGCCTCAGGGGATCACATAAAAATAGGGATAATTTCGGTATGAATAGATTTTTGACATTTTCTGACGAATTATCATGGTAAAATCTCGCACACAATTCACAAAACAATCAGAGAATAATATCTAGTGATGATAAGATCAGAAATCATATGACGTCATCATTGAAATTCAAAATGGCGGCTAAAATGCAGCTATCTCATAAGTTATAAATTTGAAGATAAATATATCTTGTAATATGTCTATCCACAGGTTTATATATCATCTGAGAACGATTAACATAGTAAAAACTCATTTAACACGGTATTAAATCCGGGACAAAAATATTCGTGACTCACCGATTATTCCCCATCTTCATCCAGATCAACTGCTTCCCAATTTTGCAGTTCTCTCCGCGGCAAACACATTTGAGATCATTTTGACGGCACATGCACATATTTGTGTCACATTGGTTCAGGATCAACTTGCATTTACACCTCAAAAAGTTGAGTACTGAGTTGGGAGCTGGTGACAAGTCCGTTCGGACTGGCTCATAAGATCCACTGTCATTCACATATTCCCATTCGGTTGGATCCAATGACGAGACCACCTACAACTTCAATCGGACCTCCAAGATTTAGAGGAATGGGCGCTGACATGGGGTATGAAGTTTAATGCGAAAAAGTGTTACATCATGAGTATCAACAACAAATCCAGTCACTATTATCAACTAGATAACAACATTCTCCAGCAAGTTGAAAAAAATCCATACCTGGGCGTCACATTTACAGAGAACCTAAAATTAAGCACCCATATCACGAAGATCTCAAACAAAGCCTGCTTTACCCTTGGATTCTTGAAGAGAAACCTCAAATAGTGTCCACCGACCTGCAGGAAAACAGCCTACTCATCGTTAGTGCGATCCGTCCTAGAATACAGCTCCGTTGTCTGGGACTCATACCTCCAAAAGGACATCGACAAACTGGAACAAGTCCAGCGCCGTGCCGCACGCTTCATCTCTGGAGACTACAAATCCCGAGAACAGGGCTGTGTCACGAAGATGTTAACGACTCTCCAACTTCCACCACTTCAAGACAGAAGAATAATGGCACGACTGACATTCGTCTACAAGGTGGGTGAGGGATTGGTGCCTGCAATGCCTATTGATTCCTATCTGACTCCTATTCGTGGTAAACGGTTAATCAGACCCCAAAAATTGAAAATTATATTAGTTGAAATATTATTGATAGACAAGCCAGTAACCATCACAAGTGCTTTAAACCCATAAACTGTAAAAGCGACCAGTATAAACATTCTTTTTTCCCCAAACAACTATTGAGTGGAACAAACTAGACAGTGAAATTGTGCGCGCAGAGTGAACAGTTCGCCGGATTCTGATGGTAAAGCTGGTAGTGCCCCCTTTGGACATATTTACGGTTATACCGGAGACGACGGACTAGCTCGCTTTCGGTTCACAAAATTTAGAACGATGATGGCTGAAAAGAACCGGATTGACGTCGAGCATGTGCCTCAACTAATAGAGCGGCACACTTCCACGCAGTAAGAATACATTAGCAAGTAGTCGTATGGGCAAAGTTTGACAATCTGCATTGGATCTAACCGAATGGGAATGGGTGAATGACAGTGGATCTTAGGCCCTGTATCCATAGGCTGTTCCCTTGTGGCTTGTTCCCCTATGACCTTGTGACTTACCACACAGACAATGAACCTTTGCTTTTTAATGTGCCTGTTCCCATAGGTTGTACGTGGTCTCGCGCACGGAACATGTGGTCTGGTGGCCGGGAACACAGGGAATGAACTTGTCCATTCTTTTGCAGCTGCACAAGAGGGAACACGCTATTACGAGTACGATATTCTATGGAGATACATCTACACTGTTAAAATTTGTTGTCATCAATATCCTCACTGACAGAAGCTGATTTGATTGAGGAGGTGAGAAGTCACCCGCTGCTGTGGAACCTTAGAAAAAAGGATTACCACGACATCAGCGAGGAAAATAATTGAAATAGCGGCATCCTTCTGATTTTTCAGTACTTGATTTCATCGTCAAGCTATCAAGAAAACAACTGTTCCCATAATGATAGTTGTGTCTTGTGTTAATTTGCTTTCTCATTAACGTTCGTATGTAGACATTTCTTTTACCTATTTTTCCATCGTACATTGCAAACGCCACAAGGCACAAGGGAACAGCCTATGGATACGGGCGGGTATAGGGTCAGGTAACAAGGTCACAACGCCGCAAGGGAACACGCCACAAGGGAACAGCCACCAGCTCCCGACTCGGTACTCAACTTTTTGAGGTGTATCTGCAAGTCGATCCGGAACCAATGCGGCACAAATGTGTGCACGTGCCGTTAAAATGATGTATGTGGCGGTTGCCGCTGAGAGAACTGCAAAATGGGGAAGCAGTTGATCTGGATGACGATGGGGACTAATCAGTGAGTCACGAATATTATTTTCCCGGATATAATACCGTGTTAAATGAGTTTTTACTATGTTATTCGTACTCAGATGATATATAAACCTGTGGATAGACATATTACAAGATATATTTAACTTCAAATTGGTAACTTATGAGATAGCTGCATTTTGGCCGCCATCTTGGATTTCAATGATGACGTCATATGATTTCTGATTTTATTATCACCAAATATTATTCTCTGATCGTTTAGTGAATCATGTGCGAGATTTTACCATGATAATTCGTCAGAAAATGTAAAAAATCTATTCATACCGAAATTATCCCTCGTTTTATGTGATCAACGGGGGCCAAAATTTCAACCGGCCACAAAAAAATTTCCCCAAGACCGATTGTCGGGGGGAATTTTTCTGGAATACTACACCCCATACTGGTTCAGAAAATGTAACAAACATTCATTCCGCATTTAATTCCCAAGAACGGGGGATCCACTGGTTCCACTATTAGGCTATGACAAGAACAGCTACTTAGTCATTCAGATGGGCAAAATTTCACTCATAGCACACTGTATGGCGTATGTCTGTCTTCCATAAGACCAGGTTGGGTGCATAATAGTAGGACGTTAAACCCCATTTCATTCATTCATTACCTTTGCTTGAATAGCTGCTCTGGTTGCTGCCTCTGTAAATGAAACAGACGAAATTATACATAAAAGCCAAACGAGAAGCCAAATTATTTCATATGAGTATAAAATTGGTAAATTAATGAGTACCTTGCTAAATATTTTCATGACTTGGGCAATCAATATTTGGTTCCCTGAATCAGTTTTAAAAAAAATCTGAAATTACCTAGCACAAATATTCTTGATACTTCTGTTACTAGCTTAACTGCATCTGTATTCACTGAAACAAATATTTTAAAATCATTATTTTCTAAATTTATAATGTCTTGTTAGAACAACTCATGCATACTTAACATCCTGAATGATGGCAGACTGGTTAGCGTGTGTGCGCTGTATCGTAAAGTCTGTCATTGAGTCAACTGGCGTGGTTTCAAACCCTCGGTTGTTCGTGGCAAGGAGTAGGGTTGCCTGTCCAACCTCATGGGTTTTCTCTGGGTCCTCTGGTTTCCTCCCACTGCTAAAGACTCCTACACGCAAGCAAATAATTGAAATAAAACTACACCATATGTAAGTCTCGAGATGACCTAGTTTGTGTTGAGTGGATGTTAAACCCCATTTCTCTCTCTCTCTCTTTTACATGCACACCAACGTGTAGGCAAGATCTTGGTTTATCATCCCTTCCGACAACTAGGTGCTGTCCTTATGTCCTTGTCGGAGCCTACGTCCTGAATCACTGCATATCGTAAAATTAATTTGGTTTTTTTTGTGTTGATAGTGTCGGTCGGACATATTGTTTATCCATTTTAATACATTAAAACTAAATTTTCTAAAATAAAAAAAAGGGAACAAACTTTTAGTTTTTTCATCTTTAAAGTGTTCTTGTAAAATATTCTGCACAGTTTTCTGAAAAAAAAAGAAAATCTGTTTATCCAGGCCCGGAAATAACGATTTTAGATATACCTGACAAAATGTCAGGCACTAATATGAAATACTACCTGACATTTTCAACTTAGTGCCAGGACATGTATTAATATTATCACTAAAATAGACAAACCAGTGTCGGACAAAATGACACGCACCAGAGGTTTCGTGTCTATAATAATAATAATAATAATAATAATAATAATAATCACGTCATTTTACAAGGGTAGCAAATTAGGCCTGAGGCCTTTTTCCAATTTGGCCCTTGGCACAGATCGTGCGAATGATTTCGATCATTACTGCAGGAAGAAACCGAAGAACTCGGGGGAAACCTGCCTGATCGGACGGGAGACCGAAAATCCCTCTCACTTACAACGATAAAGTTTATGCCCAGAGCTGGGATTGAACCCTCGTTGCATTGGTGAGAAGCCGCCTCTCTATCGCCACGGCTATCCGACCAGCTGACAATGTCTGTGACAGGTGCCCTACAATATTCAAATAACACAGTTTTTTAATATATCTATATCAATCATTCATTTCATTCAATTAGATATAAGTTCTCTCTCTTACACAATATTCTAATAACACATTATTTTAATATATCAATCATTCACTTTATTTTATTAGATATGAAATATATTATTTGTATTGAAAATTTCATAAATCCATACAATCTGTTATATATGATAGGCCACTCGGTTTGAGCCAACATTTCTAATGCTAAAACCTTCTTTATTATAACTATATATGTGTTGCCTTGCATTATGTAATCAAATTTAATTTTCATAAATCTATACAATCTGCTGCATAAAAGATGACAGTTTTAATAGTTTTTGCTTAACTTTATAGATTTATTGTAACTTAATAATTTATTACTTATTTAATTTGAGTTGCTTTTCACTGTGTAAAACAAATTTTCACACAACCAATTATTCTTCAAAATGTTTTGAGGGGATGTTCCCATTTTGCCGGCAGGCTTTGATGTCAAATTTTGCCGCTAATCCAAAGTTAATCCTAGAACAATGGTGTTATAATAAGCTATAGTCCATATCTTTTTAAGAACAAAACTGTATTGATTTTAACAAATTTAACTTATGTTAACTAAAATTAAATAATTTTCACAAAATGTAGCCTATTGATTTTAACAAATTAAACATTTATTAAGTTTTTATTAAGAGGGATTAAGAGCACATAAACGCTGAACACTAGTGATTGTACAGTTTTTGAGTGACTACTTTTAAGCAGAATATAGTTTTAAGATGAACTTTAAAGGATTAACGGGCGGGTGGCATAGTGGGAACACACTACCACTCTTGCTGTAACTGAATAATATGTCCAAATCTTTATTCTGGTCAAAAAATTGTACTATTTTATAATATTCCAATTAAAAAATGATACAAATTTCATCTTAACACACCTAATTTTAAAAATTAGAAAAATTCAACCACATGCTGTAACATGGTTTGAAAAGCCTTACGTAAGCACTTTCAAATGCAACTTGGATTTAAACATATTTTCGAACCCTCTGGACAAGTAAGATATGATGTAATGGATAATTTACACAACAGGTAGGACACTTAAACATCTTGTAGTTAGAATAAGCCTAATTTTTTTTCTGGACCTGTCAAGCCAGCAAGAGTGTTATTGTCCCTTTAAGTTAACCAAAATGGTATCACTGGCTTTAATCGTCATAATGGTAAAATGACGTCATGCCGTCTCCAGTTCATCAAAACATCTTAGGTATTCCTATTAATAGTATTAAAGCCCCAATACCACTCTTGTTGTAACTGAATAATATGTTCCAATCTTTATTCTGGTCAACAATTTGTGCTATTTTACAATATTTCAATTAAAAAATGATACAAATTTCATCTTAACACACCTAATTTTAAAAATTGGAAAAATTCAACTACATGCCGTAACATGGTTTGAAAAGCCTTACGTAAGCACTTTTAAATGCAACTTTGATTTAAACATATTTTCGAACTCTCTGGACAAGTAAGATAGGTTGTAATGGATAATTTACACAACAGCCTGGTGGTAGGACACTTAAACATCTTGTAGTTAGAATAAGGCTATATTTTTTTTCTGGACCTGCCAAGCCAGCAAGAGTGTTATTGTCCCTTTAATAATCAAACTGCATTTTAAAAATAAGACATTTTCGCCCATTTGCAAAGAATTCTGAATAGTGTCTAGTCTTTCGGATGGGTTAAAAAAAAACAAGGTCCCTTTACTTGACACTTGTTTGTTGTACTATGTAGTAGCCTTAGTAGGCCTACTAGTACTAGTAGTAGGCTACTTACTTGTATAGGCTACTAATTAGTGGCGTTCACATTAATCGATATGATATATAGGCTACACGTAGGCCTACGTGTAGAAAATAGATGATAGATCATAAGCTAGAAAAACCAACAAATACCTGCTTAAAATTCGCGCCACAGCCATCCATTGCAGGAACTGCTTGGCATCAGGAATTATATACCGTACGTAAATATGTATAACAAGTATGACGTTTTTCACCAATCTTGGTCCATTACTTGAAGACTCTTGTTGTTATCAACGTGAACCTATGATAATTTCGGTTTTTCACAAAAAATTATACGAAAACAGCTTGACATAATGACAAACAGCTTTGTATTTACCGTTAGCTATAGATTTAGTTATCCAGACACAATGATTATTTCCATTTCACGATAATAGAAGGCTGAACAATCGGGACTAAATAATTGGTTCCAACACCAAATCACCTGATTTGACATGTTGTAAGATCAGTGTTGTTATAAACTGTCGCCGAGTAACGTTGTTCTGTGACAGAGTTAGTTAAGTGTTGACAACTGCAGCGACAGATCGAAGTCCACGTAGTAAATACCTGTAGTAAAATTATAAAATGTCGGCTGAAAAGAAGCGTAAACAAGTGAGAGTTTGGATGGATGGATGGTAAGATTAGAATAGATTGACGGTTATTATAAATTATAAATAATAACAATAAGTAAAAAAACATGACATACCAGTTTTTTAAATTTTAATTCAATTAACTTTTTGTGTACTTGACATTAATTCTCTGTCAGTGTGTAGATAAGATCATAAGATGATATTAGTAATATTAAGTGCATCAAAGTTTATCAGGTCAGTGTTCTGTATTATGAAATATCAAGTCGTGTTTACAAAGTGTAGGCCTAGTATATTTGAGTGGGATATTGATATTAATAGGCCTATTATTTTATACAAATGTGCACTGACACTGACACTTCAAGTTTATATTGAGACAAGAGCCAAGAGGGGTTCACTAGTCCGCAGGTGCACAAGTCGGCGCCAGTACGGCAGTAGGCCTACTTGCTGGGGTCTTCAAAATCGTACAAAATATTTAAATATAAGAATTGTGGGCTAGGGTTAGGGATAGGACCTTTCCATAACCTTAACCCACAATCCTTATAATATTATATTAAAATACTTTGTACGATTTTGAAGATCTGGCAAGTACTAAATGTAGGTGACAAAAGTGCATTAGCGCCCACTATTCCGCCACTATAAGAAGTACTGTAGGCCTAGTGATTTCGTAACTCGACAGGTTTCTAACGTTCAGGGTAGGTTTGGCTCTCCCAAACTCAACAGCATTGATGAGTTGCCTTAACTCAACTACCTATATGGATTGCCCAAACTCTGGTTTAATTTTCGAGTACAAGTGCTATTGGCCTATAGATATAAGAGGGTTGATTTCAGATTAGCTATAATGGGGTGTGTTTAATTGCCGATTAGAAATGGTCGCCTGTCTAGCAGACCAGTTGATTTTATGTGTAGCAAGGTCTAGAAGACAAGGGCCTCGAGTTTACAAAGCATTCTCAGACTTAAGTTGAGAATTTACTCAAATTTGTTCACCTTATTATAACTAAAATATAGCCCTTTATAAAACTTTTGTTGTTTTAGTGTATCAAATACATCAATAAGAAACTATGTGCAACGTTTTGGGTTTCTGGATCAAAGATATTATTCATAAACAGTGATTGAAATTTGAGCAAATTCTCAACTTAAGTCTGAGAATGCTTTGTGAACTCAGGGCCGGGTGATTTTATGTTATATTTCTCATAGTGTTCTTGTGGTAGATCTCAATAGGCTTTATCTATATAACCTTCCTTCAATTCTATCTTCAATACCGTACTATAATGTCTATAAATATATGGGTATCAATAAACAGAACCCCAACCCAACCATAGTCGTAATAATAGATATCGTGAAAATTAATGAACCCTAACCCAACCCTAACCCTTATAATAGATATCAGTGTATAAATGAACCCGCAGACTAGTGAGCATTCCCCATTGAGACTGGGAGAGACTATCCATCCATGAACCATATCGTACAACCTTCATACATTTTGCACAAATTAAATAGACCTACACATATAATCCTACTTGCGAAGTCTTACCCGTCTCAAGAAATGCTGAAATATGAACTAACCTAACAGTCTCACAGATATTTAGAAAAGCCCTAGACCCCTGGTTGAAATATGTTTTCGCCTCAAAAGAGAATTTCTTAACAACAGCATGACAGATCTGCCCTAATAGGCTATGTTTCAATTAGTTGGCCTTATAATTGTCTGCATAGACCCAAGGTGGAGGGATGGTGGTTCAGTGAGTAAGACGTTTGCTCGCTAGCCTGAAGGAACTGTACATTTTCGATGCTGTATTGTACAGAGAAAGTTCCCCCTTGTCAGTGGTGTAGGAGGATAGCTGGCAAGGAACAAAGTATAGTCATTGGGATGGGATAAGAAACTGTGGCACGTACATGTTCCCATTGGCATGCACATAACATATGACCATAAATTGACAGTTGGGATTTGTTATGCAATGTAACAGTAGGTTGTAGCGTTGCTGTTCGGTCAAAATATCCCACCTGGAGGTTGGATGAAGTGCGTCTTGCATCATAAGATCTATCATTGGGTCAGCTGGCGTGGTTTTGATTTAATTGAAAAGGAGTAGAGTCGATCTGTCCAGTCTCGTTGGTTTTCTCTGTCTCCTCCAGTTCCTTTCCAATGCTAAAGACCCCTACATGTATTATTGAAATAAATTAGAACCATATGTTAGTCCTGAAATGACCTACTTTATGTCCCCCTCTCATACCACACTCTATAGTGCATGCTTGTATGCTTTCATTAGAACAGTGGAACGATATTAAACCCCGTTTCATTTCCCTGGTTCAAGGCCTATTCCCAATAACCAAATAACTACATGTACCATGATAACAAGGACATTTTTGTTTTTCAGTTTTGATATGGTTCATTTTGGTCATGCAAATGCCTTGAGACAGGTAAAACATTTGTCTTTATTATATTGATTAGTATTTAAAAGATTGAGTATTTCTACTTCTAATGTGGCATCTAAAGTTTATACAAGAAAACCCCAACACTAAATGTACGAACAAAGCAATGAAGGCCTACATAATTGGTGTTTGCCAAATACTATTGTTTGACTGCGATGAGCTTACCGTTTTAAAATTCAAGAAATTTAACCGTTTACATTTCTTAATGATAGCTGTTCTCAAAACCGTGTCTGGCATGCTAAATGTGGAACTCTTCATAGCAAAGTTGGTTTCAGTCACACGGAAAAGGAACAAAGGTCCAAACTTAATGCTTATGCGTTTTTATTTTATCTATACCGGTACATATATGTATCAGGTATGTATATGTCTGCTGACTGAATTTGTGCTTATATAATTCATGTTCTTTTATTATTCACCTTTAAACTCAAAGGGTGTTACGATGCTATGAAATTCTATTTGATTTGTAATTTTATTTCATTTTAGGGTAAAGAAATGGGTGATTATTTAGCCGTAGGCGTACATTCTGATAGTAAGTCATCTTTTTTTATTTCCAGCTAGCTCAATATTTATTACTCTATCACAAAGTTTGACTACAGACAAACAAACGACAACCACAAACATTATAGGGGAATAATAATAATAATAATCATCGCGTCATTTTACAAGGGTAGCAAATTAGGCCTGAGGCCTTTTTCCAATTTGGCCCTTGGCACAGATCGTGCGAATGATTTCGATCATTACTGCAGGAAGAAACCGAAGAACTCGGGGGAAACCTGCCTGATCGGACGGGAGACCGAATATCCCTCTCGCTTACAACGATATAGTTCTTTGCCCTGAGCTGCGATTGAACCCTCGTTGCATTGGAACCATGGTTGCTCAATGAGTATGATCTTTTCTTATTAAATTGGAGGTCCCATGTTCGATCACTGTATTGACCCGAGAATGTTCATCAGGAGTCTTTTCCAATGTGGTTCCACCTTTTCAGAGATGCATGTTGCAGGGCAAGACTATGAACAGTGCCTAGTCATTTGGATGGGATGAAAATAGGAGGTCCCATAGTGTACTACAGCGTGCATATACATGTAACAGAATTTTTTTTTTTGATATATTTTTTTTTACATTATTTTTTTTTACTTTGCTTTACTTTATTATTGGTGAAATTTAATTGTATGTTTTATTTTATTATAGGTGAAATTTAATTGTATATTTTATTTAATTGTATGTTTTATTTTATTATAGGTGAAATATCTAAACATAAAGGCCCACCAGTTTATAACGAACAAGAAAGATATAAAATGGTTCGAGCTATCAAGTGGGTAGATGAGGTAATAATAGATTATATTAAGGATCTTTTAGAGAGAGAGAGAGAGAGAAATGGGTTTTTTAAAATGTCTAATGATCTTTTAGAGTCATTTAGTAACTTGATAGAGCAATAAACACATACTTATAGAAAAACAGCTACTAATGTATTTTGGGAGCAGGGGATGACTGAATGGTTAGCGCATGCTAGTTTAACCAGAAGGTCTGTCATTGAGTCAACTAGCATGGTTTTGATTCCCTGGTTGTACGTGACAAGGAATAGGGTCATTTCCAAACCTCCTGGATTTTCTCCAGGTCCTCCCGTTTCCTCCCACTGTTATAGACCCCAACTCACAAGCGAATTATTGAAAAAATTTAAAGAATTGTTAGTCTCTCTCACTAATTCATTTGGGCGACGTTTTGAAGAGTATTTTCTCAATGTTATCAAATGAAATAATAAACAATACAATAATACATGTAGGATCATCGCACACGTTTGTGGGTTTATGAGGTAATCACAGATTTTATCAAGTGACAAAAAAAACAATCCAATAATACAAGGGATAATCTCACAATTTGTGGGTTAATAAGGTAACGATATCATCTTTTAGAGGCATTTAAAAACTGGATAGAGGAATAAACTATAACACATACCTATGGAAGAAAAGTTATTGTTTATTTAGGTGACTTTTCAAATAGTATTCTCTCAATTTTTGTCTAAATAAACCAGTAATTTAGTATGCTCTTCAAAACGTCGCCTAAATAAACTAGTAATTAAGAGAAAACTCTTTTAAGATCGCCTTAATAAACGAGTAATTGTTCTTTCATAAGTATGTGTTATATTGTAACAATATCATTTATGATGTAAGATATGGGTACAAAACAACATGACAATACACTGTACATATAGGATCATCTCACAAATTGTGAGTTAATAAGGTAATCATAGATAATATAAATCTACTAAACAATACAATATTTTTGTGAGTTACTGGGGTAATAATAGATTGAATAGATTAAGATAATAATCAGTGCAATATTATGTAAGATCTAGGATCATCATTAGGTCAATTGTACTTCTATTATCTATGTTACAATTGGTTTATCTATAATCTCTTGTCATCAACATTGAGTCAGTAATCGGTCATTGTGCGATATGTCAAATTAATACATAATATTTACAACAGATGATATGTTCATACATGTACTGTTTTAGCTATTCTTGACAACCTAATATGTTAGAATAATACCGGTAATTAATTATAGCGTTTTACACTACATACAATTAATCAATTCTAAAGTCCATTGAAAGGTGTGAGGGGGGGAGTGGTGTGTGACGACCCTGAGAGCTTTAGATCATAAGATCTGTCATTGAGTCAAGTGGCGTTGTTTCAATCCCACACTTGTATTTCTTTCAACCCCTATACACTATCAATCAATATATAGTCCATTGAAAGTTGTCCTTGGAGGGGGGTGTGACGACCGTGTGAGCTTTAGATCATAAGGCCTGTCATTGTTTCGAACCCACAATTAATAAATGCTAATGTATATGACAAGTGTAGCGTCCACCCACTTAACCTGCATGATTTTCACCACGATTTCCTTGTAATGCTATAGACTCCTTTTCTTGAAATAATTATCTTGCACTTCTTGCACTTCTTCCAAATAAAATTTTATAATATACTAGTCCCAAAATGACCTAGCTTGTGTTGATTGCACATCAATAATTCTGCTGTCGTTTTGGAAGAAGCCAGAATAATTGTCACAAAGTTGGGGTTTTTTTTACTCTCGATTTATATAATCATATAATTGTTGACCTTTGAGTAATATGATAATGATATGTATAGGGGGACTGTACCACACACACAATTACCCAAACAAACCTCTGGACACCACAAACAACAAAACTACATATCAGATTAAGTGAATGAATGGATCTGGGAGCTAGCTGTAAGCAATAAATAACAACCTTATATATCCGATTATTTAGGGATCACGGTGGCTAAGTGGATAAGGCGCTGGTTCGCTAGCCTGGAGGTCAGGCGTTCGATCCCTGCATTGGCCGAGAATGTTCATCTCGATTTTCCGAAGTGATTTCCCCTTGTCAGTGATGCAGAAGGAGGCCCGGACAAGGACAGCTGCCTAGTCGTTCGGATGGGACGAAAAACCGAGGTCCCCTGTACACATTGGAGTGCACGTAAAAGATCCCTTGGCAGTTGGAATTCGATATAAGAGTAGGCCGTAGCACCGCTGCCCGGGCAAAATTTCCCTCATAGCACACTGTATGGCGTATGCCCGTCTTCAAATTAGCTCAGGTTAAGTGCATAACAGTAGGACGTTAAACCCCATTTCATTTATATATCCGATTAAGTGAATGGATTCGGGGGCTAGCTGTAAGCGTCCACTACACTGTGTTGTGCAATCCCGGGCCTGTCGTGATACTGACTTCACTCAAAATAAGAACCAACAAACAATTAAGTGAATGGATCAGGGAGCTAGCTGTAAGCGTTCACTACGGTGACGGTCCCAGGCCTATCTCTGGTGATACAGACTAAACTCAGAATAAGAAAACAAACTAACAATTTTATTTCCAAAACATTGTGAGTCTTGAAATATTACATGTAGACATATTGAAGGAAAATACATTTATCAGTAACCATTTACTGATTTTTGTTAGCCGTTTGGATGGAACGAAATACCAAGGTCACATGTACACATTGATGTGCATATAAGAGATCCCTTAGCACTTGGAAAAATTTCTCCCTCATAGCATACTGTATGGCTTATGTCTGTCTTCATGAGCCAAGTTTAGGAGCAGAACAGTAGAACGTTAAACTTCATATATTGATTTTGTTATCTTTTCCCTTTATATAAACAGGTTTATGTAGCTTGAGAATTGATATTGCAATTAGGAAATCAATACGATATTTATTGAAGTCAAATTAATCAAAATAAATTTCATACCGTATATTATGACCATGCTGTGTAACTAGAATTTTTATTACATTGCTTGATAACGGTGAAAGTTATTAAACCTAGTGAATGTTATCCATAAAGCTGTTTGTTATTAAATATTTTATTAGACCGCCGTGCAGATATCATATGTTTATATTTGAATTTTTGGGTATTTTAAGACTAAATGTTGACAAGCAATCAATAAATATATGTATAGAATTGAATGTTCAGTTAACCAACTTTTAACAGCTGGCTAAACGGAGAGTGAGAGACGGGTTTTAACACATGGTTTTATTTCCAATAATTTGCTTGTGTGTTGGGGGTCTTTAGCTGTAGGCGAAATCCACTGCAGGACCAGGGGAAAATCCACAAGGTTAGACAAGCAACCCTATTCCTTTGTCACATGCAACAGGGCAAACGAAACCCAAGCCAAGCCGTTTGACACAAAGATAGAGAGAGAGAGAGAGAGAGAAAGAAATGGGGTTTAACGTCGACTGGACACAAACTAGGTCATTTTGGGACAAAGCGCAATGATAGACCTTTGATTTGGGAGCCCCCTTCATATTGAAGCCTACGGTGGCTAAGTGGATAAGGCGCTGTTTTGTAGGTTTAGATTAACAAGTAAATAAACCTTAAATTAAATTGGATTTAACATCCTATTGTTCGGCTTCCACTGGGCTAATGAAGACTGGCCATCGGGCATAGTCCATACAGGGTCGAATGGGGAAATTCCAACTGTCAAGGGTTCTTTAATGTGCACACCAATCTGGACACACGACCTCCCTTTTCCGTTCCACTCGAACAACTAGACAGGTCTTCTGTCCTACATGACTGACAAGACGAAATCACAACAGAAAACCATGAGGAACTTTATCAGCATACATTGAGATTGAACATGTGACCTTCAGAATTTCAGTAAATAATTTATATTTTTAAATTGCTCCCCAGGTAATGGAAGATGCACCATTGCTCAAATAAATAAGTAGCTGTTTTTCCATAAGTATGTGTTATACATGTAGTTTTATTAAATAATTTATATTTTTAAATTTATCCCCAGGTAATGGAAGATGCACCGTATGTAACAACATTAGAAACAATGGATCAATATAATATAGATTTCTGTGTTCATGGAGGTAGGTGTACATATACATATATTGTTCACACTTTAGATCATAAGGTCTGTCACGGAGTCAACAAGACGCTTTACTTCAACTCCCTGCTTATTTGTGACAAGGAGTAGAAATAGAAAAAGAAATGGGGTTTAACGTCCACTTAACACAAACCTGATCTTTTCGAGTCTAACACATGGTTCAATTTTATTTCAATAATTAGCACAAACACTTAAGATCTTAAAGTCTGTGGTGGAGTCCAGTCGTTTGGTCTCAAATTCCTGCTTATTTATAACAAGTAGTAGAATCACCTGCCCAACGTTGTTCATTTTCTCTGGAGCCTCCTGTTTCCTCAGACAGCTACAGACTCAAAGTGCTAGTGAATTACTGAAATAATATTGAGCCATATCGTCGGTGGGGAGTCAAAAGGTTGTATGTGGGTTTTGCGAAATTGTCCAGGAGAGCCAAAAAACACAACGAGGTTAAGAATCAAAATGTCGAATAAAACCGTCACGTCAAAATGTCGTGTGTAAAATGTCGTATTTCTGAAGCTTTTCTCAAATATTTATTTACAAAATGTATGTGTATCCATTTAAACAGTATGTAACGATCCGAACGTATCAAGCTCAACATCTAGTGCAGAAATAAGGAGTGAAAGCTAGTTATTTGCAATTTTATAAAGCAAAGACGTATGTCCTAAAAATATTTACCTTTACCTGCTTCAATTTCATAGATTTTATACAGTAGAGCCTCAACAATAATTCCAATAATACATATTCAACCATTAACTGATACTGGCCATATTTCGTTTGATTGCAATGCTTTGATTAGACACAAAGTTGTTTTTTGTCAAGAAAATACGACATTTTCACTTCAAAATTTTTTTGAAAAAATTAACACCCGATATACGACTTTTTGAAACAGTATCTATGGAGACTATGAAACCTATTTTTATTGGCTTAGAAATACGACTACCAGATTAAAAGATGCGCACGGAAATTCTCATTCCGAAAAAGCAAAAAAGTGAATATCGCAAAATATGCCACATACGACCTTTTGACTCCCCACCGACGATATGTTAGACCCCAAACTACCTATTTTGTGTTGATTGAGCATACCTCCCCCCTCTCTCTGTTGACATATTACTCATTTTGAATGATAATGATATAAAGGATATCTCTATAATTAGAGCTGGGCGATATCCCTGGAAACAGATATCGTGATATTTTCAAAGAATATCGCAATATTATCACTATATCACGATATTTTATAAAATGTCAATACATTCAGTTTATCACTTTTTAAATGTAAATAAACATGCATAAAAAGTTGGAAATACCCCTGGAGTATTCACTTGGCACCTTGGAGTCAATAGACTCAATATTATTAGCATTGGGATTGATTATATAGGCCTACAGTAGGCCTACTGAATTTACAAACAAAATTTAATGAGCTGGTTAAAACACCAAAAACCATTACAATTTTAATTTTCAAAATATTGATTATAATATTTTATT
Organism: Patella pellucida; assembly: GCA_917208275.1. Lineage (NCBI taxonomy): Eukaryota > Metazoa > Mollusca > Gastropoda > Patellidae > Patella > Patella pellucida. Next base: position 88,083,922 of record OU795036.1, on the reverse strand, counting down.
TAAATCAAAAATGTTTTCATGTGAAGGAGGCACAAAAAACATTATGCCTAACTGTAATAAAAATTTTGTGTTATTTCGGCCGTGCATATTTTTATAGCTACGTGTGCGGTTTACCCTTGCAAACTTGTTCTTTCTCATTGGAGCGTAGGGCCTATACATTCTTGAAAATGCATTATACAATACAAGGATACTAAATTAAACTGTAAAATATAAGTTCTATGTCAAAGGATTACATGTCATTTGGGACTCACGTCATTTGGGACTTGCGTCATTTAAAACTCAAAAAAATATGACCGCGACGTTTGTATTCCATTGATTTAGTCAAATTTTTTTATCCGAATCATGGACCGCCATTACCCTTACGACGCTAAATGATAATCAGTCCAGCGAAACTCTCGATATAGTTGGCATTATAAAGATTTATGTTTTTATTCAAATTAATTTCAATGTGAAAAGCAATGATTCCTTTGGAAAATCAAAGGATCGGTATAAACAATTCGGCAAGATGTATAGAAGTTGAACAGAAAGGTGAGCGAGAATTCATGTGACGTAAACAAAGCTCCTTATCGGCATTTGCAAACTTCAGGGAATGAAAACTCAGGAGTTTATAACAGTATTTATTCATCATTAAGCAATAAAATACCGTAAATAACATAAAAAATAAAACATTTTCTTCAATATTTAAGTTAAATATCATCCGTGATATATCGCGGTAGGTTCAGTTTTTCGATATTTTTTTGAAGACGGTATTTTTGACGGTTTTTATTTCTGTGACGGTTTTATATCGAAATACTGAAATATCGCGCAGCTCTATCTATAATTAGACTAAAGCATTTTCCCTTTTCATATGTCATATGAGTTTTCTAAAGAAATTCTAAAGTTGGATACGAGAAAAAGGACGTTGACACTCCCTTAAATAGCCCGAGCACTTTAGACCGTAAGTTCTGTCATGGTCTCATTTCCCTGCTTATTTATGACAATGAGTAAAATCACCTGCCCAACTTTGTTCGTTTTCTCTGAGGCCTCCTGGGCTCCTGCTTCCTCCGACAGCTACAGACCCAAAGTGCTAATGAATGATAATGATATAAAGAATTTATCTATGATTAGACTAAAGCATTTTCTCTTTTCATATGTCCTATGAGTTTTCTAAACAAATTCTAAAATTGGATCCGAGAAGAAGGACTGCAACACTCCCTTAGCAATGTACAATGTACATGTAACTAAAGCTGGACAGACTGATACATCTTTGATTTATTCTTAAATTATAACTTGTTTGTTTTCCTCCAGATGATATAACTACGACAGCCGAAGGACAAGATACCTACCATTTAGTAAAAACAGCCAATAGATATAAGTAAGATACAAATTTACTACAAAAATTTCCTGAAACACAAGTACATGTAGTGAAATGAAATGGTGCTTAACGCCCTACTGTTCTGCTCCGAACTTGGCTAATGAAGACTGTGTGCTATGATGGGAATTTTGTCTAGACTACAGCCTACTCTTATTTCGAATTCAAACTGTCAAGGGTTCTTTAAATGCTCAGCAATGTGTTTAAGTACCTCAGTTTTGAATCCCATCCAAGGGACTTGTCTGCACCACTGACGAGGGGGAACTCCGATTCCAGTATCCTACGCATGGAGCCACTACAGCTTCCAAAACTATTTATTTGTGATTTGATATTTCATACATGTGCATCAGGACATAGAACATCATTTACATAAATGTTATTATTTGGTGGCCACAGAGATAATGGAGCCTATATTCCAGTGAAACCTACTTCAATATGTCAGGTTTGACACTACTGCAGCCTCCCGCAATACGAAATGTGATAATATGCTTAATGTTTGACAATTGAATTGTTGTTTATTCAGGGTATGTAAATGTGATAATATGTGTATTGTGTATAATTATGTATAGTGTTATTGATTGATTGTTTGATTGGTTTTTTTTCAGGGAATGTAAACGAACACAAGGTGTATCAACAACAGATCTAGTGGGCAGGTACGGTTTTATAAAATGATATAGTACTCATATACACCCCTAATCTGTCCTACCATCTCATGTCACCCCCCCCCCCCAATCAATCAATCTGTTGTCCTGCCATCCCTTGCCCCCCCTACCCCCTATCAATCTCTTGTCCTACCATCCCTTGCCCCCCCCCCTATCAATCCGTCCTACCATCTTTTGTTTCCCCCCCTTTTGTCCTACCATCTATTGTTCCCCCCCCCCCTATCAATCTGTTGTCCTACCATCTCTTGTCCCCCCCCCCCACTATCAATCTGTTGTCCCACCATCCCTTGTCCCCTCCCCTCCAACTCACTATCAATCTCTTGTCCTACCATCTCTTGTCCCCCCCACCCCCACCCCCAAATTAATCAATCTGTTGTCCTACGATCCCTTGCCCCCCCTATCAATCTGTTGTCTTGCCATCTCTTGTCCCCCCCCCTATCAATCTGTTGTCCTACCATCTCTTGCCCCCCCTATCAATCTGTTGTCCTACCATCTCTTGCCCCCCCCCCCCACTATCAATCTGTTGTCCCAGCATCCCTTGTCCCCTCCCCTCCAACTCACTATCAATCTGTTGTCCTACCATCTCTTGCCCCCCCCTATCAATCTGTTGTCCTACCATCTCTTCCCCCCCCCCCCCCCTATCAATCTGTTGTCCTACCATCACTTGCCCCCCCCCCCTATCAATCTGTTGTCCTACCATCTCTTGCCTTCCCTCCAACCCCCTAATCTGTCTTATCATTCCTGGTCCCCCACAAAACCTCTCATCTGTTGCCTTTCAAACCTTCATCCTTCAACTAAAACCTTCAATTTGTCGCCCTACCATCCCTTGTCTCTGCCACCCCCCCCCCCCCCCCCACCAAAAACAATGTTGTCCTAAAAGACATTGTTTATTTTCATTGGAAATCAAATCTTTTTTTAAAACTAACCATTAAAGAGCCATTGTGTAAGTTATTGATTGATTCGATTGATTGATTTCATTGATTGATTTTATTACTTATACCTTGTTGAATTATTTTGTACTTTGACAAATCTCCAGCTTAACTGTTCTGGCTGTTCTGTAAGTTGAAAATCGTTAATCTGATACATTGCTTTGACCTGGTGTCATGGTGGGTAAGGTGCTGACTCGCTAATCTGGAGGTCGGGTGTTCGATCCCGGCATTGGCCGGGAAAGTTCATCCAAATTGTCAGACGTGTTTTCCCCTTGTCAGTTGTGCAGAACAGGAGTCGGTTAAGGACAACTGTCTAGTCATTTTGATGGTATGAAAAATAGAAGACCAGTGTATACTGTATACATTAGCGTGCACATAAAAGATCCCCTGACATTTGTAATTTGATATAAGAGTAGGCTGTGGTACCGCTGTCCGAGCAAACTTTACCTCGTAGTACAATGTATGGCATATGCCCCTCCTCATTAGCCCAGTTCGGGAAGACGGTAAACTCCATTTCATTTCATTCATTGCTTTGACCAGTCTATCGATGTAGGTTTAAATTATCGTAAAACAAAATAATTTTACTTATAATCCACATGGACTTACTTAAATACTTATTATACCACTAAAATATAGTACATATGAATTTCATTTACCACTGAATCTTGGTGTCATATAATTTTAATTCTAAAATAATAAATTTTTTAAATTGTAGAATGTTATTAGTAACAAAAACACACCATCAGAAAGAAGGAGCTGAAATCGACAAGGCACATGTTGGAGCTATTGGCAAGGTGGGTGCTTATACCATCGTTATTTAATTATTTATTTCGTTATATTTATGGTGTGTTCGTTATTTTATTACAATCTGATATATATGTATATTTATTAAAGAAGATAGAGTACAAGTTCTTCTTTGTGCATAAATAAATAAAATATACGTTCAGATAAAAAATCTTTCACTTTACTTCATTCGGTTCGGACATACATCAAATTTACTTCTTTGTTTACGATAGATAAATGCATCAAAAAATACGACATACGTCCAAAATAAAATATATGTCCAAAATCCTTATAAGACATATAGAAATAGATTGAGTATATCCATACAAGTGTGTTTATTTTTATTATATGTACAGGTAAAAAATCTTCCACGTTACTTCATTATGACATACATTAAATAATATAAGCTAGCTGTCTGCCTTTATTACAATCTGATATATATGTATATATATTGAAAAGCTAAAGTACAAGTACTTCTTTGTGCATAAATGCATCAAAAAATAAATTATACGTCCAAAAACCTTATAAGACATATAGAAATAGATTGCACTAGTATATCCATACAAGTGTGTTTATTTTTATTATATGTACAGGTAAAAAATCTTCCACTTTACTTCATTATGACATACATTAAATCATATAAGCTAGCTGTCTGCATTTATTACAATCCTATATACATGTATATATATTAAAAAAGCTAAAGTACAAGTACTTCTTTGTGCATAAATAAATAAAATAAACGTCCAGGTAAAAAAATCTTCCACTTTACTTCATTATGACATACATTAAATAATATAAGCTAGCTGTCTGCCCTCTATAATATATTAGGGATGGGACGAACTAATTTATACACATATTTATATGAGGCCAAATAATAAAAAAAGACCAGTGTTTACGGTTAATTAATTACGGTTGGATTGTTTAAACAATATTTAATTCATTCAAAAAAGATTGAACACAGGCAAAGCCTATATAAGTTCTTTCCCATGGATATAGAAAATAACAAACAATAAATATGAACATATACATAAAAATAAAATTAAATATAATAAATTGTAAAACCGAACATATATACAGTGTCATGTGAATATGATATAATAATAATAATAATGAATATTTATATTGCGCGCATTCTATTCAAACAGTATGCTCATGGCGCAGGTTGGTTTCGCTCTTCAGTTTTATAGTTCACTCTTTATAATAGGAATCAAACAAATATGATTTTAGTTTTGATTTGAAAGTTTCTAAACGTTGCGAAGTATTGAGATTTTTGGGCAAAGAGTTCCATAGTTTTGGCACGCTGTGAGAAAATCATCGAAATCCATATAGTTAAGGCTATTGTTTGATATTATACAATAATATGTAACGGCAAATCCAAACTGTAAATGAGATAAAAAAAAAAGGATTTAGGCTTCATGAAAATAGGGTTGTTAGGATAACCATAAACACATGTAATAGTTTTTTTAATCTATCTAAATATTGATAAAAGGTATGATATTTTACAGGCTGAATCTCTCATGACGAAGCTATCGCTTTACAGTGTAATTATATACAATCCCAAATTACCTCCCCTTAATCAAAACCCCCCAACATGAACACCCTTATTCACTCATCCTCCATTTTCCTCCTACTTCTAAGAGCAAGTGAATTATTGGAGAAAAAAAGAACCATGTTAATTCCAAAATGTCAACGAAACAATCATGCAAAGTATTGCCTTACTTCTCTCTAATAAACATGTATGCACTTAAAACGGCGAACACACAAGCCTAATCATTCGGCGGAATAAATCGACGGTGAAATTCGACTAGTGTGTCCAGTGTCAGTTGCCAAAATCCACTGGTCGCTGCAATGTTTATCATGTGACGGGTAAGGTGATGCAATCGACTGGTAAATTGGGTGGAATATTTGCCTAGTGTTTCCACTCATCTGGTCGGAGCCGATTGATTCAGTCGAATGATTGTGCTAGTGTACGTGTCCACCACTTAAATAGGCAGAAGTTGCGAGTTTATAACATTTTCAGGTAGTTTCCCAGACCTTGCACGTCCCACCTAATCAGGTAAACTCCCAGACCTTGCACCAAACTTTACGTTCTCTCTACCCTCGACCCTCTCCTTTTTAAAATTCCCAGACACACCCCTGCCTAAGTAGTTGGTTAAAATAGTTAGGTCAACATATCTCCCTCCTTCCCCTTTCTATTTATTTTGCATTTATTAATTTTGAAAATTAGATAAAATATATATTTTTTTTATAATTTCTTACTCCTTTCTGTGGCATGGTTAAAACTCTATAGAATAAATTGTTTCAATGGCATTTAGTTATTGACCTGGAGTATACAAGTCACAATTCTATGGAATACAATTACTGTTTATAAATGATGGATGTTTCGACTAGGCTTCTCTAGTCATTATCAAGTAGGGGGATCACGTGGGTTAGATACTGGCTCGATAGCCTGGAGGTCGGTAGTTCGAACCCTGCATCGGCCGAGAAAGTTCATCAAGATTTTCCGGCGTGGATCCCCCTTGTCAGTGATGCAGGATGAAGTGCCTGGCAAGGACAGCTGTCTAGTCATTCGGATGAGACAAAAAAACAAGGTCATGTGTACAAATTGGCTTGTACGTAAATGATCCCTTGGCAGGTGGAATTTGATATAAGAAAGGTTCGTAGCGCTGCTGCCCTACCAAAATTTCCATCATAGCACACTGTATGGTGTATGCCCATCTTTATTAGCCCTGTTTAAGAGCAAAACAGTAGGACGTTAAACCCCCATTTCATTTCATTTTTATTTATCAAGTAGCCTAGTCGAAGCGTCATTCAGTAATTGTATTCCATGGAATTGTGACCCGTATATAATATTGTTTTATCATGCTATTGTTTAATATTGTGTTTTAAGGGGACGGTTTTATTATTGTAAGTTCCATGTATTTTTAAGGATATTGAAACGTCAAAAATCAAGAAGTTCTCGGCAAACGTAATTCTCCATCTTTGAATCTGATATTACTTATACACCTTCTAAAAATAGATGTATATTGTCGTCACCGATATCCGTTTATATATTGTCCGTCTGTCTGTCTGTCTGTTGATTTAGCGCAAAAAGCCCAGTCAGAGCTATTTCATTTCAGTCTGTTGATCTGTTGAAGTTTTAATGACAGTTCTAACGTTTCATGGGGATCACGGTGGCTAAGTGGATAAGGCGCTGGTTCGCTAGCCTGGAGGTTGAGTGTTCGATCCCTGCATTGGCCGAGAAAGTTCATCTCGATTTTCCAGCGTGATTTCCCCTTGTCAGTGATGCAGAAGGAGGGCCTGACAGGGACAGCTGCCTAGTCGTTCGGATGGGACGAAAAACCTAGGTCCCGTGTACAAATTGGAGTGCACGTAAAAGATCCCTTGGCAGTTGGAATTCGATATAAGAGTAGGCCGTAGCGCCGCTGCCCGGGCAAAATTTCCCTCATAGCACACAGTTGGCGTATGCCCGTCTTCAATTGGCCCAGGTAAGGTGCTTAAGCGTAGGACGTTAAACCCCATTTCATTCATTCATTCTAACGTTTCATAAAACAAATTACATTAGAGAGCTATTGCTTTTTATTTTTACGTTAAAGATAGAAAATCGAGACATTGTTTATTACGCAACAATGGTACTTGACAATCAAGATTATTTCTGTTTCGTCTTGCCAATCTCTCATTTGAAATTTGAAATTGCTGCTGAGTGTACAATATGATTGGGATTTTATTATGTTTATTTAACTTAATCAGTAGACTTTTTAACGTGTGTTACACCATTTCACTCCTAATACTTAAGTTTATCTCAATCTCATTAAAATACAGATCTTTTAATCAATCAAGGGGATCACGTGGGTAAGTTGCTGGCTCGCTAGTCTGGAGGTTTCCCCTTGTCAGTGATGCAGGACAGATTGCCTAACAAAAACAGCTGTCTAGTCGTTCTGGTGGTACAAAAAAACGAGGTCCTTTGTACACATTGGCATGCACAAAAAAGATCCCTTGGCAATTGGAATTTGATATAAGAGCGTTGATCTTTCTTATGGTTTACACATGTATCAAAAGGCCAAGAACTTGTCCTAACAGGCCGTTTCTTTAGCTAACCTCACGCATCATCAAGACCACATCAATGATAACAACTCTACCAGATCCAAGTGTCGTAAAGACAAGTAAGACGAAATTTTGAACTATAAAAACGAAACGAAATAAGATCTGTATTTTAATCAGATTGAGTCTATCCCTTCATATATTTTATTTTACGGTACCTAACAAATACATGTATCTAATTCCTCACTTGCAGTAAACACAGAAAACGCAGAAATCGCACTGTGTGACAATCATTTACATACTCATTAAAAACATTAATACGATTGACAAATTTTCTAATTCTTTTAAATTTCATGTTTGCTAAGAAAGTTCTTTGAATTGATGCAACCACTGAGAGGATTTTTCATTTTGGTTACCATGTTTGTCTCACAGAGACATACCATTCGGCAAACCTCGACAGATTCCCGTACCCTCCGTAACCTTATATCTAGACTCGGATTTATGACAGTAAGCTAATATGTACCTACGACCATACATTTGCGATGTGGCTTTAACAGGAAAACGTGCCGCTTTTACAAAAAAGTCCCAAAATTGCAGCCATTTTTAGTTTGTTGATATAATATCCATGGGGGCAGCCATTTTTTATCCGGGTCCATTATAATAGTTCCAAAATGGTGGAATTCGTCATACATCCGAGTCTAGATGTAGGGTACCGGAATCTGTCGAGATTTGCCGAGTGTGAGACAGACATCTAATATTTTATTTCATCAGTTTTAAGAACTTTCTTAGTAGAAAGATAATGTAAGAACTTTGATAAATATGGCTCTAGCGCAGTAAGTGTTGTTCTCTAACTCTGGAAACCAGATACCGGTAAGGTGGTCTGCACTCAAGGTTGTTCTGACTACTTCTAGGGTTAATTTTTAGTTCCGTGTTACTGACTGATTCCGTCAGGGTTGTTTTTTATACACTTGTATTGAAATGTGATCATATTGACCCCTGTCTTTCCATTCATCGATTACAAGGAGTAGGTTTATTGAAATAAAATTGAACCAAAAAGACCTAGTTTCATTTGGCAAACCTCGACAGGTTCCACGTATCTTAAGCTCGGATGTATGACTATTTCTGCCATATTTGATCTATTTTAATGGTTCCGAATGCAAAAAATGGCTGCCCCCATGAGGATTTCTGTGGAGAGTGTATTATATCAACAAACGTCACGTTTGGCATTGGGTTTGTGGGATTAGAAGGGAAAATAATCAAACCAGCAGCCTTGAGACAATATCTCTGCTTATTTAGGTATACGCACTCTACAAAAGACGCAATTTGGGACGTTTTTGTAAAAGCGACACGTTTTCTTGTTTGAAGTCATACAGTCGAGTCTAGATTAGGGTACCGGAATTGGTCGAGATTTGCGAAGTGTACCTAGTTTGTGTCAAGTTTACATTAAACCCCATCTATCTCTCTCTATCTCTCTCTCTCTCTTTCCATGTAATTTAATCAGACTACAGATAGCCTCTTTAATTCATCTATTAATCATATTCTTCGCGGAGTGTAGTGTGCTTTTTGCGGAGTACATACCTTGTATCATTCATCACCATTCTCATCAAATTATTTTACTATATTATCTTTAAAACTATATTCTCAACCAATATTTTATTATCTTTAAAACTATATTCTCAACCAATATTTTATTATCTTTAAAACTATATTCTCAACCAATATATTATTATTATTATTATAATATCTTTAAAAGTAGGAAAGGAGATGTCCCAGATATAAAGGGACTTGCATTGGCTAGCTAACCAGGGATCTCGGGTTCGTTCCTAATAGGATTTTTTCTGGGTGGTCTCCCTGTGTCACTGGTGCATGAACGTAAGATAATAAGGTCTGTCATTGTGTCATGGAGGGTTGGGATGGCCTAGTGGTCTAGAGTGCGGCGCTTCGACCCTGTAGCTGGCCAGCCACCTCTGGCTAGCGGCTGTGGTTTCGAGCCCTGCTGAAAGCATATGTGGCATGGAAAAAGGGGCGCCTTCTCCACCTTGTGGGTTTCCTCCGGGCACTCCGGTTTCCTCCTACTGCTAAAAACCCCTACGCACAAGCGAATTATTGAAATTGTTGAGTTGACGTTAAACCCCATTTCTCTCTCTCTCTCTCGCTAAGTCATTGTGTCCAGTAGCATTCTTTTAATTTCTTGCTTCTGGTGACCAGTTGAATTATTGAAAGTGGGTAAGACACTGGCTCGCTACATGTAGCTTGAAGGTCGTGTGTTCGACTCCTGCATTTCCGAGTGGTTTCCCCTTGTCACTTGTGCAGGACGGAGGGCGTGACAAGGACAGCTGTCTAATTGTTCAGATGTGATGATAAACCAAAGTCCCGTGTATATATTCCCTTTGCAGTTGGAATTTGATATAAGAGTAGACCGCAGAGCTGCTGCCCCGGCAAAATTTTCCTCATAGCACACTGTATGGCGTATGCCTGTCTTTATTAGCCCAGCATACATTGTAGGAGCAAAACAGTAGGATGTTAAACTCCATTTCAATTCATCCTGAATAACAAAGTTTGTGTCGATTGGATGTTAATCTCCCTCTCTCTCTCTCTCTCCCTCTCTCTCTCTCTCTCTCTCTCTCTCTCTCTCTCTCTCTCTTTCCTCTCTCTTAAATTTTCAGACCTGCAACAGAAACAATTTCTTTCTTATTTAGTCTTTGATTTGCATACTGACCATATATCAATGTTTGCTCAATCTGCAAAATCTGGGACTTCTCCTTTTTCGACATTATATTAGCAATGAATAAATCTTTAGAAACAAAGTAACTATAACATTTATTATGAATCTGATTATTTAAGCCTTAGGTGAGAGTAAACTAATTGTAGAATCGTATTTCTCTTGTAAAAAAATAGTTGTAGCACTTGCAGTAAGATGTTGATTTTAACAAGAAACTAAAGAAAATTAAAGTATTATTATTATTCGTTTTCGCTTTTTAGCTTTTGAAATAGATGTTACAGAAATATATTAATATCAAAGTAATGTTTGTTGTTTCAAAGATAGATTGAACTTATTTCAAAGTCAATATTCATATAATGTAAAAAGAGTTTATTTCCAGTACTATAATTTATATTACATACAATATAATTTAAACTCGAGATTTTTTACATCAAAACTTTAAAATTAATTTATAATTGACTTGAACTTTAATCAATGTCTTTGATTTATCTTTAATAACAAGTCATGGATTTATCTTTAGTATAATTCTTGGATTCATCTTTAGTATAATTCTTGGATTTATCTTCAATTATAATTTTGGATTTATCTTTAATTATAATTCTTGAATTCATCTTTAATTATAATTCTTGGATTTATCTTTAATAGCCAACTTTGGATTTATCTTTCATTGTCAACTTTGGATTTATCTTTAATTATAATTATCATCTTTAGATTTATCTTTTATTATATTCTTTGGATTTATCTTTATATGTCCACCGTGGATTTATCTTTATATGTCCACCTTGGATTTATGATTAATTATCACCTTTGGATTTATCTTTAATTATAAACTTTAGATTTATCTTCAATTATAATTCTTCGGTTTATCATTAATTATATATAATTCTTGGATTTATCTTTAATTATAATTCTTGGATTTATCTTTAATTATAATTCTTGGATTTATCTTTAATTATAATTCTGGTATTTATCTTTAATTATCAACTTTGGATTTATCTTTATTATAAACCTTGGATTTATCTTTATTATAATTATAATTCTTGGATTTATTCTAATAATAATTCTTGGGTTTATCTTCATTATAATTCTTGGATTTATCTTTAATTATATTCTTGGATTTATGGTTAATTATCAACTTTGGTTTTATCTTTTATTATAGTTTGTAGATCTATGGTTAATTATAATCTTGGATTTATCTTTCAATATCAACTTTGGATTTATCTTTTATTATAATTTGTAGATTTATCTTTAATTAAATTCTGGGAGTTATGGTTAATTATTGTCTTTGGATTTATCTTTAATTATAAACTTTGGATTTATCTTTAATTATCATTATAATTATTATCATTGGATTTATTGTTAATTGTAATCTTTGGATTTATCTTTAATTATTATCTTTGGAATTGTATCCGGAAGAAATCATTGGTAACTGTAATTATTCATTATTTCTAATACTGTATTGGTTTCTTTTTTAAATAAAACAACTCATTAACGCATACTTATTAATCTGTATTTCAGGACAGTTTTTCAAGAAGTCCTTGGACTGGTTGCTCACAATTTTTGGCAACATCTCGGAAAATTATTCAGTTCTCCGGTGGAAAAGATCCACAACCGGGAGATAGAATAGTTTATGTTGCAGGAGCATTTGATCTCTTTCATATCCTTTTAATAAAAGTGCATAATTCAAAACTATTATAAATTATAGGTGTTTCATTTACATTATCTAGTTTTGAACTATTTTTAGTGAGAACTGCCAGCTCTTTATCTAATCTCCCATATTGTATCTTTAATTTAAGGACCTAAGTCCGTACCTGGAAATCCTCCAAAATCTTCGACATCGAAAACACGAAATATTGGTCAATTTAAATCAACATTGATGATGTAAACTTAACGGGAAAAGATGAGCTTCTTATATGCGATATTTAAGATAAAATAATTTTTTAACATTGGTACACGATTCATGTACCATAATGCGCTTCAACCCCAGTTGTATTGAGGGACCAGGCTAGACACGTTGCACCAAACCAAAGAGAGTTATGTAGACTGTAATAACTAGACGCTAGAAATGTGCACTTGATTGCGATTGTTGCCTTATTTCGCCGAAATATAACTGATTTGAAATAGGAGTAAAAAGGAAACCATTGAATGTAAATCAGTTTATGTGTTGCGACCCACTTTTATGAATTTCTAGCGATTTAGCCCTTTAAGAAAACAAAATAAAAAAAACAACAGTTGACAATGTCCCGACTTGGATTGAATCAGCTTTAAAACCGGCCTATCATTTAATTTTTGTGTACAGTATTTAGAATCTTTAACTTTTGCTATATCTAGGACATCTGGATTTCCTAGAGAAAGTAGCTGAGCAAGGTGAATTTGTGATAGTTGGTCTACATACAGACCCTGTAAGTATTTCCTCCTCGTCATTTATATTCTTATACCAGTAATTGACATTAAACTCTCTCTCTCTCTGGGGGGGTTGGGATGGCCTAGTGGTCTAGAGTGCCGCGCTTTGACCTCTAGCTGGCCGGTCACCTCTGGCTTGTGGCTGTGGTTTCGAGCCCTGGTGTGAGCATATGTGGCATGGAGATAGGGTGCCTTCTCAACCGTGTGGGTTTCCTCCGGACACCCCAGTTTTTCTCCTACTGCTAAAGACCCCTAAGCGTAAGCGAATTATTGGGATAAAATTATACCATATGTTTGTCCCGAAATGACCTAGTTGTGTGTTTTGAGTGGAGGTTAAACCCCATTTCTCTCTCTCTATCTATCTTTCTCTCTCTCTCTCTGTCCTAGCTTGGGTTGAAATTCCATATACGAATGTTTTTATTTCAGATTGTAAATAGATATAAAGGTTGTAATTACCCTATAATGAATTTACATGAAAGGGTTTTAAGTGTTCTAGCATGTAGGGTAAGTCTACAGTTTAATTTATTCAAAATATATTCAGTGTTTATATTTGAAACCACATGAGACAATCGCCAGTGTGCCGGTTCACGGCGATGGTGATTCTGCTCAGCGAACTATTTGCCCTTATCTACTAGCATAGTAGATATTTTCGGACGATTATTTTACTCCAACTTTCGATTCACTGGCATATCTGCTTTCCTGCCCGTGTCGAGCGAACCATTTTTATTTTTATAAGCCAATCAGTGACACCATTTATGTAAAATGAAGCGTGGAGTTTGATGAAAGAGGAGGAATTGGTCATTACATGTGCACGTTCGTAATCGGCCGTAAATAGATGTCGTGATAAAGCAAAAGAATAAACTCATCTGCCATTAGTTTTATACTAATTTATAGATCAAATGGTAGCTGTACCATTGTACCAATACATGTGCACCTTACAATTATTTATGGATTCTTTTGATTTTTGGGGGGTAGGCATGGCCTAGTGGTTTTGAGTTGCCGCGCTTTGACCTCTAGCTGGCTGGCCATCTCTGGCTTGCGGCTTTGGTTTCGAGCCCTGGTGTGAGCAATGAGCATATGTGGCATGGAGATAGGGGCGCCTTCTCAACCTTGTGGGGTTTCTTCGGGCACTCTGGTTTACTCCCACTGCTAAAGACCCCTACGCGCAAGCAAGTTATTGAAAAAAATTAAACCATATGTTACTCCCAAAATGACCTAGTTGTGTTGAGTGGACATTAAACCCCATTTCTCTCTCTCTCTCTTTTGATTTTCATTATTGTCCATCTCAGTCTGTCAAAAATGTATTCAAATTTGTTTTGAAGCATGCCTTCTGTGTTCCATCTATCCAGCTGTCAAATCAGGTGTAAACCAATAAAGTGTGTTTCAAGTTATCGTTGCCACGTGGGCGTATATTCACGCATTCCGTCGCTATGTTTTATTGTAAAATAGAATGCTTGTTGGATTTGTATTTTTAAATTGTTATGTTTCAGTATGTGTCAGAAGTAGTTATAGGTGCTCCTTATTCTGTTACAAATGAATTAATGGATCATTTTAAGGTAAGATAATATACATTTTCATGAGGGGTCGGGATGTGCTAGTGGTCTAGAGTGCCGCGCTCCAGCCTCTAGCTGGCCAGACACCTCTGGCTTGCGGCTGTGGTTTCGAGCCCTGGTGTGAGTGTATGTGACATGGAGATAGGAGCGCCTTCTTAACCTTGTGGGTTTCCTCAGGGCACTCCTGTTTCCTCCCACTGCTAAAGCCCCCTCCGCACAAGCGAATTATTGGAATAAAATTAAACCATATGTTAGTCCCGAAATGACCTAGTTTGTGTTAAACCCCATTTCCCTCTCATGGGGGGGGGGGGTGTTGAAGCAATAGTTTATCGTGTGCGTTTTAGATCATAAGGAACCTAGGTTATCCCTCTACAAATAAGGCACCATATAGTTTTATAGGAATCCCTTGTGTACTACGATATTCTAAAAGATGATTCTTGATTCTTGAAACGGAATATCAGTCCAACAATGGCACTCGGCAAATCTCAACAGATTCCAGTACCCTACATCTAGACTCAGATGTATGACGAATTCCGCCATTTTGGAACTATTTTAAAGGACCCGGTTAAAAAATGGCTGCCCCCATGGAGATTATATCAACAAGCTGCCATTTTGGGACTTTTTCATAAAAGCGGCATGTTTTCCTGTTTAAAGTAAATCCGTAGTCAACTAGCCGCATCGCAAATGTATGGTCGTAGGTACATATCACTTACTATCATACATTAGTTTAATTTCACTGTGTCGGTGTATTTCAAAACAGCAGTTCTATAGGGGACGTCTTGCTCGCTTGCGTTTGTTTTTTTGAAGAGTATATTAGATTATTTGTGATGTATATATATATATATAACAGGTGGATGTTGTGTGTCATGGTCAAACACCTATAATGCCTGATATAGATGGGTCAGATCCTTATGCAGTAAGTTGTTTTAAAAATAATTACAGGAGATTTCTTCTCAAATCATGAAATATTTAATGTAAAGCAAATTTATTTGTGTGTTTGATTAGCATGATTGATGATAGCTGGTTTTAACTGTACATATATGAAGGGGGGTCTGTCATTGAGTCAACTGGTGTGGTTTTGTTTCCCGCTTGTATGTGGTAAGAATTAGGGTCGTCTGTCCAACCTTCTGGGTTTTCTCTGGGTCCTCTGGTTTCCTCCCATTACTAATGAAAGACCCCTATTGAAATAAAATTAAACCATATGTTAGTCCCGAGATGACCTAGTTTGTGTGGAGTGGATGCTAAACCCCATTTCTCTCTCTCTTGGAATATATGCAACTATGGTGTGAATAAAATTATGCCAGAATTCAGGATGTGTTTGTCCTTAACCAGGCATTATGTACATGTAAGAGCTGAATCTGCCTATTATAGGTTTTTCTTTAGGCTTTAAATTTTATCTAAATTATTAATTAGACATTTATTAACATGACAAGACCACAATTAACTCTTGATTGCTATGATTTTAAGTAGATTAGAACGGTTGATAATTTAATGATTTAAATGGAGAAGCGAGGCCAAGTCTCGAATGACCAGTACGGTGGTTACGATCAATGCACACATCTTGTCAAAACTAAACCATTGCTATCTATGCTCAAAATAAAGTAATTTGAATGAAATTTTCAATATATTCATTTTGCATTATCTATTTTTGAACTATTATAGCAAGAATGTTAGATCATAAACAGATGGAGTATAAAAAGTGTCTATTAAACCAGAGGCAGTACACTGTGGGGGCGTTGTGTGAACTAATTTTCAATATTTCGTGTTTCACAAATGAACATGCACACTGTTTTGTAGCTATTTTTCGGGAACCAAAACATCAGGGAATTTGCTCATTTTTGCATACTCATTAATATGTGACCCGCTTCCACAAAACCAGGCGCTTGTCAAACAACTTTATTTTGTACTATGGGCACAAAAACATAAACTGTATGCCTTCTTGTTGCTATGAATGAGCCGAACTCAACTCCAGATGATACATCAAATTGAAATAGAATTGTATTTTTGGAAAGCTTAGACTGTGAACTATTGAAATATGCTGCCAGTTCTATTTTTATAAAAATGACCAAGAGAAGCTCACATATGTTTTATGTTTTTTTCAGGAACCGAAACGTCAAGGAAAATTTAAAATAATTGATAGCACGAATTCATTAACAACACAAATGATAATCGACAGAATTATCAAAAATAGGTTGGTTGTCTTTTATTCAGTTTAAAATAGCTAAGTCTGTAACTCAATATCATCCAAAATGTTAGACATTGAAAACACAAATGTTTTTGCAATTTAAATCAGCATTGGTGTTGTGGTCTTACCTGGAAAAGATGGCCTTCTGATATTCAATATCTAGGACGATATTATACATCTGTTATCACTCGACACGTCAGTCAGTTATATAGAGGGATAAGTTGTGTTTTCCTTTTGTGTTTGTCACTTTCGATTGATGAAACCTTTTCTTACGCATCTATCAAAGCAAATTTCCCTCATATCACACTGTATTGCGTATGCCCGTCTTCATTAACCCAGTCAGTGCAGAACAGTAGGACGTTAAACCCCATTTCATTTCTGTTGCATCTTTGGCGTGCGCATAAAAAATCCCTTGGTACTTGGAATTCGATTCAGGAGTAGGCTGTAGATCCGGGCTGGGCAAAATTTCCTTCATATGTATGCTGCATGCCCGTCTTCATTAGTTCAGTAAGAGCAGAACAGTAGGACGTTAAACCACATTTAATTTCTGTTGCATAAAAGATCCTTTGGCAGTTGGAATTCAATATAAAAGTAAGCCCAGTTATTGTAGAACATTTGGACGTTAAGCTGGTCGGATAGCCGTGGCGATAGAGAGGCGGCTTCTCACCAATGCATCGCGGGTTCAATCCCAGCTCAGGGCAAGAACTTTATCGTGAGAGGGATATTCGGTCCCCGAGTTCTTCGGTTTCTTCCTGCAGTAATGATCTAAATCATTCGCACGATCTGTGCCAAGAGCCAAATCGAAAACAGGCCTAAGGCCTAATATGCTACCCTTGTAAAATGACGAGATTATTATTATTATAACACCATTTAATTTCTATGATTTCAAATGTTTTGTTTTTGCAGGCTGGAATATGAATCGCGAAATAAGAAAAAAGAAGCTAAAGAATTAAAGATAATGCAACATCTCAAAAATCAGACTGAACAGTCAATCTAAATATTCAGGGCCCGGTTTCTCAAAATCTTAACTAAAGATAAAAATCCAAATTTTAGTGGATAATTCAATTTTGATTGGCTAAGCACTAAAACAAATATAATATTATCCAATCAAATTACTTAAATTTGGATTTTATCTTAGTTAAAATTTCGTGAAATAGGCCCCAGATGAATAATTTTTAATTGGAGATTTTTAACTATAAGCTATTATGCATGTGTATTCTTGAACATTATTGAATGCTGACCAGGCCCCTAGTTCACAAAGCATTCTCAGACTTCGGTTAATTAAGAATTTACTCGACTTTCAATAACTGTTTATAAGAAATATCTTTGATCCAGAAACCTAAAACTTGCCACATAGTTTCTTATTGCTGTATTTGATACATGAAAACAACAAAAGTTTTATAAATGGTTATATTATAGTTAAAATAAGGCAAACAATTTTGAGTAAATTCTTCACTTAGACTGAAAATGCTTTGTGAACTTGGGGCCAGGTCTTTTTGCTGTAAGAGAGAATGCATCTTTTGCGATTTTAAAACACTCCCCATTACATCTTGGACTTTTAATTCTGTAATTTTATTTTAATTAATTATATAAATTATGCAATTTGGTTTTATCTCTTCGTACTGTTATCCTGCTGAAAAAGTAGATTTCAAATCTGATTTAAACACAGATCTTGTTTCGTTTCTTTTTTTAAAAGTTCAAAATTTCGTTTTACTCGTCTTTACTACACAAGGATCTGGAAGAGTTGTTATATTAACGGCATTTTTGGGTGAAGTGAGGGATTAGACAGTGAAACAGTCTGTTACAGCGACATCTTGGGGTGCCATGCAAGGAACTGTGGGTAAACCACTAGAAACATCAACGCTGATTGATTAATCAATGTCTGAATGTCATAGGTCAAAAGCTGCTCTTACAACCCCTGACATTACCTTCAAATATAACTGGTTAGAACTTTGTGTAATTTAGGCCCAAAAAAGTATGACAACGAAACAAAATCTAGATCTGTATTTTAATAAGATTGGACTGTAGATTAGTTATCAATATCGAGTACAACTTGTTAGATCTTCATGTAGTGTAGGCCATCGAAAGATTTAAAAAATCGAACGCATATAGATCTATATATTTTAATCAGATTGGTAGATTTCATATTTAGCGTGAAATAAATTAGATATTAGCACCAAGTATATTTGAATGGCAAAGCATGTGGCTCTTTATTCTACCCAGGAATAGATGGTTTGTTGAAGGATTTGGTTCTAATGATAGACTTTTTGAATGATGGGGAATTTCTTTTTGATACATTTACGTCTATTGGAGTTGTATGCCCTTTAAGAATGGAGGTGTATGTCCTTTAAGAATGGAGGTGTATGTCCTTTAAGAATGAAGGTTTATGCCCTTTAAGAATGGAGGTGTGTGCCCTTTAAGAATGGAGGTGTATGTCCTTTAAGAATGAAGGTTTATGCCCTTTAAGAATGGAGGTGTATGCCCTTTAAGAATGGGGGTGTATGTCCTATAAGAATGAAGGTGTATGTCCTTTAAGAATGAAGGTGTATGTCCTTTAAGAATGAAGGTATATGCCCTTTAATAATGGAGGTGTATGCCCTTTAAGAATGAAGGTATATGCCCTTTAAGTTTCATTAAATGTGATCATCAGTTTCATTGTAACATTTCAATGTCTGATCATTTATATATGCATCAGTTGTTTCATTTTAGCCATTTCATGTATAACTTTTTTTTTTATATTACAGTTGAAAGTATGTCATTGTCAAAACCCTTTAACGGCAGATCTTTACTTAAGCTTTAAATGTTACATAAATTATTATTCAGACATTTATTAACAGGACGAGCCCATAATAAACTCTGCACTCTAGACCATCAGACGGCCAAGATTTAAATGGATTAGAACACCTGTAAGATTTTAAAAATTTAACGATAAACTGGAGAATCAGGACTTGGTCTTGATTGTCCAGTACCATTGCTACGAGATAAACAATCTATGCTACATCTTCAAAAATTAATAACTTCGCTGAGAATAAAGTAATTTGAAAGACTTTTAATAGCACAAACAACCAGGCCCCGAGTTCACAAAGATTCTCAGACTTAAGTTGAGAATTTACTCAAATTTGTTCACCTTATTTGAACTAAAATATTGAAAGTTAAGAAAATTCTCAACTTAAGTCTGAAAATGCTTTGTGAACAAAGGGCCAGCTCTTTATTTAAATCTTACATCTGCAATTGAGTCAAGATATTTTATACGGCAATCTGATGGATTATAAAGTTGCTCAACCTATTCATATTAAGGACTTTATTTAAATTAACAGACTTTATTTAATTTAACAAGGATTTTTTTTTTTATTCATATTAAGGACTGTAATTAAACATGCATTATGCAAGAGCTAAGTCTGCCTATTACAGGTCTTTCTTTAGGCCTGAAACGTTATCTAAATTATTAATAAAATTAGACATTAATTAACTTATCCAGACCATAAGAACTCTCAATGTCATTGCTAGCCTTCAATATCGATTGGATTATGTCATTAATAATTAAGTGGATCAATTTCACTGAAATTTTCAGCATATTACCTTCACATTATCTAGTTTTTAAGTATTATAGTGAGAACTGCCAACTCAATATCTAATTCCCCATTATGTATCTTTAATTTAACAAGGACTAGAGCATTTTAAAATAACAAAATGTCTAATTATTAGAAAGTTATCGTTATTTAGTTATTTATTTCGTATGTTATCATAGTACATTATAACCACATATTTATTTTATTGATTTGTTTTAAAATCTAATATAACTCTGTCTACTGATCATCATAGTAACGCAATTAATTCTAAAGTCATTTTAAAACATTGTGTACGGAAATTTCATTTAAAGTCTGAATCCAATTCTATTTGATTGACAGACAAAATGAGGAGGATGTCAATGCCCAAGTCATTTTTAATGCATTTTATAAAAAACACAAAACATTGTGTACAGAAATTTTATTTGAAGGCTAAATTACATTCTATTTGATCCACATACCAAATTAGGATGATCTCCCTTCAAAAGGCAATGCCTAGTAACTCACTTTTTCCTATTTTGAGAAAAACAAAGGAAAATGTGTGTGGCATACTACTAGGCAAATAAAGGAAGTTGCTAGGTTTTGTCATGGGTGTAACTGCTTACAAAATCAAAAGATTGGAATATCCAGTGCAACACCAGAAAGCACATACCATAGTAACTACAAATTTGGTCCTAACTCAATTTTGATAAAAAAATTTTAAAAAAAGTGAGTCACTAGGTTTTGCCTTTTGACGGGAGTATTGTCCCCTTGTAATATTTCTCACCCGACAGTCATTGGCCTTTCAAATATAACCAATTTAAACCGTTAATTACGTCTGGCATATTTGTTTTCAGAAATGACTTGGTCAATTTACTGTTTAAACATATTTTATTGCATCAACAAAAATAATTTGTGATACAATTGGATTGGGCAAAAGTTATTAAAACTTACAAACGTCCTTTTAGAAATGACTTGGTCAATTTTTGGTTCAACTTGACGATACACAGTATTCCTTCTGATTTATTGATTATAATTATTCATATGCAAAACAACCAATCTGATTAAAACGCAGATCCCATTTCGTTTCGTTTATATAGTTCAAAATTTCATTTTATTTCTCTTTAGTGTTGGCCATCGAAGGTATAAAAAACAAAACGAAAAATAGATCTGTATTTTAATTAGATTGCAGAACAACTGAAACAAATTTTATGTTTGAAATGTAACATCTTAAAAGCTACTGTTATGGATTGGCTTTGGCCCCACAACATTTTAATTTTCTGTTCTCTGATGTCATAATATATAAATAACTACTTAAAACACATGTTTAGTTTCAAATTTCAACACTTAATAATTTTAAACCAAAAGCTTTTGAACAGTGGAACCAAGTACCTTTGCTTGTTAAATCAGTATTCTTGCTGAAGAAATAAGAGAAATTTTAACAGATGTTCCAGTAGAATAGAAAATCAGATTGGTGTGGCAGAAATACAAGACCATTATTCATTATAATATTATAATTTGCATTCATAAGATTTTTACTAATAAAAAATGAATAGTTTATTGTATTCTGTTTGTGGTATTAAAAACGTCTTACTTTCGACAGGATACATTCTTACATTCAATTAAACACAGAGATGGAGAGAGGGGAAGAAAGACAAAGGGGGTAAGAGAGAGGGGGGGGAAGAGAGAAAAGGAGAGGGGGAGGAAGAGAAGGAGAGGGGGGAAGGACAGAGAGGGGGAGAAGGAGATACAATTACTAATATACATGATTTATATGTGTGTGAAAAAAATATATATATAACAATCTTAGTCTCATTTAAATATTGGATGTCACTCCTGCTGTATCATAAAGCTAGAGCCTTCTTTTAACTCTGTGCAAGATGATAGACCTTTATAAGTTCACTTCGACATGTGAGGTCACATCATACAGCGTCGATAACGCGCGTTAAATCTTACATAGTTACACAATATGTTCTGAGCAGATTGGTGACGTTTACTTCTTTTACACCTCCGCATGCTATTTTATGTTCCCATTTACACTCAGCAGTAAATATTTTTTTGTCTTAAACATACATTATGCAAGAGCTAAATCGTCCTATCACAGGTCTTTCTTGAGGCCTGAAATATTATCTAAATTATTAATTAGACATTAACTAACTTATCCAGACCATAATCAACCCTCGATTCGACTTTCCTTTTATAATCACATCAAAAAATGGATAATCAAGACTGTTTTTTATCTTTAGTAATGATGATTGAGGCTAGCCCCACTTTTTCAATCACTAAAATCTTGGTTCATAATGGTTCAATTTGACAGAAATTTTCAGAAAATTGCTATTACATTATCTGGTTCATTTAGAGTTAATTAACTCGCCCCGATGTCATCCATTCAGTAATAGTAGTGACAAGCGAATATATTTACTGCTGATCTCTTTGTCTATGAGATTTCACAAATGGATGACGATGATAATTAAGACTGTCATTCCGATCTATTTTGCCAGTTCTGAAGATTTTGAAATGAGAGCCCTAATCTAAAAGCACTTCACATATCAATTTATCAAATATAGTCAATCACAGTTTAAGTTTATATCCTTTCCGAAATCCATACCGCTCCTCGACAACCAACTTTTATCACTTGAGTTAAAGCTTTGTAAAATGGAGCCTGAAATTGGAAAAAAAAAATATTGACAACTGAGAAAATAATTAATGTTAAAACAGATGTGTTGTCATCCTATGATGTCGGTGCATCCAGTTTCATTAACAGGAAGCAGAATAAATACATCTCAAAATTCTCCACGTATACTTATTATTTTCGACTATAACCATTGATTATGGACTTAAAATGTCGGTCAACTAGCTTAGTGTAGACAGACAGCCTTAGTTTAGTATAATGGCATCCTATCAGCGCCACCTATAAATGTTGAGAAAACACTCTTGATGGATTTTATTGGATAAAAAGATCCCCAAGTTCATTTTAGCATGAATTAAGCTGTGAAAAATCAGATATTGTCTTCAAAAATGGACAATTTAGCTTGACGATTTTAATTCTCACAGTGAGAGACCCGTCATCGATTAGCCCAGGTTAGATGCATAATAATAGTAGGACGTTAAACCCCATTTCATTCACAGTGAAAGAAAGTTATTCATAAGTTTTAATAATGAGTTACCTTTTCAGCATCATGTTCTAAACCTGTATCATGATGATGAAGTTCATCATCACGAAATTTCTTTATTGTCTGGAAAACAAATAAATATATTACCGTACAAACAATTTTTGAACAAAACTAAATAAATGCCAGTAAAGATATTTTCTGGTTGAGAGAGAGAAATGAGGTTGAACATCCACTCAACACAAACTAGGTCATTTTGAGGGACTAACATATGGTTTAATTTTATTTCAATAATTCACTTGTACGGGTCTTTAGCAGTACAATATATTCCGTTTTCATTATCTATTTCAAAACTATACAGCAAGAAGAACGGTCAGCTCTTTATCTAAATCTTACATAATGTATCTTTAACTATTATAGCGAGAACTGTCAGCTCTTTATCTAAATCTTACATAATGTATCTTTAACTATTATAGCGAGAACTGTCAGCTCTTTATCTAAATCTTACATAATGTATCTTTAACTATTATAGCGAGAACTGTCAGCTCTTTATCTAAATCTTACATAATGTATCTTTAACTATTATAGCGAGAACTGTCAGCTCTTTATCTAAATCTTACATAATGTATCTTTAACTATTATAGCGAGAACTGTCAGCTCTTTATCTAAATCTTACATAATGTATCTTTAACTATTATAGCGAGAACTGTCAGCTCTTTATCTAAATCTTACATAATGTATCTTTAACTATTATAGCGAGAACTGTCAGCTCTTTATCTAAATCTTACATAATGTATCTTTAATACACTAATAATAGTAATAATGTTTACATAGCACATTGTTTACACTTGTAAAATTTACATTCAATAACTTGGTGCGCATAGGGGGCTTTAGCAGTGGGAGGAATCCGGAGGAAACCCACAAGGTTATATAGGCGACCCTACTACTTGTCACGTACATCCGGGGAATCGAAACCACTCCAGTTGATTTACTGGTTGAAGGTTGACTGATTACTATGGTAATCAAATAGAAACACCCAAGATGAAATCAAATACAATTTTGAAATGAAAAGAAATGGAGTTTAACGTACTACTTTTCTGCTCATCATACATTGTGGTATAAGGCAAATTGTACCATGACATCTGTGTTTCGTACCACCTGCCTGCACCACTGGGAATGTGCCGGAAAATCGAGAGGAATTTTCTCAACCCACACTGAGAGAAAACCCAAGATCTCCTGGTTATCAAGCAAGTGTCTTACTCACAGAGCCATACCCCACCCCATTTACTCAGACACCGGAAGCAAACCCAAGATCTTGTTAGTGAGACAGTGTCTTACATACTGAGCCACAATGCCCACCCCCATATACTCAAGACACTGAAAGCCAACACAAGATTTCTTTGTCAGCAAGGAAGTGTCTTACCCACTGAACAACACTCCAATCCCATATACTCAGACACTGGGAGAAAACCTAAAACCTACTTGTTAGCGCCCACTGAGCCACAACGCCCCCTCCCCCATATACTTAGACACCGGAAGCAAACCCAAGATCTACTGGTTAGCGAGACAGCATCTTACACACTGAGCCACCCCCCGACCTCATATACTCAGATACCGGGAGCCAACCCGAGATCTCCATGTTAGCGAGCCAGCATCTTACTCACTGAGCCACAACGCCACCCCCATATACTCAGACACCGGAAGCAAACCTAAGACCTCCAGTTTAGCAAGCCAATTTCTTACTCACTGAGCCACAACGCCCCTCCCCATATACTCAGACACTGGGAGAAACCAAGCACCCCCTAGATCTCCTGGTTAGCAAGGCAGTCTCTTACTCACTGAGCCACAAAGCCCCTCCCCTGCCTGAAAATGAAACTCAAATACAATTTTGAACCTGAGGCTTGTTTCATAAAATTTTAACTAAAGATAAAATTCAAATTTTAGTGATTTGATTGGATAATATTAGATTGATTTTAGTGCTTAGCCAATCAAAATCTAAGTATCTACTAAAATTTATTTTTTTATCATTAGTTAAAATTTCGTGAAACAGGGCCCTGATTCTAAGTCAAATACTAACCTTTAAGGGGGATCACGGTGGCTAAGTGGATAAGGCGCTGGTTAGCTAGCCTGGAGGTCGGGTGTTCCATCCCTGCATTGGCCAAGAAAGTTCATCTCGATTTTCCGGCGTGATTTTCCCTTGTCCGTTATGCAGAAGGAGGGCCTGACAAGGACAGCTGCCTAGTCGTTCAGATGGGACAAATACTGTGTACACATTGGATTGCACGTAAAAGATCCCTTAACAGTTGGAATTCGATAAAAGAGTAGGTCATAGTGCCGCTACCCGGGCAAAATTTCCCTCTTAGCACAAAATTTACCTCATAGCACATAAGCCCAGGTTAGGTGCCTAATAGTAAGACGTTAAACCCCATTTCATTCATTTCATACTAACCTTTAATATTTCAGCGTGCTTTTCAGGATCGTCTTCCATTAACTCTCGAATTTGACTGAAATAAGTTGGATAAGATTTTTAAATATCAATTAAATATTATTATGAGGGATTGGGACTGACAGAATCAGGTAACCAAGAACTTAAATTATTGGAGATCTGGCCTAGAGTTCACAAAGCATTCTCAGATTCAATTTTCAATCATCGTTTATGAGAAATATCTTTGATCCAGAAACACTAATTTTGCACAGTTTCTTAGGAAAAATTCTAAAATTGGTTTATGATGAAAACATGGATCGTCTCCCTTGAAACAGTTATACTGACCAAAGGCGTTTTCAGGAAAGAGGTGGCTAGGCTGCCTAGAAAACACACCCGGACCCACCCCCAAAATGGTCTAGCCTCTGTCGTGATAAACCTTGAAACACCCATTGATCCGACATACATCCTCGTGCAGTATAATCAATATTATCACTTTAGAGAGAGAGGGGGAGAAATGGGGTTTAACGTCCACTCAACACAACTAGGTCATTTCAGGACTAACATATAGTTTAATTTTATTTCAATAATTCACTTGCGCGTAGGTCTTTAGCAGTGGGAGGAAACCGGAGGACCCAGAGAAAACCCACGACGTTGGACAGGTGACACTACTCCTTGTCCCATACAACCGAGTATTCAAAACCACACAAATTGACTCAATGACACGCTTTATGATACAGCATGCACGCTAACCATTCTCTCATCCTTTCCCCCCCAGTAATATTGAAACAACACTCGATCTGACTTACATCCTCATGCAGTATCACTATTATCAGTCAAATACCATTTCTCATTTAAATGAAATTTTCAATGTATTCAATTTTCTTAATCTATTTTTGAACTATTACAGACAAAACAACCTGGGCCATGTTTCACGAAATCTTTACTAAAGATAAATCAAAATTTTAGTAGATACTCCAATCAAATTACTAAAATTTGGATTTTTATCTTAGTTAAAATTTTGAGGAACAGGGTACAGGGGTAGGTTGCTTAAAACTAAGTTATTTAAACAATCTGTTAAAGTCGGATAGCCGTGGCGATAGAGAGGCGGCTTCTCACCAATGCAACGAGGGTTCAACCCCAGCCCAGGGCATGAACTTTATCGTTGTAAGTGAGAGGGATATTCGGTCTCCCATCCGATCAGGCAGGTTTCCCCCGAGCTCTTCGGTTTCTTCCTGCAGTAATGATTGAAATCATTCGCACGATCTGTGCCAAGGGCCAAATTGAAAAAAGGCCTCAGGCCTAATTTGCTACCCTTGTAAAATGACGCGATTATTATTATTATTAAAGTCTCTAACGGACATATCTTGTTAACGTGATGTTTGTTAAATTTACTACAGATAACACTATAGTAAAGACTATAGAATACTTTATTTTTTCCTTTAGAAATATTAGCATAAATCTGTCGGAAAAATCTGAACCACCGAATGTTTGGGACCTATATTTCCAGCAACAATCTTTCTCTCTGTTAAAGTTAACGTTAACGGGTCGTTAAAAGATAACGGAGCTTTGAGCAACTGGTCCCAGCTCTTTATCTAAATTTTACATAATGCATGTTTAAACTAGCAAGTTAATAAGAGTTTACTACCTATTATAGTGGTCCCCTATAACATCTTCTACAGCAACTGTACAAGCCATTGCTCCCTCTCTACCTAATAACGCTGTACTGGCACCTACAATCAAATCAAACAAGGTTTAACATCCTACTGTTCTACTCTCCTGACTGGGCTAATCAAGATGGGCATACGCCATACAGTGTGCTATGACAGGCATTTTGCCCTGACAGCGGTGCTACAGCCTCTCTAAAACCGAATTCTAACTGCCAAGGGATCTTTTACATGGATACTTATGTGTACACAGAACCTTGGTTTTAAGTCCCATCCACATGACTAGACAGCTGTCCTTGTCTGGCGCTTCATCCTGCAAAATTGACAAGGGAAAACCACGCTCAAAAGTCTTGATGTACTTTCTCGGCCAACACCGGGATCGAACCTGCAACCTCCATGCTAGCGAGCGACCTTTGTCCCCTCACCTCAGCAGTATCCACAAAAACAGTAGTTTGATTAAATGACCAATGAGGCTGATTTCAATTTAGAACAAATTTAATTGACAAATAATTTTCAAAAATTGACAAAAAAAATTCAAAAATTGACCAAAAAAATTCAAAAATTGACAAAATTTTTTTAAAAATCTTAAATAATTTTTAAAAAATGTCAAATAATTTTTAAAAAATGTCAAATAATTTTTAAAAAATGTCAAATAATTTTTAAAAAATGTCAAATAACTTTTGATAAATGACAAATGTGTTTTGAACCAATCTCATTAAAATACAGATCTATATTTTGTTTTGTTTTTTTACTTTCGATGGTCTACACTACATGAAGATCTGCCAAGTTATAGTGGGAGTTCAAGTCAGGGGTCAAACGAGCAGCTTTTTACCCTATGACATCAGACATTGATTAATAAATCAGTGTTGACGTTTCTAGTGTTTTACCCACCGTTTCGTGCATCAAAAGGCCAAGAACTGTTCCGTTGGCAAATCCCTCAGATCATCCAGAACACATCAATGATAACAACTCTTCGAGATCCTAGTGTAGTAAAGACAAGTAAAACGAAATTTTGAACTATAAAAACGAAACGAAATAGGATCTGTGTTTTAATAGGATGGGTTATGAACATAGTAAACTTCAACAATACCAACCAAGAACAAATCCAGCCACATTCCATATTGGTAAAAGAACGGTCGGTCTAGCTCGATGTTCAACCATTAATTCGTTAAATTTTCTTAAATGTTCTTTTTCTTCTTCCCACATTTTCTGAAAAATGAAAGAAAATTCACTTAAGTTTTAAAGAATTAAGAGGAATGGTTATATCCTACAATTAGGCCTACTTGTGCAATAAAGGATTAAAAATACATGGGTCTTGTTGTAGAGAGGTTACGGAGGCTAAGTTGGTAAGACGCCGGCTCGCTAGCTTGGAGGTCGGGTGTTTGATCTGTGCATTGGTCCAGAACGATTGTCTAGATTTTTCGGCTTGGTTCCCCCTTGTCAGTGAGCGCAGATAACCAATTAAAGTCTAATTTTGTCGGTAAAATGACTAAAATTTACCTTGATGACTGGCCCAACTGATGTGTTTCCAAGTACAGCCAATTGTCCGGCGTATATTCTATCAGCCCCTAATTCACCTGCCTGATCCACGCGAATAATCCTATCCAGTTTAGCTCTTGTTCTTCTTTCTTTTAGAGATGTGGTGTTACAAGTATTAGAGGTGGTTTGTGACGTACTTGATGTCGAACAAAGCCGAGTGGCTACGATATGACAACTAGGTCTGATTCGAATCATCTTGACAACAGATAGTACATTCAATGAGTCTGCAAAGAAACCCAAATAACGTAAAAAATTATTCGATCTGGTGTAACAAGTATTAGAAGTGGTTCTTGATGTACTGGATGTCGAACAAAGCCGAGTGGCTACGATATGACAACTAGGTCTGATTCGAATCATCTTGACAAATCGTACATCTAATGAGTCTGCAATTTAACCCTAACCCTAATTCTAGTAGTTAGAATAAGGCTAATTTTATTTTTCTCAACCTGTCAAGCCAGCAAGAGTGTTATTGTCCCTTTAATTGAGAGCTAACGGTACATATTTTTTCTACAAATATATAATTTCAGAAAAAATATTTAATATCGCCACAAATTTTAGAATAAAACGGAAAACTTCAGAATTTATAATTATTGACATTGAAGGCTGACTTCATCATATTATTGACATATGTAGTTATACAATCCAATAAAAATGACAATTTCATTTTAAATTGAAAAGAATGTTATGAAATGATTAACTATCACTATCCATTGCTTGTTTATCTGACTAGTTTGTTTCCTAGGCAAGGCCAACAAATTGCAAACAGCTATTTTTTGCGCTAATGACACCACCGGACCTGATTAGCAGCAAGTCCATGTAACTTGTTATTTACAATTAGCTTAATTAATGGATGTATTAAAATCGATTGATGTCACCTGGAATGTAATTAGTGACATATGATCATTGTTCATTTGGATTATTGATTGATTCCAGTTGTGTTGAGATTGTGTACTAAAGGGCAAAGGTTAACAGTTTCTTCACCTTTATTTAGATTTGAGAATCCAGGGAGAGAGAAAAAGAGAGAAAAAGAGAGAAAAAGAGATAGATAGAGAGAGAGAGAGAGAGAGATGGGGTTTAAAGTCCACTGACATAACGTAGGTCATTTCGGGACTAACATATTCGCACGATCTGTGCCAAGGGCCAAATTGGAAAAAGGCTTCAGGCCTAATTTGCTACCCTTGTAAAATGACGCATTATTATTATTATGATTTAATTATATTTCAAAAATTTGCTTACACATAGGGGTTTTAGCAGTGGGAGGAAACCCACGAGGTTGGACAGGTGCCCCTAATCCTACAGTAAAACTGGGGATTCGTAACCACGAATCCAGGTAGAATAGAGAGGTTTCTTTGACATAAACTGTAGGCTTTATTGTATCTTGTAGAATTGTGTCTTTACTTCTTATTACATAAACCAAAATTTATATAACAGTTGCCGTATTAGTATTATTAGTAATAAAATATACACTTTGGCCTGGGGACTTCGATAATACAAAAAATAATAAAAAGATTGGCAGGGCCAGATTTTCTCAAAGACAAAGACATCAAATAAATTTTATATATCAATTTAGTTGTGCATTTATTGGATTAGTTCGGTACTTTCTACATGCCATAGATCTCGCATAAAAGCCTGTTTTCTTACGAAATCAACACAATTTCTACCTCAAGTTTCATAACAATTCGTCTGCTTTGTGCTTTGAAGGGCGCTGACATCTTTTTAGTTCCGCAGAAAATGAATTAAGTTAAATATTTTTCACCTACAAATGAATGTTTATCAATCTAAATGCCTTGTAAGGACTGAATAAGAATAACCGAAAGCATTCAGTTATTTCATAATTTAATCTAGGTATCTATTCATAGCTCTTGGTAATATTCAAATACAATTTAAGCCAATCAAATTCTAGAATATAAGCACCGCCCACAAAATTTTCCCGTCAAAACATTAGAATCAACACATGACTGACCTGTCAGAGAGTTTGACACACAACGTGACAAAAGAAACGAAAAACCCGACTATGGCGAGTGAGACTGAAATTCACATGTGTCCGTTTTAGGTCGTAAGTATGTTGAGTTTTATTTCTGTCTATTATTAAGTCTATTTGACATTATTTGTTTACATAATATTAGAAAGACAGAAGAAATGGCCTAATTTTTCCCGTGCCAGTTGGCAGTTCCTCTGGAGTGGAATGGATAATTGCCTGGCATTGTAATGGCAGAATAATGATGTCTGCGCGTTTAAATAGATTTTACATTCTACATTTGTGGCGATTGAGGATTTTCCATTGAATTCAGCTAAAGTGAGAGATTGAAAATAATGTTACTGTTCCAGCTAATATTTACAAAACTTGGGGAAAATGCTTAATAGGTATGAGAGTATGATTATGATGGCATGGCATCATAATGCAATTACCACCTGTCATTGTCAAATGAAATATCTAGCAATAAGTTTTCTGCATAGTTCATATATCATATTTATTATGCCTGTTCCCCAATCCCTATTCAGATACAAATCTGAATAAAAGTATTGTTTTAAAAAAAATATATTACTAAATACTACGGTTTAAAAAAAATATATTAATAAATACTGTTACTGTGTCAGCTAAAATTACAAAACTTAGGAAAAATCCTCTATGAAATGAAATGAAATGAAATGGGGTTTAATGTCCTATTGTTCTGCTCCGAACTGGGTTAATAAAGCCTTACATGCGCCGTACTGCAGAGTGCTATATGAGGGAAATTTTGCCCCGACAGCAGCACTATTATACAGCTTAGGGCCTACTCTTATGTCGAATTCTAACTGTCATGGGATCTTTTATGTGCACAGCATGTTTACACAGGACCATCCGAAGGACTAGACAGCTTTCCATGTCAGGTCCTGCATCACTGACAAGGGGGAACTGTGCCAGGAAATCTGGATGAACTTTCTCAGCCAATTAAGGGATCAAACACTCTACCTCCAGTTTAGCGAGCCAGTATCTTACCCACTTAGCCACCATGACCCCTAAAAAAAATCCTTTATGAGACCATCACTTAATATATTGTCAAATTAAATACCAACATTGCTACATAGCCTACATGTATATCTTATTAATAATTGTAACCTCCCCTCTAGCTTAGTAGCTGTATTTCAAAATATCTGAATTGGTCAACCTGAAAGCTGGTCGGATAGCCGTGGCTTCTCACCAGCTTCTCACCAATGCATCAAGGGTTCAATCCCAACTCAGGGCAAGAACTTTATCGTTGTAAGTGAGAGGGATAATCGGTCTCCCGTCCGATCGAAATCATTCGCACGATCTGTGCCAAGGGCCAAATTGAAAACAGGCCTAAGGCCTAATTTGCTACCCTTGTAAAATGACGAGATTATTATTATTATTATTAAAGCCACCAAGTGCGTCTGGAGTACAGAAATTTAACACAACACAATAAGAATTTTTCTGCAGTCATGTTTTGTTTCGATGAAGAAAGGGGATCGAGCTGTGATGGCTCATTAATTAGGGTACTGACTCGCTAAACAGGGTGGGGGAGGGGTGTCTTGGTTCAATTCCATCTTTGGACTAGAAAGTACCTCAGGATTTTCCAGCTTGTTTCCCTTTCCTTTGTCAGTGATGCAGGACAGACGGCCAACCTGGCAAGGAACAGTCCCTGTTTATTCGGATAGGGCGGAAAAACGTAAAAGAACCATTTGGAGTTGGAATTTGAAATAAGAGTATGCAGTAGTACTGCTTGAGCTTCATAGCACACTGTATGCCTGTCTTCATTAGCCCAGTCGATTTAGAGAATTAAGTTGTTAACCCCTACAATGTATTTCATTTCATTTCACGAGGTCAATCAATGAGTGATAATGTTGTAGTTTCGATTCCCTGCATGTGCGTGTCAAGGAGTAAGGTCGCCTGTCAAACCTTGTGGGTTTTCGCCGGGTTCTCTGTCCACAGCTAAACACCCCTACGGCATACAAATTATTGAAATAAAATAAAAACAATATGTTAGTTTCGAGACTACCTAGTTTGTGTCAAGTTTCAAATGCTGTCAAGTGCAAAGTTGATTGAATTGCAGTGAGTTTTGGGGAAAGAAGTGATATTAGGTTGATATTTCAAAAAAATTGGCAAACAAGGAGGGGGGAGAGAGAGGGAGATAGAAATGAGGTTTAACGTCCACTCAACACAAACTAGGTTATTTCAAGACTAACAGATGGTTCAATTTTATTTCAATAATTCACTTGCACATAGGAGTCTTTAGCAGTGGGAGAAAACCAGAGGACCCAGAAAAAACCCACAAGGTTGGACAGGCGACCCTACTCCTTGTCACGTACAACCAGGTATTTGAAACCACGCCAGTTGACTCAATGACAGGCTTTATGATACAGCACGCACAATCCAACCATTCGGCTATCAACACACATACACACACACCAAACATGGGCGGTCTTTGTGGCTCTGGACCTTCAGACCAACTAGTTTTTGGGGGGCTACGACTGCCATAAAAGTTACTTGACATGACGAGAAAGCAAAACACTTCCTGCACCACACTCATTAAGAATTTTTCTCCTCGGATTGAGGTCATTATATTTTTCATTGGATGCGAAGAAGAATTTTATTTATTTTGAAAAAATACCTGTTAAAGTTTTGTTCCCAATCTGGGCAGATGGTACATAACCCCTGTTTGCCAATATTGTAAATATATACTCCAAGATTTTATTAAGAGGCCACTCCTGTTAAATGACCAATAACACTCTTGCTGGCTTGACAGGCCCAGAAAAAAAATTAGCCTTATTCTAACTTCTAGATGTTTAAGTGTCCTACCTGTTGTGTAAATTATCCATTACAACCTATCTTACCTGTCCAGAGGGTTCGAAAATATGTTTAAATCCAAGTTGCATTTGAAAGGGTTTACGTAAAGCTTTTCAAACCATGTTACGGCATGTAGTTGAATTTTTTTTAATTTTTTTTAAAATTAGGTGTGTTTAGATCATTTGTTAATTGGAATATTGTAAAATAGTACAATTTGTTGACAGAATAAAGACAAGAGTGGTATTGGGGCTTTAAGCGGTCTGTCGTGAAAATTCCCTTGGGTGGCTGCTTAGTACAGATTCTACTGTACATGTGTGTAGCATGTAGATTGGCCAAGTCTTAAAAGATTTCATTAATGAGATACAAATTAGTTAATGGTCAATTCTCATTAGATATTCCATTTATTACAACAGATTTAGCAAAATTAATAAAATGGTTTCTTTTCATTAGACAGAAGACAAGGTATTAATGTCACAAAGGCATTTGAATCTTGAATACTTATCTGTTCTGCTCCGACTGGGATAATGAAGAAATGAAATGAAATAAAATCGGGTTTAACGTCCTACTGTTATGCACCTAACCTGGGCTAATGGAAGACGGGCATATGTTATGCAGTGTGCTATTAGGGAAATTTTGCCCGGGCAGCTGCGCTACAACCTATTCTTATATCAAATTCCAACTGCCAAGGGATATTTTACGTGCACACTAATGTGTACGCAGGATCTCGTTTTTTTTTTATCCCATCTGAATGACTAGACAGCTGTCCTTGTAACGACCCTCTGTTCTGCATCACTGACAGGGGGAAACCACCTGGAAAATGTAGATAAAGTATCTCGGCCAAGGGCTAATGAAGCCAGGCATACACCACACAGTGTGCTGGGCGGCAGTGCTACAGCCTACTTTTGCATCGAATTCTAGCTGTCAAGGCTTCGTTTATGTGCACACCGATGAGTAAACAGTACATCGGTTTTACAGACCATCCGAACGTCTTCAAGTTGTACCTTTCCAGGCCCTCTATCCTGCCCCCTTCCCAATCACTCACCCACCCATCCATTTGTTAAAAAAAGGCGTAATTGAATTATTGCCCAAAGAAGGTTATTTGTTATAGTACCGAATTAGGACCTCAGATGGAAATTAAAGAATTTTTTACAAGTCTTTTTGATATAAAAAAATATCAACACAAGTCAATAATGTAAAAAAAGAGCGAGGCTCTGTCGTGTTTTTTTTATTTTATCGACGAGTGATGATATTTTTTTATATTAAAAAAAAGAAGATGAGTAAATTTTATTTATCCCGCAGACCTTTCTTACACGCACAAATAAATAAATATAATTTTTGGGTATAATTTATATTTCATGTGACGTGATATCTCAGTAGAAAATGAAAGTTATCTCACAAGCGATAATGTATCTACTGTAGAAGGTGTATCCGGTGATGATACTTATGTAACGCGATATCTCAGTATTTCTATGCATTGAAACACATGCAAATGAAAACAGAGCATCAGATTTATCTCTTATGAACAGTTTATGTGCACAAATAAGGGGGGAGAGAGAGAAATGATCTAGTTTGTGTCGAGTGGACCTTAAACCCCATTTCTCTCCACCCCCCCCACCCACCCCCACCCCCCGTTACTGAGAAATAGGGTTTAACATCCACTCGACACAAACTAGGTCATTTTGGGACTAGCCTGCACAAATAAATAGATCTATTATCAGGATTGATAACACAGTTATTGAGTCACAACGGTTTAACTTTTATGTTCTCATTGATTGATGGAAGTCTGGTATTAGACTGTGAATGGCGGCCTGTTGCACTTGTCCAGCCATTTGTTGTGTTAATTTTAAACAATGGGTCTGTGTCAGTCAGTCTTGTAGTCTTGTAGTTGTACTTCATATGTCTGGTAGTAATCCTTGGGCCGCACTAATCAATAATAATATAAAATCTCATACCACTTTCAAGTTATTTGTGTTGAAATAAAGCTGACGATATCCAGCATGCCTTCTCTCTTTCTCTACTTTCTTTAAGCTGCTTAGAACCAGCAGGACAAACTGCATTTCCGCTGGACTCGATGTTCGACATTCTTGTGTATTCTAGACAATTTTGTCAAGCTGCATTTTCAATAGATGTTAATTCCTCTTTATTCTAAACAATTTAGGCAAGCTGCATTTCCAATGGATGTTGAACATTCTTGGTAATTCTAGACATTTCTGTATTTTTATTGTTTCACAAAACAACAGAACAAAGAATTTTGTATTTTTAATCTTTTTATGTACCGGTAATTAAAGATGCATTATGTAAGATTTAGACAAAGAAATGGCATTTCTTGTGTTAAAAGTTCAAAGGGACCATGTCGATTTTAACAGTTTCAGAAATAAAATTCTGAGTATGTATGAAATTTTAGCACCAAAATATAGAGAAATGGTGTATTTACGGTGTCTCAAAATTTCAACTCAAAATATTTTAAGTTCTTTGATGTGGTGTTGTTTGATCATATTTTCCTCCTGAAAAAAAAAGGTTTGATAAGCTTTGATGACTTACTTTGAGATATGGATGACGTCACTAAACATTATTAAAATGTCATTCTTATCATTTTCACTGGAAAATTAAGAGTAAACTTATTTCCAGATAGGGGGGGGGGGGGGTGGATTGCCGAATTGTTATCACTTACGCACTGTATCATAAAGCCTTCATTGAGTCAACTGGCATGCTTTTGAATTCTCGGTTGTACACAACAAGGAGTAGGGTCGCCTGTCCAACCTCGTAGGTTTTCTCCGGGTCCTCTGGTTTCCTCCAACTGCTAAAGAACCCTACGCGCAAGAAAATTATTGAAATGAAATTATTTTAGTCCCGAAATGACCTAGTTTGTGTCGAGTGGACGTTTAAC
Source organism: Patella pellucida (assembly GCA_917208275.1). Classification (NCBI taxonomy): domain Eukaryota; kingdom Metazoa; phylum Mollusca; class Gastropoda; family Patellidae; genus Patella; species Patella pellucida. Next base: position 88,047,337 of record OU795036.1, on the reverse strand, counting down.
CCCTTTTCTCTCACTCTCTTTCGTTTCTAGATATCGATGACTTAACTGAACATTATTATTAGTTCACTATGCTAGAAAGCAGACAATAAAGTTGATTGTGCTGCATGCCATTGAATGTCATTGATCCATAGCAAGCGTACAGTAACATGATTGGGTTTCTATTCATACTGCATGTATTTTAATTATCTTACCATGTTTATAAACTGATAGCTTTTAATCAATGGGGGTTGGGATGGCCTAGTAGTCTAGAGTGCCGCGCTTCGACCTCTAGCTGGCCGGCCACCTCTGGCTTGCGGCTGTGGTTTCGAGCCCTTGTGTGAGCGTATGTGGCATGGAGAAAGGGGTGCCTTCTCAACCCCATGGGTTTCCTCCCGGCACTCCGGGTTCCTCCCACTGCTAAAGACCCCACATGGCTAAGTGGGCAAGGTACTTGCTCGCTAGCCTGGAGGTCGAGTGTTCGATTCCTGCATTGGCCGAGAAGTCTCAATATCATCAAAAAACTTCGACATTGAAAACATGATTTTTTTAACAATTTAAATCAGCATTGGTGTTGTGATCTTACCTGGAAAAGATGGGCTTCCGATATCCAATATTTAAGACAAAATAAACATTTGCGTTTCAGCGCAATTTGTAAAAAAAGTGATCAAAGAATGGGGCTAGAAATATTCCACAGGTCATATCAAATGGTGATGCCATATTCTTATTTGGAGAACATGCACGATAAATACTATTGTTGTAGACTGGAATAACCAGATGCTAGAAACTGACTTTCGGTTGAGACTTCTGGCACATTTCGCCGAACATAACTCACAACAATTCACAGTAAAACAGAAACGATTGAATGTACATGTAAAACAGTTTATATAAATTCATATTACATTAATATATGTGTTGCGACCCGGGCACTCTGGTTTCCTCCCACTGCTTAAAGACCCCTATGCGCAAGCAAATTTTTGAAATAAAAAAATTAAAACCATATGTTAGTCCCGAAATGACCTAGTTATGTTGAGTGGACGTTAAACCCCATTTCTCTCTCTCTCTCTCTCACGAATTATTGAAATAAAATTTAAACCAAATGTTAGTCCTGAAATGACCTAGTTGTGTTGAGTGGACGTTAAACCCCATTTCTCTCTCTCTCTCTCTCACGAATTATTGAAATAAAATTTAAACCAAATGTTAGTCCTGAAATGACCTAGTTGTGTTGAGTGGACCTTAAACCTCATTTCTCTTTCTTTCTCTCTCTCTCAATCTCATTTATGAAAAATTAATTGTGATATCACATATTATGTCTATATCATTATCTTGCGCTTTGAATGCCCATCCCATCCCACCATATGACGATAAAGGCTAAAGCATAAAGCACACGGACGAGACACTTTGGATCTGCCCCGGTCTTTTCAATCTCTCAGATGTTCATATATTTTTAAAGCCTATTTCATTCATTTCCATTTGAAGGAAGCAGTAATTTCAAGATGTCAAGCTGATTTCTCTGTCTGGCAGGCAGTCATTCACTCAGTCTCCACAAAAACCAAGTGATCTATATTTGAGTGGGCTAGTGAACACAATTACGTTCTTAAAATAGCGTTTCTATTGGCGACCCTACACTAATGATCCTGTTATTATTCAGGATAAATTTAGAAACGGACCAATTAATCGTAAACTTGGGGCGACAAAAAAAAAAAATTTGTTGAGAGAAAGATTTTCTACGTTACCATCGATTGGAGCATGGTGGGATCAAATGAATCATTCAAACAAAGGTATAAATCATCCGATGTTAGCCAACTTAGTCCGGTATAAAAATCAAACCTTTAAATTGTTTCTATGCTCTTGAGTTGAACAAATACAAACAAATCCTGCAACTTATTCCGATATATAAATCAAACTTTTAAATCTTGTTTAGTCCCGAAATGACCTAGCTGTGTTGAGTGGACGTTAAACCCCATTTCTCTCTCTCTCTCTCTCTCTTTGCTCTTGTAATGAAGAAATAAAAACAAATCTTGCAAGGACAAGACAATGTAGAAGTAGTTAGTTAAGGCTGATTAACAAACGACAAAATAATAATAAAAATTTTAAAAAACATGTGGAATGGATTAAGCAGGTTTAAACGACTGCTGTTTAATTTGAACTGTTCACATATATCACCGAACATGAATGAATGAATGAAATGGGGTTTAACGTCCTACTATTTTGCACCTGACCTGGGCTAATGGAAGACGAGCATAAGCCATACAGTGTGCTATGAGGGAAATTTTTGCTTGGGTAGCGGCACTGCAGCCTACTCTTATATCGATATCCAACTGCCAAGGGATCTTTTACATGCACTCTAATGTGTACACGGGACCTCGGTTTTTCGTCCATCCAAACAACTAGGCAGGAAAATCGAAATGAACTTTCTCAAGCAATGCAGGGATCGAACACTCGACCTCCAGGCTAGCGAACCAGCGCCTTATCCACTTAGCCACTGTGATCAAATTGGTTAGAAGTTACGATATTTTTCTTTTAAATTTTGTATTTTACAAACATTCATATTGCATTCATGTGTGCCTCTTGATTTTCATCGATTTCCAATAATTACCCTCAGAGTTATGGCCATATTGAGTTTCAATTAATTTTGATAACTTAAACAGCTAAATCCAGAATATTAAAGGTTTCTTATACTAAAGGTTAGCATGTTGGAGAACTTTATCAAAGCCAAACAAATTCAAATGATTTTCTGATAATTACATAATGAGTTGTTACTTTTAATCAGACTTTAGTGTATTATAAATGTTTCATTACCGAAAAAAGTAAAATATGCAACAACTCTTGTTGACTGCCCGGACAATTTAGCTGCTGTGGGCGTATGTTTCGTTGCCTGGCATCCTATCTTTGTCTTTTTCAAGGTTCATAAAAGTAGAGCCATCATCCGCAATTTAAACCCCATAAAAATCATAAAAGCTGTCGTCATTCCCATTATCCCTGGCACTAATCTGTAAAATTTATTCCAAGCTTAATATGTCGGCTTAATCGGATTGATTATTTAACGATTTGATTTAATTAATCATACATTATGCAAGAGCTAAATCTGCTTCTTGCAGGTGTGTGCGTTGTATCATAAGGTCTGTCATTGAGTGGCGTGGTTTTGATTCTCCAGATGTACATGAGTAGGGTTGGTTGCCTGTCCAACCTTGGGAATTTTTTCTAGGTCCTCCAAGTGGACGTCAAACCCAATTTCTGTCTCTTCCAAAAAATTTCCCATGACGATCAGCAGCTGTAAAAGAATTTATTTGCTGATCTAATTTTGATTAGAAAACACCTGATACCATAGTAGGTTGATTCGAGAGAGTTAAAGCTTATAGATGGCATGATAGGTAGGGGGGTATGTATTTTAAGTATTGTTTATTAATAATTCCTCTTTTTAATGTTTTTATTGTAATTTTGTTACCGTCATTTGTTAATGAATGAACATTTTACACCATATTAGGTTGACTCGAAAAACGAAGAAAAAAATACTATATTAGGTTGACTCAAATGAACAAGAAAAAAATCATACCATATTAGGTCACCTCAAATGACGAATATAAAATAAATGACCAATAAAAACATACCGTAGTTAGGTCGCCTCAAATGATGAATAAAAAACAAATGACCAATAAAAACATACCATATTAGGTCGCCTCAAATGACGAATATAAAAAAAAAAACAATTAAATAAGGTCGACTCAAAAGATACCATATTAGGTCGACTCAAAATGAACAATGGCACGATTTAATGGTAATTGAATTAAGAATAGTGAATGAATTAAGAATAGTGAATGAATTAAGAATAGTGAATGAATTAAAAATAGTGAATGAATTAAGAATATTGATGAATTAAGAATGGTGAATGACCTAACAATGACAATAAAAAACATACCATATTAGGTCAACTCAAATGACGAAGAAAAAACATACCATATCAGGTAGATTCAAATGATGAAGAAAAAACATACCATATCAGGTCGACTCGATCAAATGACGAATTTAAAACATACCATATCAGGTCGACTCGATCAAATGACGAATTTAAAACATACCATATCAGGTCGACTCGATCAAATGACGAATTTAAAACATACCATATCAGGTCGACTCGATCAAATGACGAATTTAAAACATACCATATCAGGTCGACTCGATCAAATGACGAATTTAAAACATACCATATCAGGTCGACTCGATCAAATGACGAATTTAAAACATACCATATCAGGTCGACTCGATCAAATGACGAATTTAAAACACACCATATTAGGTTGACTTAAAAAATGAAGAAAAAACAAATGACCAATAAATACATACCATATTAAGTTGACTCAAATGATGAATAAAAAACAAATGACTAATAAAAACATACCATATTAGGTTGACTCAAAAGACGAATATAAAAAATACCATATTAGGTCGATTCAAAAGCCCCCCCCCCCTCCAATTTTTTTTTTAAAAATACCATATTAGGTTCACAATGGCACGATTAAATGGTAATTGAATTAAGAATGGTAATTGAATTAAGAATGGTAATTGAATTAAGAATGATGAATTAAGAATGATGAATTAAGAATGATGAATGACCTAACAAGCACCTGTCTTCGTAGCGATGCCATCTTATATCTGATGTCATTGTGACATGTTGAGATTATTCTCCCTCTGTGTGTGTGTGTTTTTAACTGTAATCAGTCAGTGATCCTGATGGTATCCTACCACCACTCGGCTAACATCAGCTAACATCGCTTCCCCGTCAAGATTTATTGGTAGTAAAGTGGGTTTCTAAAGTGTTTCCCTTCCACTTATCTCCAGACGCCCTGTAATGGCTTTTTATAACCAATGATTTCATGTAATGTCAATATCTTAGAAACTGATTCATGACTCTGTAATTTTGCTGTAGTTGAGACAGCGAGGATCAGGTTTGTTACATGTGGGTGGAAGAGACAGAGAGAGAAATGGGTTTAACATCTACTTGACATATAGTTTAATTTTATTTCAGTAATTTAGCATTGGGAGGAAACAGGGGCACCCGGAGAAACTCAATGACAAACTTTATGATACACGGGCACATGCTAACTGATTCATGAATGTTACTTTGGCGTAGTTGAGACTGCAAGATCAGGTTTGTTACATGTGGGTGGAAGACAGAGAAAGAGAAATGGGGTTTAATGTCCACTCGACACAAACTAGGTCATTTTGGGACTAACAAACTGATTCATGACTGTTGAGACTGCAAGATCAGGTTTGTTACATATGGGTGGAAGAGAGAGAGAGAGAGATGGGGTTTAACTTCCACTGGACACAAAATAGGTCATTTTGGGACTAAGGTTTGTTACGTGTGGGTGGAAGAGAGTAGAGAGAGAAATGGGTTTAATGTCTACTTGACACAAACTTGTTTATTTCGGGACTAACATATGGTAAAAAAAATTTCAATAATTTGCTTGTCTTTAGCAGTTGGAGGAAACCGGAGGACCCGGCCGGAGAAAACACACGAGGTTGTCACGTACAACCAGGATTCGAAACCACGCCAGTTGACTCAATGACAGGCTTTATTGTACAGCGCGCACATGCTAACCATTCGGCCATCTAACGCTCCATCCCCCCCTGCTAATTAAATCGACTTTATATACATATATACCTACATTAACAATTTAAATATTGCTGTACACTATTCCCATGTGGAGGTTTAGGGTGGCTAAGTGCTTAAGACGCTTGCTAGCTAGCCTGGAGGTCGGGTTTTCGATCTTGGCATTGACCAAGAAAGTTCATCCAGATTTTCAGGTGTGGTTTCCCCTTGTCAGTGATGCAGGACAGAGGTTCTTACAAGCACAGCTGTCTAGCCATTTGGATGGAACAAAAAACCAAGTTCCTGCGTGCACATTAGCATTCATGTAAAAGATCTCTTGGCAGTTGGAATTCGATATAAGAGTAGGCCGTAGCGCTGCTGCCCCGGCCAAATATCCCTCATAGCACACTGTATGGCGTATGTCTGTCTTCATTAGCCCAGTTTAGTAGCAGAACAATAGGACTTTCATTTCATTTCATTTTTCTATTTCCATGTCAACCGTCATAACAGGATGAGTTTTTCAAGTGAAATATTAAATATGTACTTGAGAGTAAGAAGGAAGCTTATTATATGTTTTACTGTCATCCATCAGATGCTTTAAGATATCCCTTAAAACGGGGAAATTGAAACCAAGCCACTTGACTCAATGACAGTTCAGAAGTTTAACGTGTTCTTGCACTCATGTTATTTTGAGGTTTCGAATCCATAATATGCTACTATAATATAAGTGCATCACTGTTAAAGATCTCTACCTTTCACAAGCATTTACTAAAATAAAATTGAATTTAGTGTTATTCTAAATTAATCCAATTTGTGTCAAACCAAGCCACTTGACTCAATGACAATTTAGAGTGTTCTTGTCACTCGTGTCATTTTGAGGTTTCAAATGCAATCCTTTAGTCACTGGGGTGAATTTAAGGTTTAAGGTCTATTTAAAGGGACAATCCCGTATTATACAGAGGCTCAAAAATAAAAGTCTGAGAATGTATGAAAATAAAACGCTAAAATATAGGGGAATAGTGTATATACCTTGTCTCAAAATTTCAACTCAAAATATTGAGTCGTTTGGACGTGAACGCAAAAACTGCTATCCGGACACTTAACCCTTTTAAGATTTCGGGTCATTTTTTTCATTTCGTGACCTGATAATCGATTTACGTTTCTTGAGAGGTCTATGCAGTGAATGGCCCATGTACTGTACTTGAAAACAAAAGGTACATTTTACCTACATATTATTTTTATAGAAAAAAGTCTGGTTTTATCCAGATACTGTATGATACAAAGATCTCCATTTCCAGATGCAGACTGTCAGGTTAAAGTTATTTACAAGCATATCACAAAAATCGTGTTAGTTGATCAGCCTTAGATAATGGGTTTTACATGATTTTAACACAAAATTAAGCAGTTTTATTCCCCAAAAAGTTATCGGGATTGGCCCTTTAACTAGGTCTATAATATACTGAGTGCATCACTGTTAATGACCCCTACCTTACACAAACAATTTATTAAAAAAAAATTGAATCATATGTTTATTCTAAGATGACCCAATTTGTGTCAAGTTTCTTCCTATTGCTAAAGACTCCTGCCAGAAAGGGAATTATTGAAATAAAATCAAACCATATGTTTGTCCCAAAAGTACTTCGTTATTGTCTAGTGGATGTTAAACCCCATCTGTCTCTCTCTCTCGCTAGTTGTATAATGGGCTATTTATAGATTTAAAGTGTTTCTTTAACAGGCTATTTATAGATATAAAGTGTATCTTTAACTGGTTGTATAATGGGAGTGTATTTTTAACTATTTGTATAATGGGAGTGTATCTTTAACTAGTTGTATAATGGGAGTGTATCTTTAACTAGTTGTATAATGGGAGTGTATCTTTAACTAGTTGTATAATGGAAGTGTATCTTTAACTAGTTGTATAATGGGAGTGTATCTTTAACTAGTTGTATAATGGGAGTGTATCTTTAACTAGTTGTATAATGGGAGTGTATTTTTAACTAGTTGTATAATGGGAGTGTATCTTTAACTAGTTGTATAATGGAAGTGTATCTTTAACTAGTTGTATAATGGGAGTGTATCTTTAACTAGTTGTATAATGGGAGTGTATCTTTAACTAGTTGTATAATGGGAGTGTATCTTTAACTAGTTGTATAATGGGAGTGTATCTTTAACTAGTTGTATAATGGTCTATTTATGGATATAAAGTGTATCTTTAACTAGTTGTATAATGGGAGTGTATCTTTAACTAGTTGTATAATGGTCTATTTATAGATATAAAGTGTATCTTTAACTAGTTGTATAATGGGAGTGTATCTTTAACTAGTTGTATAATGGTCTATTTATAGATATAAAGTGTATCTTTAACTAGTTGTATAATGGGAGTGTATCTTTAACTAGCTCTATAATGGGAGAGTATCTTTAACTAGTTGTATAATGGGCTATTTATAGATTTAAAGTGTATCTTTATGATCTGGGTATCCAACAGAATTTGATCTAATAAAGTGAATGATCAGATTAATAAATGTTTTATACATGCCATGGTCTGACAAACACAAAGCATCGATACGTTTCATGATATCAAACACATAAATTCATGTTCTTTGATAATGTTCACTGTGGCATTTCGAAGTTATTAATATACCTTAATTGGGATTTGATCTCACTGGGAGTTTATTTCCTGATGAAGCGAGTGTTTAACGTCCTATATAAACAAGGATAGGTTTTCGATAATGACATATCCTTTTCAATATCTGAATAAAATATTGTTTAAAAAAAAAAAAAAAAATATTATATCCTTTACATCTTAAAGGGACTACATGTATATCCTGATTTGAATAGAGTCTCAAAATTAAAGTCTGAGTACGTATGAAATATAAGCACCAAGGTATAGGGGAATGGTGTATTTACCTTGTCACAGAATTGGAGCTCAAACTATTGAGTCGTTTGGACGTGAATGTCTAAACTACTTACTTTGACACATAATCCTTTTAAGATTTTAGGTAAATTTTTTTTCGCTTGGTGACCTGATAATCAATTCCCGTTCCTTTAGCAGTCTATACAATGAATGACCCATGCGGTGTACTTGACAACGAAAGGTGAATTTCACCTACACATTATTTTTATAAAGTAAAGGTCTGGCTTTGTCCAGACACCGCATAATACAGCTTGGGACACCAGTCTCCATTTCCAGATGAAGACTGACAGGTTTAAGTTATTTAAAAAAAAAATATCCTGTATATTGAGTTAGTTGCTCGGCCCTTTGGTAGAGGATTTTAAGGCATTTTAACACAAAATTAAGCAGTTTAATCTGCAAAATATTATCAGGATTGGCCCTTTAAGCTACGAGCTCATCCATTTTTAATCATAAATCTTGTGGTTTATATTTTTAAGGAAACATGTGACACTCCATTCCCTTATCTTCACTACTTCTATAGTCATTCGGATGGGACAAAAAAATGAGGTCCAGTGTACACATTGGCGTGCACGTAAAAGATCCCTTGGCAGTTGGAATTCAGTTGCTGCCCGGGTAAAATTTCCCTCATGGCACACTGTAAGGCGTATGCCTGTCTTCAATTGACCCAGGTTAGGTGCAGAAGCGTAGGGCGTTACTTCTAAAAAAAGCGGATGCAGAAAAGTAGGACATCGAAACCCCTTTTTATTTGTTTAAAAATGGTCTGTTCTCCTCGCACTGTTAAAAACCTTCGATCTGATACTAAATTTGTTTGTGATGTCCGCGTTTTGTGTCCTGTTCGTAGATTTGTTTTGTGTAATTCGTGTGGTGCTTTACCCCTGTAGTTATTATAGTATTTTGTACAAGCGAATTATTGATATAGACTTGAAATCACCTAGTTTGTGTGAAGTGGATATGCAACTGGTGGCCTATTAAACTCTCTGTCTTTCTCACCTCTCCCTGGGGGGGGGGGGGGGATGGCCAAGTGGTTAGCATGTGTGAGCTGTACCAAAAAGCCTGTCATTGATTCAACTGGTGTGGTTTCAAATCCCCGGTTGTATGTGACAAGGAGTATATTTCCCTCCCTGTCCAACCTCCCACTGCTAAAAAACCCTTCGTGTAAGAAAATTATTGAAATAAAATTAAACCTCTTGTTAGTCCCAAAATGACCTAGTTTGTTTCCGGTGGATGTTAAACCTCTCTCTCTCTCTCTCTCTCTCCTCTCTCTCTCTCTCTCTCTCTCCTCTCTCTCTCTCTCTCTCTCTCTCTCTCTCTCTCTCTCTCTCTAATCCCCTACTCTCTCAAGATGTGGGTAAACCTGTTGGGATCCTATTATTCTCTCTCTCCAACACTCTGCCCTCTCTGATTATAGAATGTTAGAATGTTCAGCTAAAAACGAGGATGAATGAGAAATATTGATATTTTTGTAAATAATCTTTAACTAAGATGATTATAGGTGTTGTATTTCACTATTTTCTTTCTTCTATTGATTCATAATTGTGATGGTTATCGGACTCTCCCTCTCTCACAAGGGAATTATTAAAATAAAATTAAACCATGTGTGAGCCCAAAAATAACCTAGTTTGTGTGGTTAAAGCTCTCTCTCTTTCTCTCTCTCTGGTCAAAATGATTAGCTATAGTTAGATCATCAAGACCAGGATGGCTGAGAAATATTGATATTTTGGAAAGTTTCTTTAACTAAGATGATTAAAGGTATCATATTTCACTATTTTCTTTCTTCTATTGATTCTTATATGATGATTATCAGACCCACCCGACAGCATGATTATACTTATCCGGGAGTTCAAAAATGTAAAAAAAATAGGAGAGTTTCTTGAATGATTGAACTCTATAGTATTAACACGTTTATTTCATGAGTAGGTTTTTGAAGATTTATGGTCATAGATTAGATTATTTACATTGTTAAAACCGGGAGAAGCAATGGGGCATTTAGAAGTTTTTGTCTTTGTTCTCCCTTATCATATTGGGGGGGGGGGGATGATGGCAGTCCTTGTCATATTGTACAAATCTACATGTAAATAAAATCGGACCCACCCAATGGCATCGAGAGTTAATTATGGTCTTGTCATGTTAATTAATGCCTAATTAATAATTAATATAACATTTATGGACCCATCCGATGGCATAGAGAGTTGATTATGGTCTTGTCATGTTAATTAATGTCTAATTAATAATTAAGATAATATTTAAAGCCCCAATACCACTCTTGTTGTAACTGAATAATATGTTCCAATCTTTATTCTGGTCAACAATTTGTCCTATTTTACAATATTTCAATTAAAAATCATACAAATTTCATCTTAACACACCATATTTTAAAAATTGGAAAAATTCAACTACATGCCGTAACATGGTTTGAAAAGCCTTATGTAAGCACTTTCAAATGCAACTTGAATTTAAACATATTTTCAAACCCTCTGGACAAGTAAGATAGGTTGTAATGGATAATTACCGTAGGACACTTAAACATCTTGGAGTTAGAATAAGGCTAATTATTTTTTTCTAGACCTGTCAAGCCAGCAAGAGTGTTATTGTCCCTTTAAGGACCCAACCATTGGCATCAATAGTTAATTGTGGTCTTGTCATGTTAATAAATGTCTAATTAATAATTTATGTTAAATTTAAGGTCTAAAGAAAAACCTGCAATATGTAGAATTAGCTATTGAATTATAAATGTTTAATTGAAATCATATATTAATATCTATGTTTATTTAATAGAGATTCACTCTAATGATTTTCCTATAGAACTCAAGCGATGTGCATCAATTGACAGTTTCAAACAGAATCTTAAAACCCGTCTTTTTAGAAACGTTTTCTTTTAATTGTTGATTGCGTAGTCCTTTTAACTAGTGTTTTTTCTTTTAATTGACCATAATGTTACCAAAGAGAAGCTTCAGTTGGATTTTAGGACATTATTTAATTATTATTATTAATTGGTTCAGTTCTGAGGCCAATACAAATTCCAGCTACCGGTATATTGGATTAATTCAGGGATGGATGAGGCCCATACAAATTCCAGCTACTGTATATATATTGAATAGATTTAGGGATGGATAAACCTGTACACCATGATGACCAAGTTGACACCTTAGTTTGTTTAATAAAAGGGTTAGTGGTAGATAAAAAGATAAAAGGCAATTAGCCAATATAAACACATTGACCCGGTCAGTATCAGGTTAAATAAGTACACTGTATGTATATATGTATAGAGATGATTCTCCTCTTGTGGGGTGTTTAGATACAATAAAAATATATTTATTTATTCTCAGGGATTTCTCTTTACTCAGCCTACAGTGACGGGAGAGAGAGAGGGAGAGAGAGAGAGAGTATATACAGATGATTCTTATTCTCAGGGTTTTTTCTCTTTATTCACACCTACAGTGACTGGAGAGAGAGAGAGAGAGAGAGGGTGAACGAGAGAGAGAGAGAGAGAGTGTATATATATATAGATGATACTTATTCTCCTGGGTGTTTTCTCTTTACTCACGCCTACAGTGAAGATTTTTATTATTTACTAACACTCAGTGATCAAATCTCTAGTAAAATAACTTCTTTTGATTCGATTTATCAGACAGAGAGGGTGAGAGAGAGTCACACACCCACTCAACATTTATCAGAGAGAGAAAGAGAGGGATAGCGAGAGAGAGACACACACACCCAAACTTGACACTTATTAGGTTATTTCAGAATAAACAGCACCTTCTTTTGATTTGATTTATCAGAGAGAGAGGGGGGGAGAGGAAGGCACACACACAAACACATGCCCACTTGACACTTATAAGCATAAGGTCATTTCAGAATAAACATGTGGTTCAATTTTATTTTAATAATTCGCTTGTGTGAGGTAGTGGTCTTTAGTAGTGGGAGGAAATCAGAGGACCTGGAAAAAACACAAGCCGTTGGACAGGCGACCCTACACCTTGTTACTTACAAGCGGGGGATCAAAACCGCGCCGCTTGTGTGAGGTAGGGCCTTTAAGTGATAGGCAACCCGAGAACCTGGAAAAATTACACTTACAAGCGGGGGATTAAAACCACGTCACTTTCCAGTCTTCCTTAGCGCAGTTGGTACAGGAAAGTAGTTTAAAACGTTAAACTTAATATCATTACCATTGAGATAAATTAGATATACATAAATACAGTTTTAAATATGATTTGGTAATAGTGCGACCATGGTAAAATTCTCTTTCTTATTTCTAAAGTTACTTTAAGGCCAGATTAGATAAGAATGTTAGTTAAATATACAGACATCAAAAATGATTTATAGTCACAATAATTAGGATACAATGAATGAATATTTCAGATGATTTGGTAATGGCACTACCATGGTAAAATTCTCTTTCAATTTTCTAAAGTTACTTAAGGTCAGATTAGATAAGGGAGAGACAGAGAGAGAATGGGGTATACCGTCCACTGGGCACAAACTAGGTCAACTTGGGACTAACATATGGGGTTTGGGGGGAGGGGGCAAAAAAATTATTCAATAGTTTTCTTGCGCGTAGAGAGCTTTAGCAGTGGGAGGATATCCCAGGACCCAAAGAAAACCCACGATGTTGGACAGACGACCCTACTCCTTGTCACGTACAACCCAGAATTTGAAACCATGTCAGTTGACTCAATGAAAGGCTTTATGATACAGCGCGCACGTGCTAACCATTCGGCCATCCGACCCCCCCAGAGTTAGATAAGAATGTGAGTTAAATATACAGATATGCCCAAAAAATTTAAAGACACAATACAATAAATAAATATTTCAGATGATTTTGTAATGGTGCTACCATGGCAAAATTCTCTTTCTTATTTCTCATGTTACTTTAAGGCCAGATTAGATAAGAATGTAAGTCAAATATACAGGTATGCAGAACGGTACAAAGATACAATGAATGAAGGTTTCAGATGAAGGTCATTTTATCATCGACATTACAAAGAATGAAGGTCTCTGATGAAGGTCATTTTATCGTCCTCCTCTAAGGTATAAAGATTTCTCAAGGTGACAGTTTTTGTTTGAGAGCTATTAATGAGTAGAAAGCTAATACTGCAGATATTTAAACATGTTTAACAGTTAATCTGTGTTACTGATTTATTCATCTTTCAAGATCTGCTGCAAAGTTTCGTTTAAAGAGCCGTCAACATGTTTTGAAATTTGATCCAAAGTATCTAGAAATTTAATAAGAGTTATCAACACTTGAGGTGAAACTTTCCATCTCTTGGTAATCAATGTCCGCTCGATACAAACTAGGTCATTTCGGGACTAACATATGGTTAGATTCTGTTTTAATAATTCGCTTGTGCGTAGGGGTCTTTAGCAGTGGGAGGAAACCGGAGGACCCAGAGAAAATCCATGAGGCTGGACAGGCGACCCTACTCCTTGTCACGTACAACCAGGGAATCGAAAGTACGCCAGTTAACTCAATGACACATGCTGACATACTGTTCAATTTTATTTCAAGCGAAGGGGTCCTTAGCAGTGGGAGGAAACCAGCGGACCCAGAGAAAACCCACAAGGTTGGACAGGTGATCCTACTCCTTCTTGTACAATAATCGAAATCGAAACAGCACCAGTTGACTCAATCACACGTTGTCACCATCCCCCACCCCACCCCTAAATCAGTAGGAAGCGTGAACAAAGCAATTTTTGGTGATGCTGAGTATTTGGGATCTGTGACAGCAAAATGTCTCACAAGTCATGAATCGGTGTTTTATGATAACAAAAATGTCAAAATGGGCTAAAAATATCTTTCAAGTTATTAGTTTGTTGAACTTTTGCTGGATTTAATCTAGACTGATATCTTTCAAGTTTTCTCATTAAACTGATATTTTTAGACTATTATCTTCCTTCTCGCTTTATATTAAACAATGAACTACATGAAATTTGCTGACTCGGCAGAAATACATGTATTGGGATGAAGAAATACGGATATCAACAACCATAATAATTACTATAGTTTATTTCACTGTGACGTTTCAATAAGATTTTGCATAGTCATTATCAAGCATATTATATCAACACAAATAAATACAAAGAAAATAGATATGAGATTGCACATATACAAAGATCAGGTTGTTGAACCATTCAATGGTGGGGGTGGTGGGATGACCTAGTGTTCCATCCCAAACTTAGGCTGCCTATCTACTGCTAGCTTCGGCTTGGTATATGACGTAGGTGGAACGCTGTGTGCAGTATGCTAGTGGTCTAGAGTGCCGGGCTTCGACCTCTAGCTGTCCGATCACCTCTGGCGTGCGACTATGGTTTCGAGCCCTAGTGTGAGCGTATGTGGCATAGTGATAGAGGCGCCTTCTCAACTTCGTGGGTTTCTTCCAGGCACTCCGGTTTCCTCCCACTGCTAAAGACCCCTACGTGCAAGCGAATTATTGAAATAAAAATTGAAAACCATACGTTAGTCCCAAAATGACCTAGCTTGTGTTGAGTGTAGTTAAACCCCATTTTTCTCTCTCTCTCTTTCTCTCTCTCTCATTCAATGGTGACAGGGACCATGATCAAGAGTATATTACAGACAACACATTAGAATTCCTAGAATACAATTATTGTAGGGGGTTTGGATGGCCTAGTTGTCTAAAATTAAACCATATGTTAGTCTCGAAATGACCTAGTTGTGTTGAGTGGACATCAAACCCCATCTCTCTCTCTCTCTCTCTCAATTTCACAATATTGTATGGTGAATTACTTTGTCAAAAAAGGCAGCAAAAGAAATAAATTTACTGAGCATTGTGTGCCAATTTCCTATTTTTATATGGGTATTGGGTAATTAAGCGTTAAAGATGTATACAATGATAATCTTCATGTACTTTCATATAGACAGCTATATATAATAGTTTTTATACGCCCACATTGACATTTTACTTACGAAACGTTAGATAGTATAAGAAGGTTTTTTGATACCCATGACTTTATATACATGTAATAGTTTTTAAAGTGTACTGTCAGGATAATAAATCTTAATTTGTACGTTAAACAAGTACAGGTAATAGATTCTCAGGTTCTACATGTAGCAACCTCTTTATTTCAATCTTTGTCATACAAGTTTTTCTTGCATCTCCTAATTTAAAAGTCATGTGCAGTAAGGATGGATGCTTCAATGAGTTTTTGACTTTAAAGGAGGAAGGTCTCTAACTCAATTATCATCCACAGTAAGAATGTTTTAAAGAGAGTATGCATGAATTTTTGACTTTAAAGGAGGAGGGTCTCTAACTCAATATCATCCACAGTAAGAATGTTTCAAAGAGAGTATGCATGAATTTTTGAATTTAAAGGAGGAGGGTCTCTAACTCAATATCATCCACAGCAGTAAGAATGTTTCAAAGAGAGTATGCATGAATTTTTGAATTTAAAGTGATAAAATTGGCTCTGCAGAAGGTTGAATCTCTTACTTATACTGGGCCCCATTGACAAAAAACATCAACTAAAATAGTTTCAAGTTTCAGCCTTTTCATTAGCCTTAATTTCGATGTTGGGAAACAAAAGGGCAGAATTCTTAAAATAGTTTAGTTTATGGGGATTGAGCAGTCTAAAATGCACATTTTTAAGGTTTGCACAATAATATTTGTTCAAAAGATATGACATATTTGGTTATTTGACATTTTTGGTTATTTTGGGTGATAAACTACATATTAAACATGCATTATTCAAGAGCTAAATCTGCCTAGTGCAGGTCTTTATTTGGGCATGAAATGTTTTCTAAAGTATTAATTAGACATCAATTAACTGATCCAGGCCTTAATCAACTTTGGATGGCATCAGATTGCTCCGATATTAAACAGATTAAACGCTTCAGTGATAAATCAAATATGGCGCCTCTAGACGCTTCGAGTCTTAGCTTTGTTCAACCAGGACCGTGGTTGAAATTATTGCACAGGTCGGCCAAATCTTCAAATGCCAATATCTTCGCTTGCCATAGAGTAATTTGAATGAAATTTTCAAATTATTCGTTTTACATCATCTACTTTCGAACTAGTATAACAAGAATGGCTAGTTCTTATCTATATCTTGAATAATGTAACTAATTACTAAAAAACATACCATTTTTATTTACCAAAAGCAGGATAATAAAGTGTGCTGATAACAACAGAAGTCTAATTTCCTCAGTTATTCCTGCCAGGATTTCCATCAAATTTGGCATGAACAATGCTAATCACGGGTCCCATAAAAAAAACCAAGAGACATTTTTTTGGCTATAGGCTGTGGTTTGTCTGGTATCCATGGAAATTCTATTAGTGCATTCTAAAAAGAGATATCGATAATCCTCTCCGTGGATAAAGAGTAGCCTAGAGCTTATACGCGGCATTTCGACAACAAAAATATTTTGAAATCTTTATTGATTAATTAACTTGAAACGAGATTTTGTGATTTCTTGTAAGTTCTTACAACAGGTTTTAAAATATAACAATTCAGATGTAGAAAGTAAATATTTGCTTCAGTGCACTGCTCTGCCGATCTTAAAATCATTTTATACAAGCAAAAACTAGGCCATTTCGGGACTAACATGTTTAATTTCATTTCAATAATTTGCATGCCTGTATGAGTCATTACCAATGGGAGGAAACCAGAGGACCAGGAGAAAACCCATGAGGTTGGAACATTTCAATAGCACACATACATTTAATATTTTGAAGGAATAGAATAGTTATTGTCTTGAGAGTTTAAATGAATTCCTTTTGAAGGCTTTCACTTTTAGAATTAATAATGTATGTTTCATTTTCTGGCAACCCATCTTTCCAAAAACTGAATAATGAGATTGTAAGAGTGTTTAATTTAACATTACATCCAATTTTAGTTCAAGTAGAAGTGTTTCGTCTGTATGTAATCATTGTTTATTTTAATCTATTCCTGAACTTCCAATTACCTTTAAATTGTCTGGAATGGAGTTGTCTGTTTCTGGGTGGATTGTCTAGAATACTTTGTAAAACACATTTAAAATCACCTTATTGTTACACTGCTTCAGTTATAAACTAACCTTAAATTGTCTTCTGTTTCTGGGTGTTTTTCTAAATTACTTTCTAAAACACATTTAAAATCACCTCATTGTTTAACTTTAAATCGTCTGGAATGGAGTCTTCTGTTTCTGGGTGTTTTTCTAAATTACTTTGTAAAACACATTTAAAATCACCCTATTGTTTAACTGCTTCAATAATAAACTAACTTTACTTGTTTTTTATCGGTCTGCTGGAGGTGAGAATCAAAGGCTAGGGTGTTTATTAATTTATACAAAACAGAGAGAGAGCGAAAAGGGGTTTAATGTCAATTCAACACAAACTAGGTCTGAACAACATACATGTATAGATATTTTTTTTGGTCTGCTGAAGGTGAGAATCAAAGGCTAGGATGTTTATTAATTTATACAAGACAACATACATGTCTCGATACTTGTAGATCAGTTGTTAGATAATTTTGTATTGTATCCACAGTTGTTATATTTATACAAGACATCATACATGTACCCTACATGTAAAGATACTTGTAGATCAGTTCTTAGATAATTTTGTATTGTATCGACAATTGTTAGATAATTTTGTATTGTATCCACAATTGTTAGATAATTTTGTATTGTATCGACAAATGTTAGATAATTTTGTATTGTATCGACAATTGTTAGATAATTTTGTATTGTATCCACAGTTGATTTTATTTGTTTCCTCTCAGTCAGTTCTAAGGCTATGTTCACACTAAAATCAGTATGTGGGTTAAAATGGTCGAATGGTTAGCGCTTGTGTGCCATTGATTCAACTGGTGTGGTTTTGATTCCCTGGTTGTACATGACAAGGAGTATGGGGTTGCCTGTCCAACCTTATAGTTTTTCTCTGGGTCCTCCTGTTTCCTCCCATTGAACCATTGTTAGTCCCAAAATGACCTAGTTTGTGTAAAGTGGACGTTAAACCCTTTGTCTCTCTCTAAGGCTGTGTTCACGCTAAAATCACTTATCATCAATTGCATAAATTGACAAATGAAAGTTAACCCGCATAATGTTATTAAGCATGCCTGGCAAGGAAAGCTGTCTAGTTTTTAGGATAGAACGGAAAACCAAGGTCCTGTGTACACATTGGCATGCATGTTAAATTTCTCTTGATAGTTGGAATTCGGTATGATATTAGGCCGTAGTGCCGCTGTCCGTACTCATGCCCGACTTCATTTGCCTATTTCGGAGCAGAACAGTAGGACATTAAACCACATTTCATTTTGATACATAGCTCACAATATAAACGATCACTGTAATCGATCAAGACTATAAGAGCTAAGATTATCCAGTAGAAACAGAATGGGAAATGTATTTATTAGAACTGAAGATGAAGTAAGAATGAAGTGTGAATGATGATAGCCTTGAACTCAACAGGATCAGTTTAAGCTGATCAAATATACTATACGTCTTGTACTATAACAATCCTCTCATGTCATTTCAAATAATAATTATTCATACTTTAAAAAATTCCTCATCTTATTAAAGCTTCACAAAGCATTCTCAGACTTATGTTGAGATTTCACTGAGAGAGAGAGAAAGAGAGAGAGAGAAAGTGAAAGGTGCTTGCACATAGGGGTCTTTAGAAGTGTGAGGAAACCAGAGGACCCGTAGAAAACCACTTCAGGTTTGACAGGCAAACAGGCAACCCTACTCCCATATTCCTGAAGCAATGACCCGAGAAATCCCTCTCTGGCCATTGCTGGATTGGCTTCTGATACTTGAACTTTAGAGAAAGTGTGTCTATTCCTCTCGATTAATCAAATCTACCACTTATGTACAGTAACATGACAGTCCTTCGTTTAATGTTGGATCTTCCCTAAAACTTTGGACACAGATATAAGGTATTTAAAATGGTAAACCGGTTCGTTTCTATACAGTAGTGTTTACTTTATGTCAATACCGATAGCCTTGTTTGTCACGCAAATAGTTTTACTGCAATATCCTGCTATATGCTGTTTAATTTAGCATAAAAAAAACGTGCAGCCATGATGTAACGTTATGTAAACACAGTTGGCCTAATTAGAAGCACTGTTTTAAAGGTAATACCTTTGTAACGCAGTCAACGATTGGTTGTTAATGGAACCACTGACCAGTCATAATTAGCGACAATAATACCCATTCAGTCCAGCAGTAAGTAGTGGGATTAGGTCTAATCAAACGGAACACTGCGAGGAGTATGCCCTACTAGTTGTCACATACAACCCAGAATGGAAACCAGGAGCTAAATATTCGGCCATCACACCCGCCACCCACCTGACTGTAAACTTAATGTAGGTTATTAATACCTACTAGTGAACACATGGTTCAAATGGTTCAATGGGTCTTTAGCAGTGAGAGAAAACTGGAGGACCTGAAGTAACCCACAAGGTTCGATAGGTGACCCTACTCCTTGTCACGTACAACCCGGAATGGAAACCAGGAGCTAAATATTCGGCCATCACACCCGCCACCCGTCTGACTGTAAAAGGAATGTAGATTATTTATACCTACTAGTAAAATGAAAGAGAATAAAAACAATTGGCGGTGAAGTTGTCTACAGTCGACAGTCGGCCTATCCTCAGATGGTGTTTTATGTTTTAGCTAATTGAATGTTGATCTGAAATCAATGATCTTGCATTTAGTCTGGCTGCAGTGTGTCCTTCTTAATAACTTATCTATAGACTTTCTTTCAATGAAACTTGTATTACATGTATCTATTTATAGCTAGTAGGGGGGGTTGGATGGCCGAATGGTTAGCAAGTACGCGCTGTATCATAAAGCCTGTTATGGAGTTAACCGGCGTGGTTTTGAATCCTCGGTTGTACGTGACAAGGAGTAGGGATGCCTTTCTAACCTCGTGGGTTTTTCTGGGTCTTCCGGTTTCCTCCTATGCTAAAGACCCCTACGCCTACATCTTAGTTTGTGTCGAGTGGAATTTAAACCCCATTTCTCTCTCTCTCACACTCTTTTAGAATTAATATTATAGTTTGTATCAGTGAATTTGTTAGCTCACACTTACTCTTGTTAGTCGATATCCTTCGAGGTATTTTATGAAAACATGGGATCAAAAATGTATTTTCTAAGTTTCAGAGTTTTTTTATTGTTTGTTAATTAAAGATACATTATGGGAGATCGGATAAAGAGTTGGCAGTTCCCTCTATAATAGTTAAAAACTAGATAATGTAAAGGCAATTTTCTGAAAATTTCTGTCAAATTGGTCCACTATGAACCAAGAATTAAGTGATTAAAATTTTCGCCTAGCCTCGAGTATCATTGCTGAAGTGGGTACAATAAAAAAAAACATAGTCTCGATTATCCATTTAATCATTAAATCATGAAGGAAATTATGCAGTAAATTGAATCATAATCCACTAAAGATCGCAGGCTAGCGATGCCATCCAGACATGATTATGATCTAGACAAGCAATCTCGTTCCCAGAGTTAGCCGGAGGCCTCTGGGGCCAAAGACTGTCCATTATTTTCAAATTTTTTTACAGGTAAGCCCCGCCCATTCTGACCTCTGATTGGTCAAAAACAAGATGTCGGATCGTCTTGTTGTTTGCTGTGAAATGATTCTTGAGTCAAAGTCAAGTCACTGACATAACAAAAGTGGATCCTAAATGTAAAAATTTAAGTTTTCGTAAAGATCTATTTTTCTACGCGTGTGTATATTTTTAAGTGATTCGGTCATCCAGACACTTAAAATAAATACATGTCACGTGACAGTCGTGTGATTTGTCCCTTCCGGGAAAATGGCTACCCAGTGTCACCAGAGAAATTCCTTTTTCCAAAATTTTTCTGGTTCGAGATTGCTAGACAAATTAATAAATGTCTAATTAATAATTAAGATAACATTTCAGGCCCAAAGAAAGACTTGCAACAAGCCTAGAAATAAGGCACCTGTCACTGACAATGTCAGGAACATATTCAGGCTTTGTCAGGCACAAAACCTCTGGTGTCTGTCATTTTTTCCAGCACTTATTTGTCTGCTATAATCTTATTGATACATGTCTGGCACTAAGTTAAAAATGTCAGGTACTTTTTTAATGATATTATTGATACATGTCTGGTATTAAGTTGAAAATGTCAGGAACTATCTCATTAGTGCCTGACATTATGTCAGGTACATCTAAAACTTTTATTTCCAGGCCTGCTGCAATTTAGCTCTTGCATAATCTATGTTTAAAGAGTTTTTGGTCATTTGTTTCTGAGGTAATTAGAGGTGTTATTTTTGGGTTATTTCTAAATAAATTACAGAGTGTTTGGTTGTTTATTTATGAGTAGCCTAAGTTAAAACATTTGTTTGGTTATTTCTAAGTTAATTTGAGAGAGTTTGATTGGTTTGTTTCTGAGTTAATTAATTACAATATAGGTTAAACATTTTTAGAAAACCTATATTTACTGTTTTAAGCCACTGGCTGGCATTGGATGAATGTTATCCATAAAGCTGTTTGTTATTATAAATCACTTTCACTAAATGCCATTTAAAGATAGGGGGTTGGGATGGGCTAGTGGTCTAGAGTGCCGCGCTTCGACCTCTAGCTGGCTGGCGGCTGTGGTTTTCGAGTCCAGGTGTGAGCGTATGTGGCATGGAGATAGGGGCGCCTTCTCAACCTTGTGGGTTTCCCCTGGGCACTCCGGTTTCCTCCCACTGCTAAAGACCCCTACGTGCAAGCGAAATATTGAAATAAGATTAAACCATATGTTAGTCCCGAAATGACCTAGTTGTGTTAAGTGGAGGTTAAACCCCATTTCTCTCTCTCTCTCTCTCTCTCTCTCTCTAATATTGTAAAAGTTTAATCTCTTATAAGTCTAAAAACGGCTTAGCTCAGTTCAATATTTACAAAGATATGATGACTGTAAAATACTGCGAATTCAGCATTCTCTGGGAACAATATGAACAGGAAATTAAAGCGAGTGAAACATCTGTCAAATTCTTTTGATGGGCTTCATATTAATTAGATTGAATCTAAGCCAGGATATTATCTACTAGTAATATTCTGGTCCGGTTTTCTTCATTAAATTTTACATAATAAATTTGGGTGTATATTAGCAGGGATGGAGCTGTAAAAAATTAAAGAGAGAGAGAGAGAGAGAGAGGAGAGAGATAAGAGAGGGGAGAGTTAAATATTAGATAATTAATTTGGGTGTATTTTAGCACAGATGGAGCTGTAAAAAATAAGAAGTTGAGAGAGAGAGAGAGAAAGAGAGAAGAGAGTTAAATTTTAGATAATCAATTTGGGTGTATTTTAGCACCAGTGGAGCTGTAAAAGAATAGAAGTTGAGAGAGTGAGTGAGAGAGAGAGAGAGAGAGAGAGGGAGAGATAAGAGAGGGGAGAGAGAAAGTGAGAAAAGAGAGAGAGCAGATACCTACATTAAAACAAATACCTACATTAAATTTTTTGATCAGGTTGAGAGAGAGAAGAGAGAGAGAGAGTAATTATGTTACACATACCTACATTAAAATTTTTGATCAGGTTACTTGCCTGCACTTACTTCACGATTTGAATCCAATTTACTGCTCAGCTTTCATTGATGATTTCATACAAAAATGGATAATCAAGACTATGCTTTTTATGTACCAACTTTAGTAATGATGATTAAGGTTCAGTGTGGGTCAATTTGACTGAAATTTTCAGCAAATTCCCTTTACATTATCTAGTTTTTAACTGCCAGCTCTTTATCTAATTTCCCATAAAGCTCCTTTAAAGAAAAACTGTGTAAGAGCTAAATCTGCCTATATTGCCGGTCTTTCTGGCTTCATATGTGATTTTAATTTTTATTTAGACATTTCTTTATATGACAAGCAAATTATTGAAATAAAATTAAACCATATGTTAGTCCCAAAATGACCCAGTTGTGTTAAGTGGATGTTAAACCCAATCTCTCTCTCTCTCTCAAACAGTCATAACGTCAGCTAGAATAAATTAGTTTGAATAAAATTTCAATATATAAATTTTTGAATATCAATTTCTGAAGAAGTATAGCCTCATAAGAACGGTTCCACAAAACATTCTCAGACTTAAGTTAAGAATTTTCAATCACTGTTTATGAGAAATATGTTTGATCCAGAAACACAAAAATTTGCTCATAGTTTCTTTAGGACTATATTTTAGACAGAATAAGGCGACCAATTTTGAGTAAATTCCTAACTTAAGTCTGAGAATGCTTTGTGAAACTTGAGGCCAGCTAATCTAAAGATGGGGTTTAACGTCCACTCAACACAACTAGGTCATTTCGGGACTAACATATGGTTTAATTTTATTTCAATAAATCGTAGGGGTCTTTAGCAGTGGGAGGAAACCGGAGTGCCTGGAGGAAACCCACGAGGTTGAGAAGGCGCCCCTATCCCATGCCACATATGCTCACACCAGGGCTCGAAACCACAGCCACAAGCTAGAGGTCGAAGCGCAGCACTCTAGACCACTAGGTCACCCCAACCCCCCTAAAACTCTATGTTGAACAAGGACTTCTGTTTACAGTGAGTAACTTCAAATCATATGTCTGGATTTTTCCTTCTGTAATCTCGGGTAGGTTATCAGCGTTTGAAGAGGTTCTTACATAGTTTCCTGTTTCAAATGTTGAGAAAGGTTAGAAATATCCTGATATGATTTGTGGATTTCCTCAACGTTTTGATAAAACCGATTTGATTCTGTGCTCCTAGCCAAGGTCACATGTACAATCTTAATGAATATGTAACACAGATGATGGTATGAATTTAATATGATGATGTGAAAACATCAAATGAGAATGCAAGCAATATCCAAATTTAAATTACAAGAGCCAGTAGCAGTGCCAGGCCAGAGCCAACTCCAGGTCCTCTGCTTTCCTTTCACTAATAAAGACCCCTACGCTCAAGGGAATTATTGAAATAAAGTTTAACCATATATTAGAACCGAAATGACTCTCACTTGATTTGATAATTGTTTAGTGTATGCAATATGCAATTGTCTTTTTCCTGTATTGTCTGCAGGTTTATCTTGTAGATTTTTTTTTTTTTTTTTTTTTTTGCGTGTAGTGCAGTCCTCCTGCATTTACTATTAGTTTGTGTTGGGTGGATGTTAAACCCTCTCTCTCTCTCTCTTCTCTCTCTCTCTCTCTCTCTCTCTCTCTCTCTCTCTGTCTCTCCAGCTTTATTATTGGTATATATATTGGACATCTAATTGAAATGTAATAAAGATACAGTTTATAAATCATAATAACCTTAATTTATATGAGACTTGTATATATATGACATATCACGGTTAATTAACAAGTCTATTATTAATTGATAATTAGAACCTGGACCTATCTACAGGTAGTTATTACTATAGGGAGTCATATACTGGTAATTAATGAAAAGAAAGATCAAGAGAGAGAGAGAGAAAGAGAGAGAGAGATAGAAATGGGGTTTAACATCCAATTGACAATTACAAACTGGACATATGAAGTTATTACTGGTCATATCAAGTCATATAATAAGATGAAGAGAAAGATATAGAGAGAGATAGATAGAGAGATAGAAAAAGAGATATAGAGAGAGACAAAGGGGGTTTAACATCCAATAGACAATTAGAAGCTGGACATATCTAGTTATAACTACTATAGGAAGTCATATAATTGGATGAAATGATTGATATATTGATGATATCATACATTGATTAACAGCTGTTTTTAGCCGAGGTTATCTACATGTCTCCAAATAAGCATATATATCAACTGTAGACTATCAGCTATCTATGCCTCAATATAACCATATTTCATTTTGAAGAATGGTACATACATGTACAGAGATTGTTTTTACAGTATTTGCTATGAACTGTTACAGTTACCTTGTGTCTCTGAGTTCTATGGCCGATAAGTGACAAAGTTACCTTTGTGTGTCCGAGTTCCTCTGTCCAATAAGTGATGAGTGATAAGTGATGAGTGATGAGTGATGAGTGATGAGTGATAAGTGATGAACTGTACAGTTACCTTGTGTTTCTAAGTTTGTGTGTCCGATAAGTGTCGAACAGTACAGTTTACCTTGTGTTTCTCTAAGTTCCTGCATCCGATAAGTGACATACTTAAAGTTACCTTGTGTGTCTCTAAGTTCCTGCATCCGATAAGTGACGAACTGTAAGTCAGCTTGGGTGTCTCGGTCCAACTGTCCAAAAAGTGACAAAAGGTAATAATTTAAACAAATTAATACAAATCGATACATGCATTAGGTAAGATTTTGATAAAGAGCTGGGGCCTGTTTCACGAAATTTTAACTTAAGATAAAAATCCAAATTTTAGTACATACTCAAATCTGATTGGCTAAGCGCTAAAATCAATCTAATGCTATCCAATCGAATTACTAAAATCGGATTAGTTAAAATTTCGTGAAACAGGCCCCTGGCCATTAAGGTATTTTAGTTAAAAAATAGATAATGAAATATGAATATGTTGAAAATTAAAACAAATTTATACGAATCAATATAGGTGCATTATGTTACATTTAGGTAAATAACTCTTCGTTCACGCTATTAGTTGAAAAATAGATAATGAAATATGAATATGTTGAAAATGAAAATAAATTAATACGAATCGATAGATGCATTATGTTCCATTTAGATAAATAACTCTTCGTTCACGCTATTATAGTTGAAAAAATTGATAATGAAAAATGAATATGTTGAAAATTATTTTATTTTGAGCAAAGTTATGAGTGTTTGAAGTTTTGATTGTCAAGTACCATTGGTACAATAATAAACAAAGTCTTGATTATCCATTTTAGCGTTAAATTATTAAACAACGCAAATGTTCTTATCCATTTAAAGCGATAATTTCATATTTTCTTAGAAAGTCAAAACATAATTATTTCTATATCTTTTGCTCAATAGGTTATCAACTCACTATTATAGGACCATAGGTATCATTCAGACCGTAAATAATAACACATTTACCTCCCTTGTTTTTCTATTCCCCACCATGGAATGGCTATCTTCAAAAGATATTTTTGCCAATTTCTCAGCTGGCAGTATTGAATTATAGGATTAATAGGAGTATTCTTAAACAAGGTAGGACTGTTTATGGATACCATCTATTTTAGTGCTTTATTTTAATACATTTTAAAAATATAATTTAAAAATATAAAATTGTAACTTTATCATCTGGGACTTTTAATAGAGTTGGTTATATGCTTGTCTAAATGATAATTTATATGGCATTTTAAGCTAGAAAAGGGCAGATTCTTGTATTTTTAACAAAATGATTAATAAATGCAGAACAGGACATTAAAATTCACAGATACAGGTAAATTAAATGGTTTTAATATTTTTAAGTTTTAATGAATGAATTGACTCAGGCGACAGCAGGTGGTTCCAGTTAAAGTAGCGAAGTCTCTAACTCGGTATCATCCAAAGTCTTCGACATTGAAAACACAAATTATTTGTCAATTTAATTCAACATTGATGCTGTCATCTTACCGGGAAAAGAAGGTTTTATGATATCCAATATTTAAGACAATATAAACATTTTACCATTGGTTCACCAATCGTGTACCATAATGTGTACCATTATGTGTTTTATCGCCATATTCTTATCTGGAGAGCAAACGCAATAAATACTATCGGTGTAGACTGGAATAACCAGACACTAGTGATTTTCATTCTTATTTCGCTGAACATTACTGATTAGAAATTAGAGTAAAACAGAAAAAATTTAATGTAAATCAGTTTATATACATATTACATTATTTTATGCGTTGCGACCCATTTGTGTCAAAGGGGGTTTGATGGCTGAATGGTTAGCACGTACACAGGGTATCATAAAGTCTTGTCATTGAGTCAACTGGTGTGGTTTCCATTATTCCCAGTTGTAAGTGGCAAGGAGTAGGATCGCCTGTCTAACCTCATGGGTTTCCTCAAGACCCCTCATGAGCAAGTGAATTATGGAAATAAAATTGAACCATGTGTTTGTCCCGAAATGACTGAGTAGACGTTAAACCCTGTTTCTCTCGCTCATTTGTGTCAATTTCTAGGTGCCAAATATGAGTGATTTAGCTTGTTTAAAACAGCTGGTGTATGATAATATGATGACAAGCTGTCGAATGTGTATACATGTTGTTATATGTAGCATGATGTTTATTTCTTCAATGGCTTTTATATCTTTGATTTTCCATTTTTAACCCATTGTTGTCGCTATCTATAAAGTTATCAAAGGACAGAAATATCGTAATTGAGGTAATCGATCTCTTCGTCAGGAAATCGTAATTAAAGGTAATTATTTCTAGTGGTTTGTTTTAACCTATTTTGATATCCAACATTGAAGTGATTTTACCTGCGTCGATTTCTTTTGTAATCTTCTGAAAGTAGTTTTGAAATATTACGTAATTGAAGGTAATTCAATTCATCTTGATAGGAAACTGTAACCAAAGGTAATTATTTCCCCTATTTGAATATCCATCAATAAAGGGATATCACTTTACTTGTGTCATTTATTTTCGTAATCATCTGAAAATAATTTCGATTTATGTTACGACTTTGAAAAGAAAAGAAATGCACGAACTTTGTTTGTTTCCTAATTTGTTTTACGAACAATATGATTGTAGAACGTAGGTTTTACTAAATCTATGCCCACATTGCATCGAGAGAGAAAAGGGGGTTTACCGACTACTGACTGGACACAAACTAGTTTCAGGACTAACATATGGTTAAATTTTATTTCATTATAATTCACTTGCTCGTAAAGGTCTTTACCTGTGGGGTGAAGAAGAAGCCTCTAGAATTTCATGGATTTCAGATAAAAAAAAATAAAAATCAAGTACGAATAATCTAATGAAATAAGACAGAATGTAAAGTCCTAAAAACGTAGAAATACACGACAAACAGTGGTAACAGGTGTCCGGAAGAGTAAGCTGACCCTGCCTAGCGCCACACTCGCCATAGCTGCATCCAAACTATAAAAAAATATTTGTAGAATCTCTTTACTGCTGTAACAAAATAAAATGGTAGCTCGCTAAGTAGGATGTTTCTGGTCCTATCAAACTGTTGAGCCAACCTGCATGTTTCCGATTCCCCGGTTGTATGTGACAAGGAGTAGGGTCGCCTGTCCAATCTCCTGGATTTTGTCCGAGTCCTCTGTTAATAAATAACACCAATGTGTAAGAAAATTATTGAATTAAATTTTAGCCTTATGTTAGTCCAGAAATTACCTAGTTTGTGTTGAGGTTAAACACCATCTCTCTTCTCTCTCTCTCTCTCTCTCTCTCTCTCTCTCTCTCTCTCTCTCTCTCTCTATCTCTCTAGTGCTATCAAACTGAAAGGGGTACTTAAAATGTTTAAACTCCATTTTTCTCTCTCTCCCTCTCTGACTCCCCCTCTCTCTCGCTCTCTCTCTCTCTCTCTGCCCCTATCCAACTTGAAGGTGGACTTTAAATGTTTAAACTCTCTCTCTCTCTCTCTCTCTCTCTCTGGCCTGGAATTCATTAGAAGGGGGACTTTAAATATTTTAATAGTTTATAGAGTGTGTGTTTTATTACAGCCTTCTGCCTTTACCATGTGCTTGTGCTATCAAACTGGAAGTTGGACTTTAAATCTTTAATAGATAGTCTTTAAACTTATCTTATTTATTGAAGTGAGTGAAACAGATTCTGTAATTCCCATCAAAATGTTTACAAGTCGAAGTCAGTTCTGTAAATAGCACAGCTGAACAAATTTACATGTAATATTTAAAAAAATGTTGGTTTTTTTTACAAGTCTTAAGTCAGTTCTGAAAATAGCAGTCGTTTAACATGGGTTTAACTTCCACTTCCACCTCGAGTGATATCGTAGACAAGCGCACAGCTGCACAATTACAAGTATTATATAAATTGTGTTTTAGCAGCATATGAAAGATAAAATTGATTGTTGTGTGAGTTAGTTAGTAACATATACAGTCACTTGTCGCTGTGTTTACATAACTTGGTGAAATATGTTGTTTCTCCTGTATGGATTATTCTGTTAAATTAATAGACAAGAATTTTACATCAAGTTGCATAGACAGGAATTTTACATCAAGTTGAATAGACAGGAATTTTACGTCAAGTTGAATAGACAGGAATTTTACGTCAAGTTGAATAGACAGGAATTTTACATCAAGTTGAATAGACAGGAATTTTACGTCAAGTTGAATAGACAGGAATTTTACATCAAGTTGAATAGACAGGAATTTTACGTCAAGTTGAATAGACAGGAATTTTACGTCAAGCTGAATAGACAAAAATTTTACGTCAAGTTGGACAGTTCTAATTTACGTCAGGTTGAATAGACAAGAATTTTATGTCAAGCTGAATAGACAGGAATTTAACATCAAGTTAGATAGACAAGAATTTTAAGTCAAGTTCGATACTTATAATAACTGTCTATTGTCAACATGTGGGAGAAACTGTCTTGAATAGTTAATTAATAGACAAGAATTTCACGTCAAGTTGGATGTGGAAGGAACTGTCTTGAATAATTATTATAATATTATCTGTCTGTTGTCAACATGTGGAAGGATCTGTGGAACTGGAGAAGACAACGTGAGAGTAAAACGCAGGAAAAGACAGGTGACATTATTAATCTTAGACTAAGTGGGTAAGGTGCTGGCTCGTTAGCCTGGAGGTCCGGTGATCGATCCCAGTATTGGTCGTGAAAGTTCAACTCGATTTTTCGGCGTGGTTTCCCCTTGTCAGTGATGCAGACGGGGGGCCTTACAAGGACAGCTGCCTAGTCGTTCAGATGGGATGAAAAACCAAGGTCCCGTGTACACATTGGTGTGCACGTAATAGATCCCTTGGCAGTAGGAATTCAGTTGCTGCCCAAGGAAAATGTCCCTCATAGCACACTGTATGGCGTATACCCGTCTTAATTTAGCCCAGGTTAGGTGCAGAAGCGTAGGACGTTAAACCCCATTTCATTTCATTTCCTAAATTTTAGACAGGGATTGTGTATGATGTCTGATAACCTTTCTTTCATGTTTATAGTAAGTGCAGAAGGATCGCACCACACACAATTAGGAGGTGGGGTTGCGGAATGGTTCATGTGCGCATTGGATCAGAAGGTGTGTCATCGAGTCAAGAGTTGTAGTCTCTATTCCCCGCTTGTATGTGACAAGGAATAGGGTTGCCTGTCCGACCTCCGGATCTTCCAATTTTCTCCCACTGCTAAAGACCCATTCAAGCAAGCTAATAATTGAAATCAAATTCAACCATATGTTAGTCCTGAAATGACCTAGTTTGTGTCAGGTGAATTCACTCTCTCTATCCTCACATTACACAAGACGAAGAAACGGATTACTCCCAATATCACCAGTAATAACGCAGTAACTATTATTTGTCTATTCATCAATACTTGTGCGCATTGTATCATTATTCATTCATAAGGTATGTCATTGAGTCAGCTGGCGTGGTTTAGATTCCTGGGTTGTACTGACAAGGTGACATCTCTCTCTCTCACTCTCTCTCTCTCTCTCTCTCTCTCTCTCTCTCTCTCTCATTAAGTTCAACCGTCTGGCTTTGTAGCATGAGCTAACAACCGGTTTTTGTTTCCCCACCTTTTGAAGAAAGCGTCGGACTATTGAAAAAAATTGGTCTATCCATCGATCTGGCCCTAATTTCACAAAGCATTCTCAGACTCGAAGTTAAGAATTTACTCAACTTTCAATCATTGTTGATGAAAAATATCTTTGATCCAGAAACACAAAACTTTGGCCATAGTTTCTTATTAATGTATTTGATACATTAAAACAACAAAAAGTTTTATAAAGGGCTATATTTTAGTTAAAATAAAGCGAACAATTTTGAGTAAATTTTTAACTTAAGTCTGAGAACGCTTTCTTAACTCTGGGTCTGTACTTATTACGTGCATGGAGTTCGAAGATGAGCATTTTCTGCTAAGGGTAAGGGGAGATAAGCAGTTCGATTGATTAATGCTTTCGGACATGATAAAGTTAGTTCTAACTAACTCAAGATACATTATGGGTGTTTAGATAAACACTAGATAATATAAAGGGAATTTGCTGAAAATTTGCGTCAAATTGATCCAATCTGAACCAAGATTTTAGCGATTGAATTTTCGGCCAAGCCTCAATCATCATTACTAAAGTCTGTACGATAAAAAACATATTCTTGATTATGCATTTCATGATTAAATCATGAATGAAACCAAGTAATCAAGTAAATATTGCAGAGTAGCGATGACATTGAAAAATGATGATGGTCTGGAAAAGTTACTTAGTGTCTAATTAATTAATGATTTAGATAACATTTCAGGCCTAAAGAAAGACAAGCAATTGGCAGATTTAGCTCTTGAATAATGTATGAAAACATGTACATGCCATACTGTATGCCATAAGCGATATTTTCCTGGACAGTGGTGCTACAGCTACCATGGTCTCTTTTACCTGCACACCAGTGCGTGCGTACATGTGCCCTCCATCCTTCACCTATGACCAGGGGAAACCCCGCCAGAAAATCATGAAATTTTTCAGCCAACACTGGGACATTATAGACGTCAGCCACTAATGAAATACCACCTGACATTTTCAACTTAGTGCCTGACATATATTAAAGGGCCAATCCCGATAACTTTTTGGGGAATAAAACTGCTTAATTTTGTGTTAAAATCATTTAAAACCCATTATCTAAGGCCGATCAACTAACTCGATATATGTGATACGCTTGTAAATAACTTAAACCTGACAGTCTGCATCTGGAAATGGAGACCTTTGTATTATACAGTATCTGGATAAAACCAGACTTTTTTTCCATAAAAATAATATGTAGGTGAAAATTTTGTTATCAAGTACAGTACATGGGTCATTCACTGTATAGACCTCTCAAGAAACGTAAATCGATTATCAGGTCACCCAATGAAAAAAAGTGACCCGAAATCTTAAAAGGGTTACGTGCCGGGATTAGCAGTGTTGACGTTCACGTCCAAACAACTCAATATTTTCAGCTGAAATTTTCAGACAATGTAAATTCACCATGCTTTTATATTTTGGTCCATAAATTTCACAAATACTCGGACTTTAATTTTTGAGACTCTGTTCTTATCGGGATTGTCCCTTTAATAATATCATTAAAAAAGACAATCAATGCCTGACAAAATAACAAGACACCAGAGGTTTTGTGCCTGACATTGTCAGTGACAGGTGCCTTATTTCCAGGCTTGATTATAGACCTGGGGTAGGTTGCTCAAAACTAAGTTATTTTAACGATCCCTTAAACTCTAACGGACATATCTTGGTACCGTAACGTGTTGTTTGCGTTAAATTTACTACGGAAAACACTACAGTAATACTTTATTTTTTCCTTTAGAAAAATTAGCATAAATCTGTAGGAAAAATTTGCACCACCGAATGTTTGGGGCCTTTATTTCCAGCAACAATCTTTCTCTCCGTTAAAGTTAACTGATTGTTAAAAGATATTGGAGCGTTGAGCAACCACCCCCTGGTCAACAAATTGTATTATTTTATAATATTCCAATTATTTGATGATACAAATTACATCTTAACACACCGAATTTAAAAAATTGGAAAAATTCAAAAAGTTAACGGATTGTTAAAAGATAACAGAGCTTTGAGTGACAATTTGTCTTATCAGGGATAGTTTATCTTGGTAACATTGGTTTTTAACCATCTATGTACCTAGGTCTACCTGTATTTCGGTTATCTATAGTTTACTGTGTCAATAAGTCGTATTATCTTTATATCTGTTCAGCAGATAATAGTAAAAAACAGAGAAAAACAGAGAGAGAGAAATGGGGTTTAACGTCCACTCAACACAACTAGGTCATTTCAGGACTAATATACAGTTTAATTTTATTTCAATAATTAGCTTGCACGCAGAGGTCTTTAGCAGTGGGAGGAAACCGGAGTGCCTGGGAAAAACCCACGAGATGTCATTGATTTTTCTGTCTTTTTAAAATCTGATATGTTGTTTACACCAATGAGTTATGAGGGGGATTGGATTACATGACCCAATGTACGTGCTGTATCATAAGGCCTGTCATTGAGTCAACTGGCGTGGTTTTGAACCTCTGGTTGTACGTGACAAGGAGTAGGGTCGCATGTCCAACCTTGTGGGTTTTCTCCAGGCCCTTCAGTTTCCTCCCACTGTTTAAGACCCCTACATACAAGTGAATTACATAAAAACTCCATTTCTCTCTCTCTCTTTCTCTCTCTCTCTCTCTCTCTCTTTCTCTCTCTCTCTCTCCAGTTATGATCCGTTTTTCACTTTTCCATACTTACAATAAGAACAACTAAACTTTATCCCCCCGATCTGTGTGTGTCCTGATAAATAGGGAGACCTTGCTCAATAGTATGACAGATTCTTTTAAACTAGGACTATAAATTATAAAGGATGTAATGGTGTGTACCTGTCGATTAACACTTACTTACATGAGGCTACTATATCCTTTAAACCTGAATGACGAATAGTTTAAATCAGTATCTAACTTTAGTCTAGCCCATCCCTTTGTTAATTTTAAACCACATGTAGTATTACACTCTTTATTCATTGAATGTCACTCGGAAGTATATGATGAAATTTATGATTTTCTCATACTTTATTAAGTTTATACACCTTCATGTTCACAATTCTTAGAAGATAATTTAACTACGAAGATGTCGAAAGGTAAAATCATTTCTAAACTTTGTGATATAAATATATTATAAAACACAAATGAAATTTATGATTTTCTATACTTTATGCACCTTCATGTTCATAATTCTTAGAAGATAATTTAACTACCACGATGTCGAAAGGTAAAATCATTTCTAAACTTTGTGATATAGGTATTTGAAGTTTATTCATATATTTTCACATAAATTTTGTCATTTACAGAAGGTAAAATGATTTCTTAATAACATGTATGCGGATATTCTATCGCCTAGATTTTAGTCAAGGAGAGAGAGAAATGGAGTTTAACGTCCACTCTATGGGCCTTTAGCTGTGGGAGGAAACCGGAGGACCCGAAGAAAACCAAACAAGGTTGGATAGACTACCCCACTCCCTAGATTTTAGGGAGAAATGGAGTTTATATCATCCACTCTAGGTGCCTTTAGCTGTGGGAGGACACCAGAGGACCAGGAGAAAATCCCACAAGGTTGGACGGATGTCCCCACTCCCTTTCACTTACAAGCCGAGAATCTAAACCACACCACTCGACTCAATGACAGACCTTGTGACCCAACACATGTATTTAACTATTCACCCGCCCCACCATATGTTAGTCCCGAAATGACAAAGTTTTTGTTGACTGGAGGTTAAACCCTCTCTCTCTCTCTCTCTCTCTCTCTCACCCCCACCCACCCATTTACTAAAAGGTTATTCTGGTATGATGTCAGCTGATTTGTATAATGTTTGTTTTATTTT
Organism: Patella pellucida; assembly: GCA_917208275.1. NCBI lineage: Eukaryota > Metazoa > Mollusca > Gastropoda > Patellidae > Patella > Patella pellucida. The sequence continues at coordinate 88,012,503 of OU795036.1, read as the reverse complement.
ATCTCGAGAGACTTTCTCAATTGAAAATGTCAATGTTTTAGTGTTGGTATTTTATATTCTAAATATAGAACTGTGATATAAAGATCATGGTTCATGTAGGTTCAGTTTTCCCTGTCAATCTAGATATTTCATTCAAACTAATGTAAGGGTGTGCTAGTAAGTAAGTAAGTAAATTTTATTTCATAAAACGCCCATGATGAGCAGCATACAATTACAAAAATTACAATACAACAGATATTATACAATGACATGTCACTAATAAACGAATGTAGATGAACGTAGATCTAATAAGTTCACTTAAAGGCCCATTTGTTGTAACTGAAAAATATGTCCCAATCCCAATCATTATTTTGGTCAGGAAGGGTGGATGGCCTAGTGGTCAAGAGTGCCGCGCTTCGACCTCTAGCTGGCCGGCCACCTCTGGCTTGCGACTGTGGTTTCGAGCCCTGGTGTGAGCGTATGTGACATGGAGATAGGGGCGCCTTATCAACCTCGTGAGTTTCCTCCGGGCACTCTGGTTTCCTCCCACTGCTAAAGTCCCCTACGCGCAAGCGAATTATTGAAATAAATTTTTTAAAAAACCATATGTTAGTCCCAAAATGACCTAGATGTAGTGGACGTTAAACCCCATTTCTCTCTCTCTCTCTCTCTTATTCTGGTCAACAAATTGTATTATTTTACAATATTCCAATTAGTTGATGATACAAATTTCATCTTAACACATCGAATTTAAAAAATTGGAAAAATTCAACTACATGGTTTTAAAAGCTTTATGTAAACCTTTTTAAATGTAACTTGGATTTTAAAATATTTCCGAACCCTCTGAACAGTAAAATAGGATGTAATGGATAATTTACACAACAGGTAGGACACTTAAAGATCTAGTAGTTATAATAAGGCTATAATTTTTTTTCTGGAGCTGTCAAGTAATTGTCTCTTTAAACATGCATTATGCAAGAGCTAAATCAACATATTGTAGATCTTTCTTTCTAAATCTTCCTAGTTGATGTTAAGTAGATGTCAAGTCCCATCTCTCTCTCTCTCTCTCCCTCCCTCTCTCTCTCTCCCTCCCTCTCTCTCCCCCTCCCTTTCTCTCTCTCTAACTGCATGATCTCTCTCCCCCTCTCTCTCTCTCTCAAATGTACTTTAAAATGTTATTCAAATCAGTTAAAGTCAGTTTGTGTCGACATGCCCTTTATCTTTTCATCATTTATCATGAAACTAAGTAGTGCAGCTTGACTGTTGTTTTAATTTTTTCAGTTAGAGTCAGTTTGTGTCGACATGCCCTTTATCTTTTCATCATACTGTTGTGTTAAATTTTTTAGAATATATACATTAATTACAAACTTCAAAGATTAATTTTAGTATAAATTAATTACTTTTTTCTAAAATAATTGAATTCTCAATCGCTGCCACACTTTTTTTTTATTCATCAAAAGCTATTCCCCTTATTTAATTATCAGCAAAGTACTCCTTTTCCCCCCTAATTTAATTATTAGCAATGATAATAGATAGATAGATTTTAATATATAAAACACCCTTTTCGGGCAGCATGTAAAATATACATTACATTACAGTCAACATTCTAAATACATTATAAAGTGGATCAAAAAATACATTAAAAAATGGACGGAAAATGTATAAAAATTGGATGAAAGTTACAGAAAAGTGGATGATCATGGTGGAGCGGACATTTTATATTTCAAAACTTGTTTATCTTATCGTTACTAATCGTAAGATATATGGTGTCTACCCGGAAAGCAAGGGTGGGGGGGGTCCACCATGATACAACAATAATTTATGATCGTTTAAGGGGTTCAGGTAGATTTTAATTTATGGGATTTTATGACATCAGCGAATATATTGAAAAGGTCTGTTAGTATTTTCAGCTGTATATAGTTTGACATTTAAAGATGCATGTAAGAATCCGACAAAGAGATGGCCGTTCTTGTTTACAGCTAGATAATGAAAAATGACTGAAATTTTCACCAAACTATTGAAATAGAATTAAATCATGTGTTAGTCCCAAAATTACCTTGTTCGCGTTGAGTGAATGTTAAACCCATCTCTCTCTCTCTTTCTCTCTCTCTCTCTCCAGTCAAAATGATTAGCTATAGTTAGATCATCAAGACCAGGATGAATAAGAAATATTGATATCTTTAACTAAGATGATTACAGGTGTTGTATTTCACTATTTTCTTTCTTCTATTGATTCTTATATGATGATTATCTCTCTCTCTTTATCTCTCTCTCTCTCTGTCTCTCTCTCTTTCTGTTCAGTTATGTTGGAATTCGAGTAATTGGATGTGTAATACTGAAATGTAAGAACTGTTGCTGAAAGATAAGAACATGTTTTCTTTGGATTGAGATTCTATTTCTTCGTTATTTATTAAATAACATTTCACCTGTTCTAGTTTGTAACACATAAATATATAGCTACCTCCCTCTCTATCTCTCTCTCTCTCTCTCTCTCTCTCTCTCTCTGGCAAGATAAGAACATTTTTTGGTTAGATTGAGAGAGTCTATTTCTTTATTAATTAAATAACAATTCGCCTGCCTACTTTGTAACAGGTAAATGTATAGCTACCCCCCTCTCTCTCTCTATCTCCCCCTCTCTATCTCTCTCTCTCTCTCTCGCAAGATAAGAACTCATTTTCGTTGGATTGAGAGAGTCTATGTCTTTATTAAATAACAATTCACCTGTCTTAGTTTGTAAAAGGTAAAAATGTATAGCTACCTCCCTCCCTCTCTCTCTCTCTCTCTTTCTCTTTCACACAAACAAGATAAGAACATATTTTTGTTGTATTGAGAGAGTCTATGTCTTTATAAAAGAACAATTCACCTGTAACAGGTAAATGTATAGCTACCTCCCTCTCCCTCCCTCTTTCTCTCTCTCTCTCTCTCTCTCTCTCTCTGTTCAGTTAAATTGAAATTCAAGTAATAGGATATGGAATACTGAAATGTAAGAACTGTTGCCCGAAGATAAGAACATATTTTTGTTGGATTGAGAGAGTCTATGTTTCTATTAAATAACAATTCACCTGTCTTTATTTGTAACAGGTAAATGTATAGCTACCTCCCTCCCTCTCTCTCTCTCTCTCTTTCTCTCTCACAAGATAAGAAGATATTTTCTTTTTTTCTTTGGATTGAGAATCTATGTCTTTATTAAATAACAGGTAAATGTATAGCTACCTCTCTCTCTCTCTCTCTCTCTCTCTCACACACAATAAGAAAATATATAGCTATGTGTGTTTTTGTTACCTCATTGCTTGTCCAGGTTTCAGGACAGAGAACTTGATTAATGACTACAATGATTTATTGTCTCAAGTAAAAGGTCGACTTCTTTTTATATACTTTCTGACATCTATATTTACAAGTGGTGGTATATAGTTGTAGGCTATGAGTTTCTATTTTATTATTAGAACACCATAGTTAATTTATTGTTTATTTATAGAGTCGTTTGAGATAAGAAAAAGTCGAGGTGTATAAATAAAACAGCTTCTAGCTATAATGTATGTAATTACGTATCCTTTGGTTTTAACATTCTTACCTTAAAAGATACACTGGGGTCACGGTAAGACATTTACTCGTTACCCTGGCGGTCCAGTGGTCGAGCCCTGCATAGCTATGATGTACGTAATTACGTATCCTTTGGTTTTAACATTCTTACCTTAAAGTTACACTGGGGTCACGGTGGCTAATTAGGTAAGACATTTACGCGTTACCCTGGCGGTCCGGTGGTCGAGCCCTGCATCGGCAGAGAAAGTTTATCCAGATTTTCTGGTGTGGCTCCACCTTCTCAATGATGCAGGACACAGAGCCCGACGTGGACAGCTGTGTAGTGGTAAGGATGGGACAAAAACATGAGGTCCGGTGTTCACATTGGCGTGCACATGAACCAGTTGGAATTCAATATAAGAGTAAGCCATAGTGCCGCTGTCTGGGCTAAATTTCCCTCATAACAGACTGTATGGCGTATGCCCATCATCATTAGCCCAGTTTCGGAGCAGAACAGTAGGACGTTAAACCCCATTGCATTTCATTTCATTTAATGATACATTATGTAAAAAAAGGAAATCTTTTTTTCTAGCTTCAAATGATATGGGAAATGAATATATTAAAATTGCAGTCAAATTACTATATTTTAATAATGACATGCAGTCGACAGATTTAGCTCTTACATAACCCGTGTTTAAGGTCATATTTTACTCTACGGAGCGAGTTAATTTTGTTTAAACATAGAATATCAGCTTATTAATAGAAAGGAGAACGTTTTACTTTAATTCTGGGGGGTTGGGATGGCCTAGTGGTCTAGAGTGTCGCGCTTCGACCTCTAGCTGGCCGGTCACCTCTGGCTTGCGGCTGTGGTTTCGAGCCCTGGTGTGAGCGTATGTGGCATGGAGATAGGGGCGCCTTCTCAACCTCGTGGGTTTCTTCCGGACACTCTGGTTTCCTTCCACTGCTAAAGACCTCTATGCACAAGCGATTTATTGAAATAAAATTAAACCATATGTTTGTCCAGAAATGAGTGCTCTCTCTCTCCCTCCCTCTCTCTCTCTCTCTCTCTCTCTCTCTCTCTTGCTTTAATGAACATAAGATGTGGGTAAACATTATTTTTATGGATATTGTGAAATTATAAGAAACATCATATAAAAATTATCTGTCAGAGATTTATAAAAAAGAGAAATGTTTTTGTTACTTATTAATCAATCTGATTCGACCATCAAGTGAACCGTGTGTTGTGTTTTTTTTGTGAGGGAGGGTATTTATTGTTTGAATTCATTTGTTTGTTTTATTATATTCAGAAAACATTGGATTGATGTTGGTCATATAGTACGGTAATCAGAATTTTTATCAACTTAAATTACTAATAAAAAGCCTTGATTATCCATTTCATTGTTAAATCCAGTAAATATCGCGGGCTAGCGATGGCATTGAGAGTTGATTATGGTCTGGATAAGTTAATTAATGTGTGGTTTAATGGTCGAGAGCGAGACATTATTGTAAAAACAAGAGAACAGTCAGGTTTGAGTGTTTTTACAATATATTACGCAATGTCTTAAGCTCGAGACGATTAAACGACTTAAAATACAGACACTTTGCACGTTTGTTTACAGTGAAATACGTCATCCCAGTTAAATATTTTTATAATGTTCGCTTGGCAAGATATAATGGTATGCCAACATCAAAGGATAACGTCATATCTGTATTTTTGGTCTAATAAATAATTTAGATAATATTTCAGACCTAAATCTGATTCGACCATCTAGTGAACCATGTTGGGGTTTTTTTTGTGGGGGAATGGTATTTATTGTTTGTAATCATTTGTTAGTTTTATTAGTATAGTATGATTCTTCTGTGAATGTAATCTTAACAAACAAAGGATTGATGTCAGTCCAGTAGTAATCAAAATATTTATCAAATTGAATTATTTTGGATTCTACTTTATTTGGAATAATTGTTATTTTAGGGACTCCAGATACATGTAATTCGTGTTTATTATATTCTTTTATTTTGTTATGGTCAGGTCTGTCTTCACACATGGGCATACTGGGCACTAGCTTGGAAGCACCATGGCTGCCCCATGCTAATCAATGTACAACATGGGGGTTTTTTTTATGGTTAAACACTGATTATGTTGGAAGTACCCTATATGATAAATATATGTTTAGTTTTATTGACCATTTCCCTATTATTAATTATGTAGGTGGCTAAGTGGATAAGGCGCTGGTTCGCTAGCCTGGAGGTCGGGTGTTCGATTCCTGCATTGGCCGAGAAAGTTCATCTCGATTTTCCAACGTGATTTCCCCTTGTCAGTGATGCAGGAGGGCCTGACAAGGACAGCTGCCTAGTCATTCGGATGGGACGAAAAACCGAGGTCCCGTGTACACATTCCATGGCAGTTGGAATTCGATATAAGAGTAGGCCGTAGCGCCGCTGCCTGGGCAAAATTTTCCTCATAGCACACTGTATGGCGTATGCTCGTCTTCAATTAGCTCAGGTTAAGTGCATATTACAGTAGGACGTTAGACCCCATTTCATTCATTCATTAATTCTGTAAGTGGTTGTGTACTAGCCCCTGTGCAGTGTGCACTGCTTTGCCCGGGGAGTTATAATGCTGTTCATACAACCTATTTATGTTTGTTATTAATTTATAAAAGCCAACCACCCGTCTTTGCATGGAGTTAAAACATACTTTATTTTTTGTCATCGATAATGTCATCGACAAATTTTGTGAATCTAACAAACCACTTTTCTCAAATACAAGGTTTGAAAACTCTTATTTCTTCAATTTGTTGGCTAACAAAATAATGGGGTTTTTATAGTTATTTAAAGCCCCAATAACACTCTTGTTGTAACTGAATAATATGTTCCAATCTTTATTCTGGTCAACAATTTGTACTATTTTACAATATTTCAATTTAAAAATGATACAAATTTCATCTTAACACACTTGGATTTAAACATATTTTCGAACCCTCTGGACAAGTAAGATAGGTTGTAATGGATAATTTACACAACAGGTAGGACACTTAAACATCTTGTTGTTAGAATAAGACTAATTTTTTTTTCTGGATCTGTCAAGCCAGCAAGAGTGTTATTGTCCCTTTAAAGTTCCTGGGCTTAAACCATTAGAATTTCTAAATAAATATACATCAATGTCAATATGATTAAAAGCTGAAATATAACGAAACATTTTTGTGGCTTGTGTAGACGTTTTACCACTTTGAATTGCGTAAATACCGACACATGATGAAGGGGATACAACAATTACATCAGAACGAGACGACGCGTGTCAATATTACATCAGAACTAGAAGACGCTTGTTAAACTGTTCAACAGTTAATATCCACTCTCAACATTATTTGGTTTTCTTTTGCAAATTAAATCTAAAACAATTTTTTTTTACATTTTTTACATTTTCAAGAAAAAAAGGAAATAAACTGTAACACACACTTGCTTAAAAACAGTCAACTAATTATAAATAAATCAATAATTGTTCTTCACTTAAATTTGATAATTGTTTAGTTTTTGCAATGTGTATTTTCTGTCTTGTCCGCAGGTTTATCATGTAGATTTTTTGTTTGTTTTGTGTGTAGTGCAGTCCTCCTGCATTTACTTTATAAGTATGTGTTATAGTTTATTGCTCTATCTAGTTACTAAATGCCTCTAAAAGATCTTTAAAAAAAAGTAAATGTGTTTAATTGAAGTATATCTGTATAAAAGATATTTCCTATTTAGTGATCAAGGCCTAAAGTTCTGCTCAGACCAGGCCCGGAGTACACAAAGCATTCTCAGACTTAAGTTGAGAATTTGCTCAACTTTCAATCATTGTTAATGAGAAATATCTTTGAAACACAAAACTTTGCACATAGCTTCTTATTGATGTATTTGATGCATTAAAACAACAAAAGTTTTTAATGGGCTATATTTTTTTTGGGAGTAACTTCTTAACTTAAGTCTGAGAATGCTTTGTGAAACCGGGACCTGATTGTATTACTACATCCAATCATGTAAACATCGCATGTATTATTGATGCCATATCATGTGACGTCCCACAAAGAACTATACTGAGTGTGACCTTAAAGGTCAGTCATCTTTGTCCAGTGTTAAAAGAAGGCGTCCATGGTGCACCCGTTCATCCGATTTATTTATTTCCCAAAAGAAAATACTAATTGAGAGCTGACACTCACGCATGGCGCGCTGTACCAAGGCGCGAAACTATTCGTTCCTATGGGAGTTCTAGGAATCAAATTACCCTCTGGAGGGGTAAGACAATTGCACAACGCCCCCTAGGAGACATGGCTTAGGAGCAGACAGCTCGATAAATTAAACCTAATTAAATCTTAAAGCCCCAATAACACTCTTGTTGTAACTGAATAATATGTTCCAATCTTTATTCTGGTCAAAAATTTGTGCTATTTTACAATATTTCAATTAAAAAATGATACAAATTTCATCTTAACATTCCCAATTTGAAATATTTGAAAAATTCAACTACATGCCGTAACATGGTTTGAAAAGCCTTACGTAAGCGTTTTCAAATGCAACTTGGATTTAAACATATTTTCGAACCCTCTGGACAAGTAAGATAGGACGTAATGGATAATTTACACAACAGGTAGGACACTTAAACATCTTGTAGTTAGAATAAGGCTAATTTTTTTTTCTGGACCTGTCAAGCCAGCAAGAGTGTTATTGTCCCTTTAATTAATAATTACAAGACAGATTTAATTCAGTCCATTGTTTTATATAACGCATCTACTTTAAAGTTCAATTTTCTATGACAGTAGCTAAGTGTGTAAGACGCTTGCTCGCTAGCCTGGAGGTTGGGTGTTTGATCCCTGCATTGGCCAAGAAAGTTCATCCAGATTTTCCGGCGTGGTTCCCCTTGTCAGTGATGCAGGACAAATGTCCTGACAAGGACAACTGTCTAGTGTTCAGATGGGATGAAAAACCGAGGTCCTGTGTACACAGTGGGGTGCACGTAAAAGATCCCTTGATAGTTGGAATTCGATATAAGAGTAGGCCGTAGGGTCACTGTCCCAAGTAAAATTTCCCTCATAGTCCTCTGTGTATGTTTCGGATTAAAACAGTAGGATGTTAAACCCCATTTCATTTCATTTTATTTCTTTTTACAGAACTTAATGTGACCAAAGAGATGGGAGCGGAAGAGAGTCGGGCAGGGAATTATGGGTTGATGGGAGCGAACTCCGTTAATCGGAACATGAATAAACAAATACAGAGAGCTCGACCCTGGTCTCTTTTACATCAATGTTCCGTTGACCAATGGAAGGCTGGACATGCAGGTAGGAACTTATTAACTAATGCTAGCTTCTATTATCACGTTTAAATCTATTGAAATAGCGGCCATCTGGCGGTCTAGATAGTTGATTATAGGCTTTTTAGCACATGATTCAAAATCGCTCCAATGATTACGAGGTATCAAGGTATAAATGATATATTTTATGACTTATATAGTCCCGAAATGACCTAGTCTGTGTCAAGTGGACGTTAAACCACATTTCTCTCTCTCTTTATGACTAATATTCAGATAAGTGATTTCTCATAATAGAACAGAGGTGTAGATCGAAGACCTAATAATTCTGTTTTTTATGACTACCTGTAGTATAATATTTTCATATAAAATATTTGAAATAAAACTGAGACTAGCTAGTTATTTTGATAAAACTGAACTCACATGTTATTATAGGGTTGTTTCATGACTTAAGTGTTATCAAAGCTGCTATATATAGTTTGATTTATTTGATTCTATGCCAACATAATTTTAATATACAAATTTGAGAGATTCCCAGGTGTTTACATGTATATGAGAGAGAGAGAGAGAGAGAGAGAAATGGGGTACTTACATATGGTTTAATTTTATTTCAATAATTTGCTTGCGCATAGAAGTAGGAGGAAACAGGAGTGCTCGGAGGAAACCCACGAGGTTGAAAAGGTGCCCCTATCTCAATGCCACATACGCTCACACCAGGACTCGAAACCACAGCCGCAAGCCAGAGGTGGCCGGCCACTAGGCCATCCCACCCCCCCCCAGAGAGAGAGAGAAATGGGGATTAACATCTACTGACACAAATTTGAGAGATTCGCAGGTGTTTACATGTACATACTGTAGTTTTTATAGGCAGATATTGAAATGTAGTGATATGACTGTTGGTCAGTTGTCCACAGGGCCCAGTTTCTTGTAAACAAGGGGGGATTGGGTGGCAGAATGGTTAGCATGTGCATGCTGTACATGTATCATATAGTCTGTCATTGTGTCAACTAATGTGGTTTCAAATCTCTTGTTGTACGTGACATGGAGTAGGGTCGCCTGTCCAGCCTCGTAGGTTTTCTCGGGTCCCCCAGTCTCCTCCAACTGCTAAAGACTCCTACATGGCAAGCAAACTTACTGAAATTAAATTTAACCATATGTTACTCCAAAATGACCTAATTTGTGTTGAGTGAAGGTTAAACCCAATCTATCTCTATTCCTTCCTCTCTTCCTCCCTCTCTCCCAGTTTCCTCCCTATGCTAAAGATCATTACATGGCAAGCAAACTTACTGAAATAAAATTTAACCATATGTTAGTCCCAAAATGACCTAATTTGTGTTGAGTGAAAGTTAAACCCCATCTATCTCTCTTCCTCTCTCTCTCTCTCTCACTCTCTTTTTTCTCCCTCTCATTAATTAAGTTAAAGAGAGCTTCATTAAAGGTGAATTGCTCAGACCAGATGATAGGAAGTGACCTAATTTGTGTTGAGTGGAGGTTAACCCTCATCTCTCTCTCTTCCTCTCTCTCTCACTCTCTCTTCTCTCTCTCTCTCTCTCTCACTCTCTCTCTCATTAATTAAGTTTATAAGTGAGCTTTGTTAAATCGGTGAATTGCTCAAACCAGATGATAGGAAATGACCTAGTCTGTGTTGAGTGGAGGTTAAACCCCATCTATCTCTCTTCCTTCCTCCCTCTCTCCCTCCCTCTCTCTCTCTCTCTCTCATTAAAGTGAGCTTCATTAAATCCTGATTTGCTCAGACCAGATGATAGGAAATGACCTAATTTGTGTTGAGTGGAGGTTAACCCCCATCTCTCTCTCTCTTCCTCTCTCCCTCACTCTCTTTTCTCTCTCTCTCTCTCTCATTAATTGCTCTCTCTCCTTAATTAAGTTTATAAGTGAGCTTCGTTAAAATCCATGAATTGCTCAGGCCAGATGATAGGAAATCCAATTTATAGGCTATTAGCATTATAATTCCATTAGAAGGATTTCTACTATTCTGTGTCAGTCTTCCTGCCAACATAATCACCAACAATAGGCCATAAAATCCAAATTACCATCATTTTATCTTGACAGACATTAAGCCTGTTAAATGTCAAACAGCATTCTGTTCTCTCCATCTGCAGACGGGTCACCACATATATACCTTTGGAATGAGAGAAAATGGCTCCCATGACAATAGTTTCAGATGTTGTTAATCTTTATTTCCTAGACATTATGACAAGGGGAAAGAGAGAGAGAGAGAGAAATGGGGTTTAACGTCCACTCAACACAACTAGGTCATTTCAGGACTAACATATGGTTTGATTTTATTTCAATAATTCGCTTGCGCGTAGGGGTCTTTAGCAGTGGGAGGAAACAGGAGTGCCTGGAGGAAACCCACGTGACGAGGTTGAGAAGGCGCCCCTATCTCCATGCCACATACACTAACACCAGGGCTTGAAACCACAGCCGCAATCCAGAGGTGACCGGCCAGCTAGAGGTCGAAGCGCAGCACTCTAGACCACTAGGCTATCCAAACCTTCCCATGACAAGGGGAAACCATGTTTGAAAAATTGCACACACTGGATTTTGGTTAGTGAGCCTCCCTGCACCTTGCTCATGGAGTCACAGCAGTAGATTGCGATTAAAACAAATCACATCTCAAGATCTGAGGTCAAGTTGTAGGAGTCAAATGCATTTTACGTTCCTGTGCTTTGTAATAAGCTTGCCACCATTTTGATTGAATCCAAGTCTGGAGATTATCTGGGGTATTGGATTTTTTTAAATTAATTTTTAAATAATCAAGCTGCGAGAAATTTGATATTTTAGCGAGAAATACAAATGACGCACTGTAACTTAATCAAATTCATTGAATCATTTTCTGTGCTGCCTAGTCCTTCTGATGGTACGAAAAAACAAGGTCCCTTGTACACATTGCCGTGCACATAAAAGATCCCTTGGCAGTTGGAATTTAATATGTGTAGGACATAGTGTCGCTGCCCAGGCAAAATTTCCCTCATAGCACACTGTATGGCGTATGCCCGTCTTCCATTAGTCCAGGTTAGGTGCATAACAGTAGGAAGTTAAACCCCATTTCATTTTATTTCTATTTCAGAAGCAGCTGGCTTCCAAGAGACGATAATGTCGTGCAGTGGTGTCGTGTTTAAAGATTGTAGCGTGACTTTCTGTACCAGTCGGCAAGGGATCATTAATATTAAATCAGGCCCCATATTTAGTTTTAGACGCAAGAGTAAGTTCACGAAAATGGCCGAACATTTTGAATATAACCATATACCTGCCCACTTGTCATCCATTCAAAACTTCCACGTGAAGAGCGTTCTTTGTTATAAAGGAAATACGGTGATTCTCCATTTAGTACGCAACTTAATGACTCAGTTCGGAATCATAGATTTACACCAGAATAAATTCCTGGGAATCTTCGGACATCAGACGGTGGAATTTGTCAACGAAGCTCTGAGAGGGGAGATAAGTCCGGACGGTACTATGGTGATGATTAAAATACCGTCGCTTAAAACAGGAAATAATGCCTTTGTCTTCCAGTTGTACGATTTAGATACGAAGCAGTTGGTTAGTGAAATAAGTCCTCCTTACAATCATTCGATTTTCGCGTTTGATCCAAAAAGTTGCTCGTCGCGTCTGGCGATGACGAGTTTTAAAGAAGGACATGACAATAGTTTGTGTTTGGTGCGCGCGGCATCGTGGGATATTTTAGCCATCAATTCGCGTGTGGATGATCTACGCACCAGTTTGCATCCTAACTTGAAGGACTTGAAGTACTCGTTAGAAGGGAATATCCTCTTTGCCGTCATGGTTACCAGTGGCTGCCATTGTCGAGAGAAACGAACCCGCAGATTTCAGCCCATAGATGTCAGCATATATATATTCGACGGTGAAAATGCTCAAACGTTACATTGTATTCAGTATCACCGCTATGCCTGTGGCGTTCATTCCTGTCCGATTAACTACATGCCCACGTTCTCGTATTGCGGCAGTCGAATGGCCATTGTTTTAAACGACATGGAAACATCTACGGATCATATACAGATTTACAAATTACCAATTTATGGAAACTTACAAAACCGGTGCCGTATTAGAATTCTACAGCAGTTTTCCCCAGATATCATCGAGAGGCTCCCTCTTCCAGCAAGATTAATCAGCTACCTTAGATTTCACCCAGAATATGTCTAATTTATTATTTTTATTTGTTTATTTATGTTATGTTATGTTTTAAAAGGATATACTGATACCTGAATAATAGATTATTGTGTGCTACGCAAATATTGAATGCATTTTAAAGAACTGGTGAATTTTAACAAAGACAAAATCTGAATACTAACTAGTAATTTTGATTGGATAATATTAGATTGATTTTAGTGCTTAGACAATCAAAATTAAAGTATCTAGGCCTACTACATGTACTAAAATTTGGATTTTATCTTTAGTTAAGATTTCGAGAAACAGGGTCGTGCATGGTTGCTATGGTGTTTTTATGCTGGTTGTCTTCCCGGTACTGTTAAAAACTCTTAAACATCAAACAAGATGTACCAGTGATATTAATACAGAACATCACTCAAGACTTGATGTATTTCCAAGATGGAAATGAGCTTGTCTTGCTGTCATTGTGATCATTGAAGATAGCAGATCGATATATTTTTTGAGTTTTTAGATAAAAATCATTTAATGTTTTTAATTACTGACTAGTCATAGATAGAAGGGTTTTTGAAATTACTGGCAATTTTAACTTATTTAAAGTCCGACAGGCCCCAAGTTCACAAAGCATTTTCAGACTTAAAGCCCCAATACCACTCTTGTTGTAACTGAATAATATGTTCCAATCTTTATTCTGGTCAACAATTTGTACCATTTAACAATATTTCAATTAATAAATGATACAAATTTCATCTTAACACACCTAATTTTAAAAATTGGAAAAATTCAACTACATGCCGTAACATGGTTTGAAAAGCCTTACATAAGCACTTTCAAACGCAACTTGGATTTAAACATATTTTCGAACCCTCTGGACAAGTAAGATAGGTTGTAATGGATAATTTACACATCTTGTAGTTAGAATAAGGCTAAAAAAAATTCTGGACCTGTCAAGCCAGCAAGAGTGTTGTTGTCCCTTTAAGTTGAGCATTTACTCCACTTTCAATCACTGTTTATGAAAAATATCTTTGATCTAGAAACACAAAACTTTGCTCATAGTTTCTTATTGATGTATTCAATACATTATAACAACAAAAGTTTTTTTAAAGGGCTATATATTAGTTAAAAATAGCCAAACAATTTTGTGTTATTTCTCAACTTAAATCTGAGAATGCTTTGTGAACTCTGAGCCAGATAGATGGTGAAAACTTATTGCATTTTATATAAAAGGGGGGTAACTCTCATAATGCTACTTTTCAGGGAAAATTCGATGTTTTATGCATCAGTATTCGGATGATTTTAGGCCTACATACGCTTTGCTTTGCAAAATGAAATCTAAAGCTATTGCTTTGCAAAATGAAATTTAAAGCTATTGTTAGTTATGCATTTTTTTATGTTATGTTTATTTTATTATAAGTTGATAATAAATTTTATTTCTGATTTTGTTACGATGCGTGTTCAGTTGTTGGTGATGTATTAAACTCTATAAAACACAATGCAGGCTTTTTATCCATATATTCATTTAAGATACATTATGTAAGATTTAGATAACGAGCTGACCATTCTTTCTGTAATAGTTTAAAAAAAGATAATGAAAATTGAATATATTGAAAATTTCAGTCGAATTATTTTATTCTGAGCGCAGTTATGACTGTTTGAAAGTCTCGATTATCAATTTTAAATTACAAGATAGTTCTAATTTCTGATCCATTATATATCTAAGCCTTCCGGTGATCTAGAGAGTTGATAATGTGCTTGTCATGAAGCTAGAAAACAGAGAAAATGTATTCAATGTCTGTTTTTATTGAAGAGTCTTATTCTTTTATTTTGTGTTCAAGGCATGTTTTTATCTGTAATACATTGGAATCACTTAATCAAAATTGAACATAATTGTTTGCCCATAATATATTTTATTTTTAACTTAATTATCTTATATTTATCAATATCAATCCAATAACTCGCTGCCTCTCTACCGTTTATTTAAAACTGTAGACGATTCTATTGTAAATTTACAGGTTAACTTCTGGGAACTGACTAAGTTCTGGTTTCTGGTATCTAGGAACTGACTAAGTTCTGGTATATAGGAATTAACAAAAGTTCTGGTACAGTGTATCTAGGAACTGACAAAGTTCTGGCTTCTGGCATAATGTATGTTTAAGGAATCTTTAATACGCACAATGTTCACATTTCATCATAACACAAGGTGAATGAATTATATCATTTGTTGTTCCTGTTTTTCCTCGGATGCCTCACTGAGATCTAAACTTGCTTGCTTGCACTGTTATGGGGACTCTTCCGAGCGTGTGTGAGATTTTTTTCATTTCTTCTTTGGATTATTCGTTTTAAACTTGATGGACACTCAAACCTTCTGTTCATCTCTACCCATCTCTTATGCTAGGCTCCCACTATCACGATTTGTGCTACGATTGAAGTCGTGGCTTTGATTTGCAGAGTAGTTGTGGAGGTCAGTCATAGAAGTCGTGTTGACAGTATCAAAACATATCCGAACGTGTCTGTATCAATACGACAACAGGGTGGGAGAAACACAAGTAAAAGTATTACTGTAAAATCGCACAAGTATTCTGGTGATCTCAGGGGTCATTACGAGGTAATAGAAAGGCTTAAAATTTTCTGAATTAATACCGTCCCGAAATGACCTAGTTGTGTTGAGTGGACGTTAAACCCCATTTCTCTTTTTCTCTCTGAATTAATCTATGCAGTTAAATGAATCTTGTTCAGACAAAAATGTGTGAAAAATTTGTGGGCAGTCCACCAATCCTTTCATAAGTTACAGAGTTCTGCAATCTGATTAAAACACAGATCCTATTTTGTTTCGTTTTTTATAATTTAAAATTTCATTTTACTTGTCTTTACTACATTTGGATCTGGAAGTGTTGTTATATAACATGTGTTCTGGATGATGTGAGGGATTAGCCAATGAAACCGTCTGTCACGGCGAGTTTTTGGCGTGAGGTACAGGGAACTGTGGGGAACAAACTAGAAACATCGAAGTTGATTGGTTTATCAAATATGTGACATCATAGGGTCAAAAGCCACTCGTATTACCCTTAACACGACCTTAAACTACAACTGGTCAGATCTTCATGTAGAATGGTCCATCAAAAGTATAAAAAACAAACGAAATATAGATCTGTATTTTGATAAGATTGAGAAATGGGTGACTTGTACAGAAGTTTTAAGTGACAATGAGTGTCCTCGCTAGATATAAAGGGGCATAATTTTGTAGAGGAGCCTGTCCCATGTGTCCTCATTGTATACCGCACAGCATTGTTTTCCGGTAATTCAATACATACTGATGTGTTGATAAACATTACCTTATGGAATTTAATACCTATACGTCGTACATGGTTACTATTACCATCAATAAGGTCACATGGAACCATCCATTTACTGGCGACACCTGGTGGGAATATCCTTCAGCGAGGATGCCCATTGTTGAAATCAGCAATCATTAATCAATTATATATGTTATGAGATATATTAAAAAAAATAATTTATTTTTAATAGTGAGAGTTGTAATGCTTGTTAATTAAAGTAGCTGATCGAAAATTACAAAAGACGATCGGTGTATAAGCTTATATTGTATATTTAAGACGATCAGTGTATAAGCTTATTTTGTATATGAATGTAAAAGCTTAAGATGATTGGTGTATAAGCTTAAAGACAATCGGTGTATAAGCCCAAAGACAATAGGTGTATAAGCTTATTTTATGATCGGTGCATAAGCTTATTTTGTATATATAACATCAATTGATGTATAAGCTTAAAGACAATCACTGTATAAGCTTATTTTACGATCGGTGTGTAAGCCTAAAGACAATTGGTGTATAAGCTTAAAGACGACCGGTGTATAAGCTTATTTTACAGTCGATGTGTAAGCTTATTTTACAATCGGTGTGTAAGCTTATTTTACAATCGGTGTGTAAGCTTATTTTACAATCGGTGTGTAAGCTTATTTTACAATCGGTGTGTAAGCTTATTTTACAATCGGTGTGTAAGCTTATTTTACAATCGGTGTGTAAGCTTATTTTACGATTGGTGTGTAAGCTTAAAGAGGATTGGTATAAAAGCTTATTTTGTATATGTAACAACTATCGGTGTATAAGCTTATATTTAAGACGATTGGTGTATACATGTATTTAGGACAATCGGTGTATAAGCTTATATTGTGTATTTAAAGACAATTGGTGTATTTAAAGACAATTGGTGTATTTAAAGTTACATTATTCAAGATATAGATAAGAACTAACCATTCTTGCTATACTAGTTCGAAAGTAGATGATGTAAAATGAATAATTTGAAAATTTCATTCAAATTACTCTATTGCAAGCAAAGATATAGGCATTTAAAGATTTGACTGTCCTGTGCAATAATTTCAACCACGGACCTGGTTGATCAAAGCTACGACTCGAAGCGTTAAGGTGCGCCATATTTGATTAACCGCTGAAACGTTTAAATCTGTTTAGTATCGGAGCAATCTGATGCCATCCAAAGTTGATTAAGGCCTAGATCAGTTAATTAATGTCTAATTAATACTTTAGAAAACATTTCATGCCCAAATAAAGACCTGCACTAAGCAGATTTAGCTCTTGAATAATGCATGTTTAAAGACAATTGGTGTATAAGCTTATATTGTATGGTTAAGACAATCGGTGTATAAGCTTATTTTACAATCAGCCTATAAGCTTATATTGTATATTAAAGAAGATTGGTGTATAAGCTTATTTTGTATATTTAAGACAATCAGTGTATAAGCTATATTTAAGGCGATTGGTGTATAAGCTTATTGTACGTTCGATGTATAAGCTTATATTTTGTATATAAAAGACTATCAGTGTATAGGCTTATATTGTAGATAAGCTTAAAGAAGATCCATGTATAAGCTTATTTTGTATATTTAAGATGATAGGTGTATAAGCTTATTTTGTATATAAAAGACTATCAGTGTATAGGCTTATATTGTATATTTAAGCTGCACTATATACAGTGTATAGTATACACCTAGATATTATATTTATTGTTGATGCATCACACTAGAGTCTTTGTATACGTCTCTAGACTCTAATCATATCAATGTTGTGTGCCTTTTGATTTTTTGGAGCAAGCTAAACGTTTTTGTAAGAAATGGCTTTGATGAATTTGAGGAGATTTTTTTTAAGAAAAGGTTGTGAATGTGATAAAAAAAAGATTTGGTTGCCAATAGCTGCCTATATTCTGTTTAAACTCGTACCTGTTTCAAATCCCAATTAAAAACTCTTACCTGTTCAAATCCCAATTAAAAACTTGTACCTGTTCAAATCCCAATTAAAAACTCGTATTAGTTTGAATTCCCAATTAAAAACTCATACCCCTTTCAAATCCCAATTAAAAACTTGTACTAGTTTCAAATCCCAATTAGAAACTCGTACTAGTTTCAATTCACAATTAAAAACTTGTACTAGTTTCAAATCCCAATTAAAAACTTGTACCTGTTTCAAATCCCAATTAAAAACTCGTACTAGTTCAACTTCCAATTAAAAACTTGTACCTGTTTCAAATCCCAATTGAAAACTTGTACCAGATTCAAATCCCAATTAAAAACTCATACTAGTTTCAAATCCTAATTTAAAACTTAAACTAGTTTCAATTCCCAATTAAAAACTTGTACCAGTTTGAAATCCAAATTAAAAACTCGTACCTGTTCAAATCCAAATTAAAAACTTATACTAGTTTCAATTCCAAATTAAAAACTTGTACTAGTTTCAATTCCCTATTAAAAACTTGTACTAGTTTCAATTCCCAATTAAGAATTCATACCAGTTTCAATTCCCAATTAAAAACTCGTACTAGTTTCAAATCCCAATTAAAAACTTGTACTAGTTTCAACTCCCAATTAAGAACTCATACCAGTTTCAATTCCCAATTAAAAACTCGTACCCGTTTCAAATCCCAATTAAAAACTTGTACTAGTTTCAATTCCCAATTAGAAACTCGTACCTGTTCAAATCCCAATTAAAAACTTGTACTAGTTTCAAATCCCAATTTAAAACTTGTACTAGTTTCAAATCCCAATTTAAAAACTTGTACTAGTTTCAATTCCTTCACTTAGTGCTTGAATTCATCAGGAGGTTCTAAAGGAACAATTCGTAATTAAATTGGCAGTCGGAAAATGTCAGATCCTTTCAATGGCTAGCACTACAACTGTTTGGATGAGGATCACAGAAGACCGAAACCGCAGTCTGTAGTACAAAATTTTTTGGGCACTTCGAGTTCTAACTGTCTGTGAGCCCATGCACCTATGTTTAAGATAAATCTGAAAATCTATTGATATTATTTTATGTCTTTTTTTTTGTTTTTACATTTGTCGATCGTGGTTACTATCGAACACAAGGAATCCATCTTCTTTTATATGTAGCACTGTTTCATAAAATGCACTCTCTTGGAAATATTTTTATAAACCGGTAGATCCAACGTTTTATCCTAGTTTAATTACAAAATGTAGACGCTTCCATATATTGCTAAAATATTGATAGAAATTGACATTCGGCAAACATCGGCAGATTCCAATACCCTACATCTAGCATTGACTTTGTGACGAGGTACGCCATTAGAACTACTTTCAAGTTCCCAGATTATCAACGGGCTTGCCCGTGACGACGCATTTGAAGATTGTTTTATCATGCCAAGATTTCAAAGTCTGATCTATTTTTCTTTCAAGTTTATTATCCAATTTTCTTTAGACAAGGATAAGTTTGCACTAAATATTCTACAAACTCTTAAAAGGAAGCCATTGTGAGAACTTCTTTGTAAAAGTGTAAGGTTTCCTAATAAGTAAACCGGTTCCTCATCACAAATGTAAAGGTGTAGGTACATATCATTTACCGTCATACAGCCGAGGCTAGATGTAGGGTAATGGAATCTGTCAAGGTTTGCCGAGTGAGAAATTGATTGCCAAACTCACGATAAATGTTATGTGATAAAAGTATATTGGACTTAATATATATATAAGTATAATAATATTTGTTGAATATATATCGTGATATTACATAGGTATTGTGATCAATTGGTGAGGGAGCATTGCAAAATTAAGATGCTTACGTTCAAATGGATAAGCCGCGGAACTGGGTGGATTGGTTGAACAACACTGTCCATAGAAAATCATAAGTTAAATGTCAGTTATTTGATATTAAATGTAGACATATTAAATATGTCAACAATATGTCGACACGGAGGGGCAGGTGGGTTGAGATCTATCCGTCAGCAGGACCCTATTTAGCAGGGGGTGCAAGGGTGTACATTGCACCCCCAGGAAAATAAGTGCCCCCCCCCCCCCCCACCATCCCCCCAAAATAATTTGACAATCTTTCAATTACATAATAATACAGTTGATTATGACCACGCAGTAATGCTCTGACACTGATCAGTCGGTTTATAGGGTGCCCTTTAGTTATGTGCAGATGGCGCCCAACCTCTCTGATGCATTCCCCAATTTTAAAAAAATCCTACATACAGCCCTGTCGATCAATTATTCATTTGGACGCAAGTGTTGGAATTTTGTGGTTTCCCCTAGTTACCTAGTAGCTTATATCTAGTCAATAAACAATCAAAATAAAATATTAATTTATATAAAATACATGTGTCAAAAAGTGAGAGACTGTGGTAATTATTATATAATTTAATTATATTTTACGCACTAAAATGAAATTAATTGATAATTGTGTCAAATAGTTAAAATCCATGGTAATTATTATACAATTTAATTATATTTTACGCACTAAAATGAAATTAATTGATAATTGTGTCAAATAGTTAAAACCCATGGTAATTATTTTACAATTTAATTATATTTTATGCACTAAAATGAAATTAATTGATAATTGTGTCAAATAGTTAAAATTCATGGTAATTATTATACAATTTAATTATATTTTACGCACTAAAATGAAATTAATTGATAATTGTGTCAAATAGTTAAAACCCATGGTAATTATTTTACAATTTAATTATATTTTATGCACTAAAATGAAATTAATTGATAATTGTGTCAAATAGTTAAAATTCATGGTAATTATTATACAATTTAATTATATTTTACGCACTAAAATGAAATTAATTGATAATTGTGTCAAATAGTTAAAACCCATGGTAATTATTTTACAATTTAATTATATTTTATGCACTAAAATGAAATTAATTGATAATTGTGTCAAATAGTTAAAATTCATGGTAATTATTATACAATTTAATTATATTTTACGCACTAAAATGAAATTAATTTATAATTGTGTTCAATAGTTAAAATCTATGGTAAATTGGTAACTATAATACAATTCAATTATATTTTACGCACTGATCTGAAATTAATTAATATCAGTTTTTGTTCTTCTATATACAATATCAAATTTAAATATTTTTATTTAACCATTGTGATATTTACCAATATTGTTATTTTATACATTTAATACAATTTAATGCTGTCAAATTTTCAATCTGATTAAAACACAGATCCTATTTCTTTTCGTTTTTTATAGACCAAAATTTTGTTTTACTTGTCTTAACTACACAGGGATCTGGAAGAGTTGTTATATAACATGCGTTCTTATTGATATGAGGAATTAGCCAATAAAACGGTCTGTTCAACAACTTCTTGGCTTTCTGTTGGTAACCCACTGATTGATTAATCTATGTTGTAAGGGTCATAGGGTAAAAAAGCCACTTACTTGAACTCCCACTATAACTTGTCAGTGTAGGCTGGGATGGCCTAGTGGTCTAGAGTGCCGTGCTTCTACCTCTAGCTGGCCGGTCACCTCTGGCTTGTGGCTGTGTTTCGAGCCCTAGTGTCAAAATGACCTAGTCCCAAAATGACCTAGTTTGTGTCGAGTGGACGTTAAACCCCATTTCTCTCTCTCTCTCGCTATCGAAAATATAAAAAAAAAAACGAAATATAGATCTGTATTTTAACCAGATTGCAAAGTTTTATTTGAAATATATTAAATTGTCAGTCATGGAATTGGACATTCTTGCGAACTTACAACAATTATAGGGCACACCATTTTAATTTTTAGTCATCCATAGTCTTGATAAACAAATAGTTTATAACATTTCAGGCCTAAAGAAAGGCCTTCAATTGGAAGATTTAGCTCTCACATAATCTACCGTATGTTTAAGGCTCTTGATAAAAAAAGATTTACTTGAACAACCAAAACTCTTTGTGGCCTAAGATGATTTTATTTTATAAAAAAGAGATCGTGCATTATTTGTTTGTAATTGTAAAAGTGCTATATATATATCCCTGTGGAATATGATATTTTTTAAATGCCTAGATATGTTGTGTATGTTGTCGTGGTTACTGTACATGAATGGATGATATTTGACCAGGTATATTGGTGCTGATTGTTGTATGCAATAAATACAGAAAGTTGAACAGCAAACAAAATGTCTTCTTATTCTTCTATTATTTTTTAATGACTGCTTCCAGTAAGGGTTGGGGGGTTGGATGGCCGAATGGTTAGCATAAGCCTGTATCATAAAGCCTGTCATTGAGTCAACTGGCGTGGTTTCAAGTAAATTGCAAGGAGTAGGGTCGTCTGTCTCACCTCGTGGATTTTCTCGGGTTTCCTCCCACTGTTATATGCACAAGCGAATTATTGAATTAAAATTAAACCATATGTTAGTCCCAAAATGACCTAAATTGTGTCGAGTGGACAAAAAATCCATCTCTCTCTCTCTCTTTCTCCACCAAGGGGATATTGCAGAAAAGTTGAATCACTTAGTTATGCTTAGCGCATGCATAGGGGTCTTTTCTGTGGGAAGAAACTGGAGTATTCAGGGTAAACCAATGAGGTTGAGATGGTGACTCTATTCCCAAGCCACATCCACGACCACCACCCAGCTAGACCTTGAAAGGGTGATATTGCAGAAACGTGGTCTTACTTTGTCATGCTTAGCGCGCCCATAGGTTTCTTTCTTAGAAACAGGCGTATTCAGAACAAAGCCATCTCACACACAGGGACCACCACCCAGCTAGAGCTTGAAACATGACACTCGAGATCATCAGTGAGCCATCCCACACCCACCCAAACAGAATGGGTTATTATTCCTCATTTAAATGGGGGAGCCAGAGTGGCTAAGTGAGTAAGACACTGGCTTGCTAGCCTTGAGGTCGTGTGTGTGATCCCTGCATTGGCTGAGAAAGTTCATCCCGATTTTCCGGCAAAATTTCTCTCATAGCACTCTGTATGGTTTATGCCTGTCTTCATTAGCCCAGTTCTGAGCAGAACAGTAGGACGTTAAACCCCCATTTCATTTCATTTAAATGGGGGAGCCGCAGTGGCTAAGACACCACCCCAATTGAAAGTGTTTTACTATTCCTCATTTATATGGCAGTGGCTCAGTGAATTTAAAGGCTGTTTGATCTCAGTGTTGACCTAGACTGTACCTTGGCGGGGTCGGAGGGTCAGATGTACACAGTTCCTGGCAAGGAATAGTGTCTAGTTGTTTGGATGGGATTGAAACCTGAGATCCCATATATAACTTGGCATGTACGTAAAAGAAACCTTGATATTTGAAATAACAGTACGGCATGAAATAACTGCTTTCCGCAAACAACTATATTATACGTAATATGATCTATGCTCTATCGGGCCGCTGAAGTGTTATTTTGTTGGGAACATAAATGGTGCCCTAGATTTGAAACCGACCCTCTTATTCACAGCATCTGGAGCTGCTACTGGTAGTGAAGTAAGGTATTAGCAGGAGCCAAGGTGGCTCAGTAAGTATGAAAGAGAGAGAGAAATGGGGTATAAACTTCCACTTTACACGGAGAAAACTGGAGGACCCGAAGAAAACCTACGTAATGAGTAACGCAAAGGCTGGTTTCCCCTTGTCAGTGTCGCAGGGCAGAGGTCCTGGCATGTAAAAGCATCTTGTCCTTCCTGCTTCAAAAAACAGGACCTGGCAGTTGGAGATTATGATATGTAGGCTAGTCTGTAGCCCCGCTATCCAGGCTAAATTTCCCGTAAGGCGGTCTTAAGCGCCCAGCTATAGCTCTAAGTGTGACACACTAATCAGAACATCCTACCCCCCTATGATTACTTAGTATTTATGCAATATACTGCCTAAAAGGGTGTAAAGTATATATATTATCAAAATCAGTAGGCCTATACGGTACCTCTCTATGTTTGTGAATTTCTATTATTACCGAAATCAACAACAATAATTATTATAAAATATACATAAAGCATCCAATGTTTGTAAATTCAGAAACAAGTAGGATAGATAAAACATTTTCAAAGCAAAATTTAAAATATTTCTTTAATTGATAGTATTATAGATAAAAAAATACACTCTTGTCGGTAGTAAGACTGTATTTGTCTAAATTTCAATAACCGGTATCAATAATTATCAATCTCAGGCCCTGCGGAGTAGGGGGGGGGGCGAGGAGGGGCTTTAGCCCCCCCAAAAAAATTTGGCCGCAATTACTCTTTTCTCCAAGTTGTTGCGACCCCTTGACCTTCGCCATTAAGAACATATAATGGAAGTCCCTCCAATCAAGAATTGCTTCCGCCGGCCCTGAATCTTCTATAAAATCATTTATATTTTGGATAATAATAATAATAATCGCATCATTTTACAAGGGTAGCAAATTAGGCACACGATTAAAGATTTGTCTGTCAATTTTTTGCAATAGGCCCTACTTTGGGCGCTATTGGCAAAAGAAACACGCTTGTCAGTGTTTAGTAGGACTGCTTACAGGAACCATGTAGTACGTACAGTGGCTGACGAGTTAGTAATAGTAGGCCTAGGCCTAAGGCGCTCACCTTGACTGAGCCCCTAATCAGGGGCCTGCTTCATGAAATGTTAACTACCGGGGTTTGGTACTGTAAGATAAAATCCAAATTTTTAAATTTTGGTTATTTAATTGGATAATATTAGATTGTTTTAGTGCTTAGCCAATCATAATTGAAATTGAGAAACAGGGCCCAGGATGGCCCAAGTCCAGGATATCCCAGATTCAAACCCAGTGCCAGTGCTGGTCGACTTAATTGCTTGGAATTTTCCTACAAAGTTTTCTCCATGTCAGTGGTGCAGGTCGGTGTCTAGCTACGAGCTCAGAACGTAGCTAAAAACGTTGAGATATAGGCTACTGATGTGTTTGTTTTTGGTGGAGAGATAAGGTTTTATTATCGAGTCAGGGTCTGGAAAGCAAACAGTGTCTAGTCGTTCGGGTGAGCCAAAAACTGAGATAATTAGGCCTCACGTCTCACGGTATCTTCCCTACTAGACCCTAGACAAAATTCCCCTCATATTTCGTGGTACATTATAATTCGGTCAGGCTTATAGAGCAGAAAAGTATGA
The DNA here is from genome assembly GCA_917208275.1 of Patella pellucida. Classification (NCBI taxonomy): domain Eukaryota; kingdom Metazoa; phylum Mollusca; class Gastropoda; family Patellidae; genus Patella; species Patella pellucida. Next base: position 87,987,221 of record OU795036.1, on the reverse strand, counting down.
AGCAATAAACCCCATTTCATTGCATTTCCATGTATACTAGAACATTATCTATTATGATTTTGTGTATTCGTGCTCTCGAAATAAATTTCTATACAGAGTTAATTTCGAGTGCCTTTTGGGAGCTATCATTGCCTATTTTATAACGACTATGAATTTAATATTCATTTGTAATTATACAAATACAAAAATTAACATCTTACTACAGCGATAATAAAACAACAAAATATTGCATAAAATGTTAGAGTTCGACCTCATATAACATTTCACAAATAAATTGGGTGTAAAATAATAATTTATCCCTGTACATCCGGGTCGTGTGGAAGACATTATCGCCATGTTGAAATCGTTGTAGTTGTGCGGCCTTGAGAAAGAAAGCTTATTTTAAAAAGGGTTTTACAGTTAATATTTTATCAATATGGGAAGAAAGAAGAAGAAGCAAATAAAACCTTGGTGTTGGTATCCTTTCTAGCTAGAAACAAAATATAAAATACGGCCTAATGTAGCCTAAAAAATTGTCGTAATTATGAACAATGAAATAAAAGAGTGAATGACCTTTTTTTCTTGACTAGGCAAGGCTAGGCTAAACAATATTTATTTGTGAAATTTTCATAATGTTTGTTACAATTACTAAAGTATTCGGATAATAACAGATTTAAGATTGGACCTATTTATGTTCGGTCTGCATAATTAGAAACCAAATCTAATAATGAGCGTACATCTAGTAGGGGTTTCACGTCACGTGACTTTAGGTTGAAATCGGGACAGCCAGCAGCTGAAATATAGCCCACTTCAATCTACGATTCTGAATTACTAATTGATGTAAATGCATTCCTAACAATTGTATTGCAATAGTTTAATATCAATCTCAATATCTGCAAAGATTCGGGCTAAAAAAGTATCGATATGTTAGCGAAATTACCGTTTGTTTACAGGAGACGCGAGCGGGAAAATACCGCTCTGACGTCACACGGCCAGTAAATTTCCACTGACAGCATTGCTACGGCCCACTTCATTGGTGATTCCGATTGTTAGTTTTCAGGGGATTTTCATATAGAACCAATCAAATGATAGATAACATTTTTGTGATTATTATTCTGAGTGAAACCCCGAGATCGGACAATTAGAGCCGTAGAAAATGGGATTTATCTGTTTTGATGACTGAAAATTGCTAAATTTCGACTAAATATATAAAAAAATTCGTGAGGTTTCATCGAGATTATAAATATTTGACATATTATCATTCAAATTATTATGATTTTAATAAATCTTAGCTGATAATAACGATCGGATTTCAGTTTTAAAATTAGTACTAGCGATTCTGAAGGGGAAATACCGCTTACGACGTCACTCAAATATGACTGAAAAGCACTTAGTTTGGTGCCGTGCTACGCATTGACGGGTATAGAGCAGTTTGATTACATTATTGACGTCGATCTCGGATTTTAAAATTCCATAACTTTGGATCTAATTAGAATATTTTGATGAAATAAAAAATATTGGGTAGCATTTTATGTATATTTTCAAAATATATTTAAAATAATTTTTTTTCTCTCATTTAAAACTTTGACCTGAAACCCCTACATCTAGTCTACAGATAGGTTACATGACATGAATCCTAGATGATTCGGTACCAAGTTCATTCGGGACCCGCATTTTGAGATTATTCGGGACCTATTGGTTTTATGGTAGGTTTGTGTATTCAGTGATATATACTGTCTGTGGGTATAGTGTATACAGTGATATACTGTCTGTGGGTATTAATTATAAGACAAGGATTAGGATAATTAACACTAAAATAAACAATAAAACGAATTCTAGGCTTGTGAGTAATCGAAATTAGTTTGATGTTTTATATTCATTCATACTCAAAGACGGGATTGAGAATCTCAAAGGTATTGGATTAAATAATTTACCGATTCTAGGCTTGTGAGTAATCGAAATTAGTTTGATGTTTTATATTCATTTATACTCAAAGACGGGATTGACAATTAATTAAGCATATAATTGACAATTATTAACACTTTAATTAACACTATATCTGTCTTTAACATGACTGTGCTGTCACAGCACGCGGCGTCAATCATTGGCTGAATGACGCGTCCATTGTTTATAGTGTGAACCCCACACTAATCTACCATAAAACCAATAGGTCCCGAATCATCTCAAAATGCAGGTCCCGAATGAACTTGGTACCGAATCATCTAGCACCCCATGACATGCGACATAGAATTTAGAGAAATGTAAAGCAGGTGCCACATGTGACATCTCCAACAAGCAGTAGGTTGACAACCTTAACTTTATCATTTTGTGGGACATTTATGAAAAAATATATTTTGCTTATAAACTCTTGTTATTGTCTTCAGAGTCATGTGCGTGAGACAGCAAGGGGGTACGGGAGGCCCTCCCCCTAAAATTTTTGAAAACTACAAACAAACCCCGGAACAAACGCCATTCCCAGCAATCTATAAGGTTCTGATCGAGACTAGATAAACGCATATATTACTGCATAGAATCCTGCCTATGAGAAATTGCACGACATTTTGGCTACCGTAAAACGAGGTGACTTTGGACAATTTTCACACAAAATTAATCTTAATTTTTATAATTAAATGGATTCCTTATTTCTTTTTAATGAAGTTTAAAGACCAACATGTCTCCCGGCTATGCATAGCTTTAATTGTTTTATGAAGTTATAATTTCTGATCTTTTTTCATGATAAAAAGTTGTCCAATGACGCCCCATAATTTGAGGCGCCTTTGGACAAGCTATTATTTTGCTCTTCAATCATATACATGACCAAAGACTTACCTTAAAAGGGGGTTCTTTGGACAATTAATGAGTTTTTAAAAAATAACAACTGAATTAACAAATATTTTAATAACATTTTTCTAACAAAATTGGTTAAAATGTATATGAAGAGAAATATTTTCATCAACACAGGCTTTTGATTTTAACATCTATAGCTGCTCTTTTCTTGAGATATTTTGACACATTCTTGTATTTAAAATACCATTGTGACACATTAGAAATGATATGCACCATTCTATTCCAGGATAATTTTTTTTAAATTATGGTACAAGCTACCCTCTACATCTAAGTAGGATTTAGCTAAGAATCTTAATTCTTGAATCATTTTGTCGAATGGGAATCCCCATTCTGATAATAACAGTAAATGTTCAATTAACGCTTGTTCCTCTGCATCAGAAAATACTCTTTGCCCACCAAAATGTCCTGGATGGACACCCTTCAACCAGTTGTGCAATGTACCTCTGTTAATATTAAATTGCTCGCAGGCTTTTCTTATACTGATGCCTGACTTACATGCTTTAATATCCTTATCTACATTTTGTTCAGAATAGTTTTTATAGTTCCTTGTTCCTTGTAGTGTCTTACCATTTTTTATATCTAAAAATGAAGATTTTATTAATTGTACAAAACTTTTGAACCTGCAAATAAGTGCCCAAAGTCACCCCTAAACTATTACCAAATTCAGGGGCGAAATTAGACAGCAGCACTAATCAGCAAGTAACAAAATATCAGAATTGGTGATCCACTCAATAGATTGTGGACATCTTTTCAGTAGTATGATATTATGTATGTTCACTAGCTGTGCTTAGATCTTTTTAAAGGACCGAAAGTTCGCCAAAGTTCAAAATTCTTCAAAAATGAGTCCTTAATAAATCAAAAGTAATTCTATAATAAATAATATACAATAAAGACAAGACCTCATTTTGAAGTTCAATAATAAGTTCTAGAATGAGCACTGACTTTAAAAAATGTGAAATTATAACTCATACTAGAGATGGGTTGACCTGAATATTTTTTTCGGTCACTGTCCAAAGTTACCCCACTGTCCAAAGTCACCTCATTTTACGGTAGTTTGGAAGATTATGTGGGACTTTGGAGAGTTTAGCGGAACAGTGTGACTGTGAGTCCTGGAACTGCCAGCTATTCATCTAATCTCCCATATCGTCGCTGCGCTTCCAAAACCTTGTATCTCGGATTTAGACAAAAACTTTTCGGGGGCTTATTACATTCATATTTTTTATATATACATGTCCTTTTAAAACCTTGTATCTCTAAACCAATTAGAAATGCTTATTTCTTCCTTGTGACTTTTTGTCGTGTTTAAATTGGACAATTTAATTTAATTGTCATTGCAAACACATAATACCTCACAGTTTATTTATAATTTTGCCAAGATTATAAATAAATCCCAAAAAAGGGACGATCCGTTGATTTGTATAGAAGTTACGAGGGGGTGAATTTAGGCAAAATTTCAAAGACAAAAGATAAATTACAGATACAAATTAATTATAAGATATAGAAAAGTCATATTTTTAGAAAATAATCATTTTGGGGAGGAAAAAAGACTGAAGACAAGCTTAGTTACACTTTATCCAAACAAGATTTCATATAAACAAAATTTTTCATTATTTTAATTTTAATAAAAAAAACATTGTACCAAGTGTGAACGATCCCCTTAAGTGTATAAGTTTTAAAGTGGTGTAAAATCAACCAAATTGCATCATATTGAATCCCAAAACGTAAAATTTTCCGGGGGGGGGGGGTGGCATTCCCCGACTCCTTAGGTTATTCCTCGCCTGCGGCCCTCTTTCCCAGCCTTTGGCTCTCAAGAAATCAGTCGCCTGTTTCAAATAGCTCCAGCAAGATATACATGAATGGTAGGTACATTTTCTCACTCTCGCAAAATTTTCAGATGTCAAGGCCTGGGGTAATAATTTCTGTTTGGAATACATTTGATCTGAGTCTAAAATACAAAGTACAGATGTCAATTTAAAGAATTGGTATTGACTGGTTCTTGTCTTAAAATACATGTAGGCTTACATGTATTTACCTGACTCTGAAATTAATCATAAATGTTCATTAATTTACCTTAACTCTCTGGAGGTATTGTAACAGAGAATTTGACGATGAAAAAATATTAATACAGCATCAAAAAGCAAAGCATTTTAAATGTCATGTATGTCACAAAAAATTATATACTGGTCCAGGTCTTTCTATTCACTGTATGCAGGTAGGTACAATTTATATACTTTAAGGTGGGTTGAATGGCCGAATGGTTAGCATGTGCACACTGTATTATAAAGCCTGTCATTAAGTCAACTGGCATGGTTTCAAATTCCTGGCTGTATCATAAAGCCAGTCATTGAGTCAACTGGCGTGGTTTCGAATCCTGGTTGTACGTGACAATTGGTAGGGTCGCCTGTACAACCTCATGGGTTTTCTCCTGGTCCTCGGGTTTTCTCCCACTGTTAAAGACCCATACATGCAAGCTCATTATTGAAATAAAATTAAACACAATTTGTGTCGAGTGGACTTAAACCCCATTTCTCTCTCTTTCCCTCTCTCTCTCAATACTTGGTACAGTTTACAAATCTTCTAGATAAATTATAATTTATCGGGAAAGTGGGGAGCAGTGATTAAGATGTTGGCTTACTTACCTTGGGTGCCGTGTTTTTGAATTCATAAATTAAGTTAAAATGAAACCGAGAAAGAGGCATCTGTCAACATGACCTCAATTATGATCTGTTAAGTTCTGAAATCACTATCTCTTCTTTACATACATGTACATGTAATTAAACAGATAATCATACAATTTATGAACAAGCATGTAAATCGAGACTCAATTTTCCATTTTCTATTAAAAAAATGCTTCTGAGATGAAAATACATGTACTGTAATGTATGTGCGTGTTGTATTTCAGGTTCATAAAGAAAAAATAGACAAAGTTCCTAATTCTTTACCTGGAAGAAATAATGTAGAAATAGAAATATATGGAATGGAAGGGATACCTCCAGAGGATTTAAAAGAACATGAACGTAGTAAAAATAGTAGACCAGGTGAGTTTTTCTGCCTTGTTTCAAATCCTCGGTTGTACGTGGCAAGTAGTAGGGTTGCCTGTCCAGCCTCATGGGTTTTCTCTTGGTACTCCGGTTCCCTCCACTGCTAAAGACCCCTTCCCACAAGCAAATTATTGAAATAAAATAAACCGTGTGTTAGTCCTGAAATGACCTAGTTTGTGTCAAGTGAATGTTAAACCCCATTTCTTTCACTCTCTCAAGTAGTTAATGGGTGTTGGAGGGCTGTGTAGCTGAATTATTTAATAGGGGACTATTAAAATTGGTTTGTCTGCCTGTTTGTCCGTTTTGTTTTATCACGTGTGATCGAATGTTTGCAAAATTCTCTTTCTGTTTATAGGTCAAAGTAGTGGTGGGTTGGATTCTGACGAAGACAATAGTAATCCTGCTCCAAGCTCCGCGTTCGGATCTGGTATGCCTGGGCCTCCAGGACATATGAATTTTCCACCTGGAATGCCCCCTCCTCCTATGGGTATGGGTCCGATGGGGCCTATGGGTCCGATGGGACCAATGCCACCAATGGGTAGGTAGAAAACGTTTTTGTATTTTTCCAGAAGTTATTCATACAGAATTAAAAGGTTGGTGATTTCATGCAAGCTATTGTCTGCGATATCACTTTGGTGGAAGCGGACGTAAAATAAAGCTATTTCACAAATGCAAGCTAAAGAATTTCAATAGAATTATTAGAAATGTTTGAATTTGGCACCATTTTTATGAGGAATGTGTAGATTTAAAATAGTTCTACTAAAGTTTTGGTATTGAATAAAATTAATTGTTTTTTTTTCTGTGTTTCAGGTCATATGGGACATATGGGGTAAGTTCATTATATAACACTTAAGAGATTTATCACTCAGCTATCTAGTTGTTTGGATGGGATGAAAATTTGAGGTCCCATGTATACATTGGTGTGCACGTAAAAAATTCCTTGACACTTGGTATTCGATATAGAGAAGCTGCCCGAGGTAAATTTTCCTAATAGCACGTTGTACGGCATTTGTCAGTGTTCATTAGCAGAACAGTAGGATGTTAAACCCCCGTTTCGTTTCTGTAGATACAGTAAGATAAAACATAGTCTTGGTTATCTATTTCATAATTAAATCATGAATGAAAGATGAGCTGCAAATCGGATTCTAATCCTGTAAATATCGCAGACTAGCGTTGGAATAATGTGTGTGTAATATTCAATAAGTTGTCCAGCTACAGAAAACCCGATGTAAATAAATTACAGTATGGCTTTTATATTGTCATTTTATTTTTCAGAATGCCTCCTAACATGCCACCCAATATGCCACCTAATATGGGGCCTATGGGCATGCCACCAAGACCCCCACCTCAATCTGGTCCACCACGCCCGTTATTTCCTTCTGCAGCACAGGTATTTATAGAACATTTTAACCTAACTTGTCATATAATAATGTAATATAAATCTATAAAAACTGATTTACATTCAATAGTTGATATTTTTACTGTAATTTCAAATCAGTTATGGTGGGCGAAATATGGCAGAAGTTTCTGTTGACTGACAATCTCTAGCGTCTGGTTATTACAGTCTACATCAATAGTATTTGTTGTGCATGCTTTCCAGATAAAAATATAGCGTTACCGTTTGACATAACTTGTAGAATATGTCAAGCCTCATTCTTCGAGTCCTTTGTTAAAAATGATGCTATCGTGTACCTATGGTAAAATGTTTATTTTGTCTTAGATATTGGATATCAGAACCCAGTCTTTTCCTAGTAATATCAAAACCGGGGATATTAAACCCCTTTTCATTAGCCCTGTCTGAACAAAACGGTAGGACATAAAACCCCATTTCATTATTCCAGTCAGAGCAGAACGGTAGGACATTAAACCCCATTTCATTTAGCCGAGTCAGAGCAGAACAGTAGGATGTTAAACCCTGTTTCATAGCCCAGTCGGGGTAGAACGTTAAACCCAATTTCATTAGCCCAGTCAGAGTAGGATGGTAGGACGGACGTTAAACCCCATTTCATTATCCCAGTCGGAGTAGAACGGTAGGATGTTAAAACCCCATTTCATTAGCCAAGTCGAAGCAGAACAGTAGGACGTTAAACATAAAATAAAACCAAGTACGAACAATCCAAACCATTAGACAACAATCGAAGGGGATGACGCAGGCTAAGTCATAAGGCACTGGTTCGCTAGCCTGGAGGTCGGGTGTTCGATGCCTGCATTGGCCGAGAAAGTTCATTTGATTTTCCGGCGGGATTTCCCCTTGTCAGTGATGCAGAAGGAGGGCCTGACAAGTACAGCTGCCTAGTCATTTGGATGGGACGAAAAAATCGAGGTCCCATGTACACATTGGCGTGCACGTAAAACTACCCTTGGCAGTTGGAATTCAATTGCTGCCCGGGCAAAATTTTCCTCATAGCACACTGTATGGCGTATGCCCGTCTATAATTAGCCCAGGTTAGGTGCTTAAGCGTAGGACGTTAAACCCTGTTTCATTCATTCATTCCTAAAAAATGGTATAGGCAAAATAGTGTAATTTTATTAGACCAGTCAGAGTCGGACGTTAAACCCCATTTCAGTAGCCCAGTCAGAGCAGAACAGTAGGTTGTTAAACCCTGTTTCATTAGACCAGTCAGAGTAGGACGTTAAACCCCTGTTTCATTAGCCCAGTCGGAGCAGAATGGTAAGACGGACGTTAAACCCCATTTTATTTCATTCATATGATGTTGTATCTTTTTTTCAGTCACATCCACCTGGTTCAATGAATTCATCGCAGTCAGCTGGCCCAACTAAACTCACATTCCCAGCAGCAGCGGCGTCGGTATCCTCTAGTGCTACAATAACAGGTGCCCCTATGATTAAAAAGCCGGAGTCTAGCTCAGGTTTGACCTCTAAATTAATGCATCCTGACGAGGATATCTCATTGGTAAGTTATGTTCCTTAAATAAAGTTTGACCTACACGTAACTACAGCAGATTTATTCGAGGTTAGTCCTTGTAACTATTTATAACTGTTACATAAAGTTATATAGTCTCTATTAAAATACAGATGTGACGTCATCCTTTGATGTTGGCGTACCATTATTTCAAATAATGTACGGGCATCGTGCCAAGCGTACATTATAACAATATTACACTGGCATGACGTTTTTCACTGTAAACGAATGTGCAGAGAGTCTGTATTTTAAGTAGTTTAATCATCTCGAGCTTAGACAATGCGTAATATATATTGTAAAAACACTCAAACCTCATGGTCCTCTTTTTACAATATATTACTTAATGTCTCACTCTCGACTATTAAACCACACATAACATTTGTGTAGAGTCAACATTGAACCCCATTTCTGTCTCTCTACATTTCATTTAAATAATGGATTCAAAGATTAAGTGTGTTATATTTCAAATTTTATTGAAGCCTCGATTATTCTTGGTAACATGTGAAATAAATATGTGAAATTTGTCGTAGGAGAGGAATTTTTGTGTTCATTGATTAGTTCTGAGAGAGAATGTTTTGTGCGGAGATTCAGTGTTTGTTTAAGAGGTGAGGTAAACATCTGATGTATAGAAATCGGTTGTAGGGGAGTGGGGCCGGATATACCTACCGTACATGTGGGGACCCTCTGATCCACAGAAATCGGTTTTATTAGGAGCGGGGCAAGGGGCCGCACATATACCTATGTGTAGGGACCCCTATGCTAAACTCATCATATGGACCACAAAGTTACAGAAATGTCATGTCTCAGTTTCTTGGCTGGTTGCATGACATATTACTTCCAATGGGCCCACAGATACCCATGGACCTTAAGCCAATGACCTACTATTGGTAAATCCGGCCCCCCTAGTAGGGAGTGTAGCCATTCTCTTGAAGCCTTTCACAATTTTCTTATAAAATTCTGGTTGGCAGAAAATTTGTATTTAAAGTCAGATTTTTAAATTGTGTTTTGATAAAATTACTGTAATGTTGCACATAAAATTTCAATTTTTTTTAGGGGCGTGGGATTTATTATAGGGACTGGGATATATTTTAGTTGTTTGTTAATCAGATTGTATTGTATCGTGTCTTTTCAGGAGGAATTTCGTGCTGCGTTACCCCGATATAAGAAATCATCTGGACCTATCAGTACATCACAAACAATGGTTAGTTCTATGCAACCAATGATGTTACAAGCTGGTATGATGTCAGGTAGGTCACATGATACACATATTATTCGTAACAATTCGATTCCCTGGTTAAACGTGGCAAGGAGTAGAGTCACCTGTCCTCGTGGGTTTTCTAGGGTCCCACAATACATATATAATTATAATTCATAACCATTTGATTCCCTTCGCTAGCCTGGAGGTTGAGTGTTCGATCCCTGCATTGGCCGAGAAAGTTCATCTCGATTTTCCGGCGTGATTTCCCCTTGTCAGTGATGCAGAAGGAGGGCCTGACAAGGACAGCTGCCTAGTCGTTCGGATGGGACGAAAAACCGAGGTCCCGTGTACAAATCGGAGTGCACGTAAAAGATCCCTTGGCAGTTGGAATTCGATATAAGAGTAGGCCGTAGCGCCGCTGCCCGGGCAAAATTTCCCTCATTGCACACTGTGGCGTATGCCCGTCTTCAATTAGCCCAGGTACGGTGCTTAAGCGTAGGACGTTAAACCCCATTTCATTCATTCATTTGATTCCCCGGTAGAACGTGGCAAGGAGTATGGTCGTCTGTGCAACCTCGTGGGTTTTCTCCAAGTCACAGGATACACATATAAATCTAATTTAGAACAATTCCATTTCACCGATTGAATGTGGCAGGCAGAATAGTCACCTGTCCAATCTCATGGGTTTTCTCTTGGTCCTCAGGTTTCCTCCCCCTGCTAAAGACCCCTACGCACTTGCGAATTATTGAAATAAAATAGAACCATATGTTGGTCCTGAAATAACCTAGTTTGTGTCAACTGGACTTAAACCTCTCTCTCTCTCTCTCTCTCTCTCTATCACACACATAAGAAACTAAAGTAAAAGTAAAGATGACTGGGAGAAAATATTTTAAATTATGGTGTCAAATGAAGTTTTCTTTGTGCTTTTATCTCAGAATTTTATATTAAAATTAATGTAAACATTTTAGTTGTTTTTTCCCTGCTATTTATTTTAAATTGAATCCCACTACGTTCACATTGACATGAGTCACAGTAGTTCATTGAGTCCGCATCTTACTCACATAGCCACCATGGCTCCAAGGAAATAGATTGTCACTGGGTGGGCACATTTCTCACAGGAGCTCTGTTTTATGCCCATCCAAACGACCAGACAGCTGTCCTTGTCAGGCCCTCCATCCTTCACCACTGATAAGGGGAAACCACATTGGAAAATACCAATAAACTTTCTCGACTAACACCGAGAGCGAACCTGTGACCTCCAGGCTAGCGAGCCAGCGTCTTACTCATGTAGCCATCGTGGCTCAAAGCGAAAAGATCGTCCCTGTGTGGGCACATTTCATTTAGTTACATTTACATATTTTACTTCAGGTCCAAATCAAAGAATGCGGCCACCAATGTCACAAGGTAAATAAAAACTTTTATTACCCAAGATGCGTAGGACGTTAAATCCCATTTCATTCATTCATTCATTATTACCCAAGATGATACTCAATTATACTCCATTTAAATAATAGTTTTTCTTCGTACATACCTGGTCAAATGTATGAGATGTTTTAAGTCGAAATTGTACAGTTAAGTGTCAAACCATTTCGATTATTTTGTCCCTCGATAATTGCTTTTATATACAGCTTCAAAATTTATTAAAAAAACCTATGGTACTTGTTATCTTGAAAGCATTTACGGGTAGTTAAAATTTTTATGTTTCAAACGAAAGAAATGCATAAGTCAGATGTAGCTCTTAAATAATGTATCTTTATGTGCTATGGCCTTTTCCCTACATTCATGTAGCTGTGTGTTCTCTCAGAATAATGGTTAGCATGAGCGTGCTGTATCATAAAGCCTGTCATTGAGTCAACTGTCGTGGTTTCGAATCCTTGGATGTACGTGACAAGGAGTAGGGTCATCTGTTCAACCTAGTGAGATTTTTCTGGGTCCTCTGGTTTCCTCCTACTATTAAAGATCCCTAAGCTCAAGCAAATTATTGAAATAAAATTAAACCATGTCAGTCGAGAAATGACCTAGTTTGTGTTGAGTGGACATAAAACCTCATTTCTCCCTCTCTCTCAATAATATGTTCTTACTTTATATTTTCAGCTCCTATGATGGGTGGAATGCCAACAACGATGGCTCAAAATCAGATGAGTATGCCCCCAGGAAATCGATTCAACATGCCCTTTAGTAACCCCATGATGAGAGGCGGTGGACGAATGATGCAGGGAGGAAGATATTAATATATGTTGTTAAATTTCTATCATTTATTATTCGTCATAAATTAAACTATTTGTTTTACTCTCATTTTTTATCATTATATCGTATATTCGAATCATCGTGTTACAATTAAGGTAAGGTTTGTCACACTCTCTCAAGTCATCAAGGATCTCCACAAGTTTAAATTATTATTTGTGGTAAGTTATTATAACGCTTGTCATATCAATAAATGCTATATATGGTCATATCCAAAAAAAAATGTCCTGGTTCACAGATAATTCTCTGGTTGTATCTGGAAAGGAGTCTTTGTCATTGAGTCAACTGGTGTGGTTTCGAATCGCTGGTTGTACGTGGCAAGGACTTGGTTCGCCTGTCCAACCTCGTGGTTTTTGCCGTGTCCTCCCCACTTCGAAAGACCTCTGCGTGAAATCAATTATTGAAATAGAATTGGATTGACTGTTAGTCCCGAAATGACTTAGTTTGTGTCGAGTGGACGTTAAACCCCATTTCTCTCTTTCTCTCTATCAAATAAAAACAGATCATGTAGTGCAGCCCTTTTTAAGGGACAAGGAATTATCTGAGAACCGGACTATTATTTTTTTATGTGGCCTAGTTGACTTGTTTTGTTTTAAATATTTGTAAACGAATCAGAATAAATTCACATGCTGTATAAAATATCAACTTTGATTAAATTTGTTTAATATCCTGTTGAATAAATTTAGATGAATTTAGGCCAGTTTTATAAATTGTGAAAAAAAAGGCTTTATCAATGTTGTGCACAAATTTTAATGTCCATTTTTTTTTTATCCTCATCTTATCGTTGCTAAAGGTTATATTAATTTGGGGCGGGTATCATTTGGTCTTCAATTTACTCCGCTGTAGAAAATTGTCAGGTTTTTTGCATGTTTTATTTTGGCTTTGGCATGTCTGAGTTTCTCGTGGATTGTACGAAGGCCAAGTTGTCAACTTTGGTCATCAAATGTTCGAGTGGATATGTGAAATCTTTTACAAGGCAAGTGGAATTTTGTGTCACAGCAATTTATCTACATTGCTGTTGGGCAGGTGCCCCCAACATAGTTGGCGATGTTTTTCATATTTGTTTGTATTTGGTGAAGTTTTGTTGCAGGTTAGTGGATCAGAAGGCAAGTGGGTCACAGCAGTCTCTCTGTCTGTTGGGTCTTTAGTACCCCCAATAATAATTGGCGACTAATTTCTAATTTTCATTCTGTTGTATTTTGTGTCACAGCCAAATTTGCTGTTGGGTTTTCACGCCCCCAACATAATGTTGGTGACACTAAATTCATTTGTTTCAATTAAAATGTTTTTCATGCTGCGTTTAACGAATATCTGTCACAGCATTGTGCTGTTGGGTTTTAAACGCCCCCAACTATCGTTGGTGACTGATTTTAAATAATTTTTAAAATTCAAAAACTATTAATTAAATTCTTTAAGATTTAAAATGTAATGAATTTAAAATTTCTAAATTTTGAGATAATAATAGGATTCAAGTATTTGATAATGTCAACTACTATTTTTAGTTTGCTGTGCCGCCATGTTGCCTGGACCAAAAATAAAAAACTACCGAAAGGTGGGTTCATGATCTTTACATTTAATATCTTACGTTAAAAAGTGTTGAGTTGTTACTAACAATGTATTGTAAAATATAAAATAAGTTTGTTTAAATCAGTAAGGCCTCTTTGATTTAATGAGTAAAGCCTCTTTGATGAGTAAGGCCTCTTTGATGAGTAAGGCCTCTTTGATAAGTAAGGCCTCTTTGATTTTGGTTGAAATAAAATGTGTGAATCTGATGGAATATTTCAATTATTAATAAAAACGAAGCAAGCAAATTAAAGTTTTCATTTGGTAGAGTGGCATGGTTCCCCCTTGTCAGTGATTTGGATGGTACCAGTCCTTTGGATGGTACCAAAAAACCCTGAAGTCCTGTGTACACGTTAAAAATCCCTTGGCAGTTGGAATTCGATGAAATAGTAACCCGTAGTGCCGCAGCTGTGCCGAATTTCCCTCATAGTACACTGTATGAAGTAGAACGTTCAACGAGTTAAAAATTAGTTCAGATTACGACATTAATTTTCAATCCAAATCAAAGAGTTCACAGTAATTCTGTTTAAACTTAAAATTACATTATTTGCCATCAAATTGTACAAAGTGTCTGCACTTTACCAGTTGGGTTACGTTCAGTCATCACTTCTCTTCAGATTTTATTAATTTGTGATGAAGGAAGAGAAAACAGCTATTACCACACGCTCACAGCTGACTTCTTTAACCCACAAGGTACTCTGTTATATCTTTTCTCTGACTTATTGTTGATTAAATAGTGTAAATTGTCAAGCTGTGTGGAACACTTGTTCTGTTCTGTAGACAATGCAGTGCTCATATATTTAGTAGTCTGAATTGTCAAGCTGTGTAAAACACATGTTATGTTCTGTGAAGATGACTTGAAAGGGTCGTCTTTGCATGTGGAATGGGTGAAAGTCAAGCAATAAGGCTTAGTTTGGTTAAATCTTTGGCAAGGGGAGGTAACACAGCTTGATAATCACTAGGGATCTGGTATCCTTTAACTTGGTTGTTTTGCAGTTTAATTAATATATTAGCCTTTTAATTTCAAAGCATCCTTTGATAATTGATAATAACCCTTTAAATTTCAAAAATGGTTTAATTAGTATCATGGCTTAATTTAATGGCACACCATTTAATTTTATAGAGAAGGGTTTAGAAATGGATGACCCATTTAATTATCTAAAGCCTTTAATTACAAGCTGAGCAGAAATTAAATGGTGTACCATTAAATTAAGCCATAGTACTAATTAAACCATTTTTGAAATTTAAAGGGTTATTATCAATTATAAAAGGATGTTTTGAAATTAAAGGCTATTATATTAATTAAACTGCAAAACAACCAAGTTAAAGGATAACAGATCCCTAATGAATATAGACAAGATTTATATTGATGCAGACCAGTGACCGGTTTAACGAAATATTAACTAAGATAAAATCCAAATTTTAGTAATTTGATTGGATAATATTAGATTGATTATAGTGCTAAGCCAATCAAAACTGAAGTATCTACTGAAATTCGGATTTTATCTTTAGTTACGATTTCGAGAAACAGGGGCCCGGGTCTGGATGGAGTCATTGTGGTTGTCTCGTCACAGACCCAAGTCACACCAAACATTTTTAACATTTCTCTCACTGGTGTCATAATTCGTTGCTTGATGATGACGCTTATGTCTGTGACCGGCGCCAGAGAGAAATCATGCCTGACGATATCTGACTGGTGAATTCATCGCTTGATGAAGACACTATGTCTGTGGCCGGTGCCAGAGAGATATCTGACTCATGTCGTATTTCCTCGCTTGATGAAGACAATAACTATGTAGCCACACTTTCTAGAAACTAGTCCGATTCTATCAAAGACATACATTTGGTGCAAGTGGATAATAATTTTAGGTATAAATATTTGATAGACTCTGACTAGTCCTCTCTAGTATTGTATATTTTATTATTAGACTACTGTTTATAAGTTATATCTGGAGAACATTTTAACGATATTTCATTGTATATAAACATGATTTATTTGGCCATACAAACATATGAAAGATGAGTTAATGTAATTAAATGATTCAATTTTAAATTTGTTTTTATTATTCTGTTGAAACCCGGCTTGGGAATAACAGTTTTAGATGTACCTGACAAAATGTCAGGCAATAAGACAAATCAGTGTTTGACAAAATGGTTTCCACTAGAGGTTTTATGCCTGACATTTTAAAGTCTGAATCTGTGCCTGACATCTGACATTGTCAGTGACCGGTGTCTTATTTCCAGGCTTGGTTGACACAAGCTATGGAATAAAACTCAATGTTGAATGCAAGAATTGAAGGGTGAAGTGTTTTTGCATGCTGGCATACAGAACAAGGACTATGTGTTAGTCTTGTTCACAGCTGGATGATACTTGACAGGGATTGAATAAATACAATGTGTATGGGGGGCACCTGCCTGTGATGTCATCTTGGGTAGTGGATACAAATTAGATAAATACACTGAGCATGTCTACTACTGTATGGGGGGCACGCTCTGTGATGCCATCTTGGGTAGTGGATACAAAATGAATAAATACACTGAGCATGTCTAGTGTATTGGGGGCACCTGTCTGTGATGCCATCTTAGGTAGTGGATACAAAATGAATAAATACACTAAACATGTCTACTACTGTATTGGGGGCACCTGCCTGTGATGCCATCTTAGGTAGTGGATACAAAATGAATAAATACACTAAACATGTCTAGTGCATGCTAGAAGTCAACAACAATAACCCTGTCTATGATGCGGTCCATAGCCAGCTTATAAAATTTGGGGGCGGGCTACAGAATTTTTTGGAGGGGCTGATGATGTGGCCAGCTAAGAACACTCATAAGAAATAATTTATGTTGGCGAAATATTTGGAGTGTATTTAACCATCCCCTTTCAATGGTGAATTGTATTGACCACCCCCTTTCAGTGGTAAATTGTACTAACATAAACAAAGTAGTTACATGGAGGCTGATATTCGAATAAAGTTTCAACAGATTTATAACATCTTCTTTGATTGGCATTTAGTAATTGAACATAATAACACAAGGTACAATTTTATGGATACACAATTAGAGTTTGATAGCGACGTTTCGACGAGGATACTTTCGTCTTTATCAAGCAAATGATTTATAACAGTAGGTCTTTTAACAACAAAATGTTTTATTAAAATGAAAGAACAACTTTTACAAAAACATAACAAAATTAATAATGCTTTTATTCTGTGACATCAATTGTCTTGATTTGTAATCATTCGCAGCATTTTCAGAGCTGTAGGACCATTATCAGATGGAACCTAAATAATAAAAAAACCACATAAATTCTATAATAATGAAAAACTACAGATTGGGCTGAGAGAGAGAGAAACGGGGTTTAATGTCCACTCAACACAACTAGGTCATTTCGAGACTTACATATGGTTTAATTTTATTTCAAAAGCAGTGGGAGGAAACCCACGAGGTTGAGAAGGCGCCCCTATTTCCTTACCATATACGCTCACCAGGGCTCGAAGCTAGAGGTCGAAGCGCGGCAGTCTAGACCGCTGGGCCATCTCAACCCCCCTTGAGAAAGAGAGAAATGAGGTTTACTGGACACAAAGTAGGTCATTTTGGGACTAACCTGATTCAAGTTTATTATTTGAAATTTGAATTATATAACTTACCATATGCCCAGCATCTAATATCCAATAAAAGGAGAAGTTTTTAGCTTTCTTTACGAAACCGGATGTGAAATCTGTGACAGGATGGAGGATAGGTTTACGAGAGGCTGCGTGATACTCATCAGCTATATTCAAACGGTTTACCCAACTTTCAGTTCCTGAAATAAAATAAAATGGTGTTTACTGTTTAACGTCCTACTGTTTGGCACCGACTGGACTAATGAAGACGGGCTTCGCCATACAGTGTGCTATGAGGGACGATTTGTCCGGGCAGTGGCATTACGGCCTAACTGTCAAGGGATCTTTTACGCAAATGGGTACACAGGACCTCGGTTTTCCATTCCATTTGAGCGACTATACATTGTCCCTTGCTAGGCACTGTTCTGCGCCACTGACAAGGGGGAACCACGCCGGAAAATCTGGATGAACTTTCTTGGCCAATGCAGGGATTGAACACCCGACTATCTCCAGACTAGCAAACCAGCCTCTAGCCCACTTAGCCACAGATCAGCTAATGTATCTTTGATTAGATCTAAATGTATCTAAATGTACATAGCAACTCACCTAACGACAACATATCAACAATGTCAATAAGATATAATTGTATCTATAGCAACTTACCTAAGGTATCAACAATAAGATCTAATTGAATCTATAGCAACAAGATCTAACTGTATCTATAGCAACTCGCCTAACGTATCAACAATAAGATCTAATTGTATCTATAGCAACAAAATCTAACAGTATCTATAGCAACTCACCCAACGTATCTACAATAAGATCTAATTGTATCTATAGCAACAAAATCTAACAGTATCTATAGCAACTCACCCAACGTATCTACAATAAGATCTAATTGTATCTATAGCAACAAGATCTATTGTATCTATAGCAACTCACCTAAAGTATCTACAATAAGATCTAATTGTATCTATAACATCGAGATCTAATTATATCCATAGAAACAAGATTTAATTGTATCTATAGCAACAAGATTTAATTGTATCTACAGCAACTCACCTAACGTATCTACAATAAGATCTAATTGACCACTGTATACGACAACTGATAAAGGTGTATTATCAATTAAATTATTTACTGAAAAATTGAATAAATTATAATTATACAGTTGAGTATATGATAACATGTGTATTTTTGATTTCCTTGTATTTTATATTTATTTGTAATAAGCCTAAAGCCTGTTTTCCATCTATGCATTACTGCGTGTGTTTGCAGCTTATATTTGCATTAGACTGACTTTTACACTGACAAAAACGTGTCCATGGAAAACAGGCCTTAGGCCCAACGTTTACTTGATAAACAGGCCTAAGGCCTACTTACTACAATAAAATGTATACTAACCTATATCTGTAACAGGTTTCATAAAATCTCCACTTTGTTTGGTAAACACCTTACCAGACTGACCTAGAACAAACACAAATTACACATGTACATCGATATCTATTGATTGGTTTCGGTTCCCCAAACAGTCAACTGATTTATAGGCCTACCACTGGTACATGATATACAGAACAGCCAGCTCTTTATCTAAACTTACATATATCTTTAAACTATTATATCTAGAACAGCCAGCTCTTTCTAATTCTTACAGAATGTATCTTTCAACTATTAAGTTACATGATTGTTTGAAGACATGATGCGAAGCATTCGCCTAGTGTGCCATTCGACTGAAAGCTTCCGTCGAATGTTTCAGCTAATCTGTGCACTGATTTGTATCATGTATCTTTAATATGATAGTATAAATAAACAAATATACCTCCCCATGTGACATTTTTTGGTATAATTCCTAGCTTCGCTCTAATAGGACCATTCATTAACGCTGCAAGATCGTCTGCTTGATAAACTCCAACATGACGTCTCCATAATTTCTCTAAAACAAACAAATTTGATAGTATTCAATGATTCGTCCAGTTTAACGTCCACTAACTCAATGTCATCGCTAATTACCTAAAATCACTCTTTTTCATTGTTCCAATGGGTGTCCTGAATTTACCCAAAACTGCTAAAATGGTGTATTTCTCGACAGTGGGTTCAGAATCGATTGTTCAGTAAAAAATCTAGACTCAAGACACATATTCATGTTCATTTTTCACGAAGAACACACAGAAGCCATTGACTTATTACCACGCTTACAGGTCAGAGAGAGAGAAATGGGGTTTAACATCCACTCAACACAACTAGGTCATTTTTGGACTAACATATGGTTTTAATTTTATTTCAAAAATTTGTTTGAAGTAGGGGTCTTTAGCAGTGGGAGGAAACCGGAGTGCCTGGAGGAAACCCACGAGGTTGAGAAGGCACCCCTATCTCCATGCCACATACGCTCACACTAGGGCTCGAAACCACAGCCGCAAGCCAGAGGTGGCCGGTGAGCTAGAGGTCGAAGCGCGGCACATAAAGCGTTCTATAAATGCACATTATTATTTTTACCTAAAGATCCCAAATTCTGCGGTGATTTGATATTGTTTAATTTCTCCGAGCCTCCCCACTCTAAAATATTGTAAAAGTTGACACCATTTGTAACCTTTAAAACAATATTTTCGGTGGCTCCCCATTCTTCGGTAGAATTTACAAAAAGACCTTTCTCTAAATACATTTTAGTTTTCATGGCAGCAGCTTCAACCAATTTATACCCAGGCAAATCCACTAGAGACTGAAATAAATGAAATGGAATGGAATGAAATGAAATGGGTTTTAACAGCCTTACTGTCCTGCTCCGACTGGGCTAATGAAAACTATCATGCAGAGTGACAGTAAGGTTAATTTTGCCTAGGACAGCGCCGGTACAGAGACTGAAATGAAATCATATGGGTTTTAATTAACAGCCTACTGTTCTTCTCTGACTGGGCTAATGAAAACGCTCATACCCCATGCAGTGTAATATTACTGTCTGATCAATTGTAAATAATAAACGGATTTCTTCGATTATGAACAAACTATTTAACTTTGGTTATTATAAACTTACCTGTGTGTTTGAAATCAACTCCGGTTAAACAAAATCCATTGCACAGTTAAATACCACAACTAATTATCGAAGAAATCCGTTTATTATTTACCATAGTTCAGACAGTAGGTTAATTTGGCCTGGACATTTCTAGGTTACCTCAGTCACTCATGGCTTTTTAAATTGATGTGAATATTCCAGATATCATCTGTATTCATTTCCAATAAAACTTGTCCTTTTTACCTTATCAGGTTATCAATGTCTTAATTGATAAACCTCTGGCAGCCTAAGGAGTAGAGCGTAATGCTCAAAGCCTAGCTTAGGCATTGGCCTGAGGGGTCCAGGCTAAGGGGCCCTACGGTTCATGGGAAAAAATTCAAATTCCAGATGAAAGTTTTGTAATCGATCTAGAGACATGAGGTTTGAGACTGAGCTATCCCTTAACCTTTTCTATGATGTTCAACTCGGGGGTGATTGATCTAGGCTTCTAAACTTTCATGTCATTAGGAATTCTAGTCAGGTCCAGGGCCCCGCAATTCTAGTCAGGCCCAGGACCCTGCCATTCTAGTCAGGCCCAGGACCCTGCCATTCTAGTCAGGCCCAGGACCCTGCCATTCTAGTCAGGCCCAGGACCCTGCCATTCTAGTCAGATCCAGGGCCCCGCGATTCTAGTCAGGTCCAGGGCCTTGCTCCATTTTAACTGGGCTTTGGTAGGGCTAAGTTAATTTTACACCAATTGTAGTTTTGGGGTTTAATGGGTTATTGTACCCTACTCCTTGCCACGTACAACCAGGGATTCGAAACCACGCCAGTTGACTCAATGACAAGCTTTATGATACATCACGTGCACCCTAACCATTCAGCCATCCAATCCCTCCAAAAAGAACGTGTTTAACCAGTTCTATCACATATGTGATAATGACTGACACCAATATTGTCCTTTCATGTTTTATTATATTAATGTACATGTGCTTCACTTACATTGGTATAAAGATATGGTGCCCATGATAAAACAGAATCAATAGGAGAAATCCACGAATCACCCATCGCAAGACCTTTAAAATTACACGATATCTTTCTTGCCTGTATTCCCTGTAATATTTAAACATTAATAAAATTATCAACGAATATAACATATTTCCTTGAATACAACTACGGGGTTTTATTTTGTTCAGCACTCCCCAACCCCCAGGTTCTATTCAAGGCCCGGGTTATAATCGAGGCCGGGTTGTATTTTTTCAGACTCGAATTAATGCTTCAAAATCTTCTATAGGAGTGACATTTTGGACAAGTAAAACAAGCAGACAGGGTCGATCTTGCAAATACGAATGCTAAACTTTTTGTGTGTGACATGAGACAATTCTAATTCCTGTGCAGGGATCATCAATTGATTTATATTTTGACAGGGAGTATATATTTTCGTTAGACCCGGGTTATATTAGAGACCCGGGTTATATTAGAGACCCGGGTTATATTCGAGACCTTTAAAATTACACGTTATCTTTCTAGCCTGTATTCCCTGAAATATTTAAACATTAATAAAATTATCAACGAATATACCTTATCTTAAACAGCATTATAAGTTTTCAGTGGCAATAACTACAGAAACGATTTAACGTCAACAGACAAGTCTGCATTTGGATTGGATTTATCCTTCTGATTAGCCAGAGACAGAGAGAGAGAGAGAGAAATGGGGTTTAACGTCTACTTGACACAAACTATGTCATTTCGGGACTAACACATGGTTCAATTTTATTTTAATAATTCGCTTTTAAAAGTGGGAGAAAACCAGAGGACCTGGAGAAAACCCACAAGGTTGGACAGGTGACCCTACTTTTATGTGAATCCTGTAACAATGCAGAGCTGACAGCAAGCCAGCAAGCTGGCAGTGTTTGACACCATTATGTGTTTTGTCCTCTTCAAACCTCATTGTTCTCAACTTTCCACCTCATGGGTCTCACTCTCCGCATATTATACCAAATTTGTCATAAATTTAAAAGAAATATCTACCCTATCAATACACTTGTGGGAAAGTAACTTTAATATAAATAAACTAAATTAATACTTACATCATATAAAACTTTACTAAAAGCAGCAGTCATCTTTCCACCATACGATTCAGAGAAAATGTAAAATGGAACAGACTAAAAGAAATAAATAAAACAGTTTTCTCATTCATATAATAAACACCTACACCAAGTTTGAACATTCTAGCTAAATTAGGAGAGTTATTGTGTCCCAAAGCAACGACCAATCAAATTACTTATCTCTGCTTAGCCTCAGCAGAAAATGCTCATCTTCAAACTCCATCAACGCATTGACCTAATAAACACCTACACCATGTTTGAACATTCTCGCTCAATTTGAAGGAGAGTTATTGTGTCCCAAAAAGTGTGACGGACGGACAGATAGACACAATTACAATTGAGACTGTGCTGTTCGTCAAATGGCATTAAATTAGCTCAATAATTTGACTGAAATCTTATATAATGAATCTTTAAATAGCTCAATAATTTGAAATAATTTGATTGAAATCTTATATAATGTATGTTTAAATATAATAAACTTGAGTAATTACCTGAAAATCAGGTACTTTTTTCATGACAGCTGTTAGAACAGTAAATAAATCATTGGCTATCATTTTTACATCAGTAGTATAGGCGGCATCATTATCAACATAACTATACCCTGTTCCTACTGGATTATCAATAAATAATAAACTAGCATACTGTAACTGAAATATAAAACACATCCTTATACTGTAACTGGAATATAAAACACATCTTTATACTGTAACTTGAATAGAAAACTAGAATACTGTAACTAAAATATAAAACACATCTTATACTGTAACAGAAATAAACTAGCATATTGTAACTAAAATATAAAACACATCTTATACTGTAACTAAAATATAAAACACATCCTTATACTGTAACTAAAATAGAAAACTAGAATACTGTAACTAAAATATAAAACACATCTTATACTGTAACAGAAATAAACTAGCATACTGTAACTAAAATATAAAACACATCTTATACTGTAACTAAAATATAAAACACATCCTTATACTGTAACTAAAATATAAAACACATCTTATACTGTAACTAAAATAGAAAACTAGAATACTGTAACTAAAATAGAAAACACATCTTATACTGTAACAGAAATAAACTAGCATACTGTAACTAAAATATAAAACACATCTTATACTGTAACTAAAATATAAAACACATCCTATACTGTAACTAAAATATAAAACACATCCTATACTGTAACTAAAATATAAAACACATCATTATACTGTAACTGAAATATAAAACACATTCTTATACTGTAACTGGAATATAAAACACATCTTTATAGTGTAACTGGAATATAAAACACATCCTTATACTGTAACTGAAATATAAAACACATCCTTATACTGTAACTGAAATATAAATCACATCCTTGTTATAAACCAGCATACACTGTATCATTCTACTGTTCAGGGTCCTGTTTCACAAAATTTTAACTAAGATAATATCCAAATTTTAGTAATTTGATCGAATAATATTAAGATTGATTTTAGTGCTTAGCCAATCAAAATTGAAGTATCTACTAAAATTTAGGCCTTGCTCTCACTGGGCTAACAAAAACAGCCATGCAGTATGCCAGGATAGTGGTTCTATGGCCTACTGTTATATCGAATTCCAACTGCCAAGGGATCTTTTAAATGCATGCCAATGTGTACACGGGACCTTAATTTTTTATCCCATCCGAATGACTAGACAGCTGTCCTTGTCAGGCCCCCCCTTCCTGCAATGTATAAATGAAGGAAAGGTCAGCTTACATACCCATGTTGTGTTCCTTGGTTTTAAATCAACACCTAATGGACCGATTTCACCAAAATTACCAAATCCTGTACTCGAAGCACCAGGTCCTCCCTAAAAAAATTTAAATAATAGAAATAAATATGGTATGGTATTTTTCTTTTCTTTTAGATTATAAACAGAAATGATAGGAGTTACTGAAATAAAATTGAATCATATGTTAGTCCTGAAATGAACTATTTTGTCTTCGGTAGATATAGAGAGAGAGAAATGGGGTTTAACGTCCACTCAACACAACTAGGTCATTTCGGGACTAACATATGGTTCAATTTTATTTCAATAATTCACTTGCGCGTAGGGGTCTTTAGCAGTGGGAGGAAACCAGAGTGCCCGGAGGAAACCCACGAGGTGTGAGAAGGCCCCCTATCTCCATGCCACATACGCTCACACCAGGGCTCGAAACCCCAGCCGCAAGCCAGAGGTGGCCGGCCAGCTACAAGTCAAAGCGCGGCACTCTAGACCACTAGGCCATCCCAACCCCCTCTCAGGCAGATAACTCTGAGTGAACTCCCGTAGAAATGTCACCTTATACAATAGTATACCTTTTCCGTTACCAATTGCCATTTAAAAAGATGAAATTTTATTATAATACAATTGGATTATTTGCGTAGTTTTACCTGAAGCCACAGTACATACGGTACATTATCAATTCCCGCGCTATTTATAGTATCGTAATGCCAGTAAAACATGTGGGCAGACGGGCGAACTGTAACATAGTCCCATACTTCTTTTTCTTCTCTCACTTTTATTGTCTTCGCTGTAAAAATATAATTATAATAATATGTATATTTATACAGGCCCGTCGGAAACGGGGGGCTGTAGCTCCTGCAATAATCTGCTCGTATATATCCCGTGAGCGTGGTGTCAAAAAAATTCGGACCCCCTGGATTTCGCTACCTTTGCTCGCAGCCCCCCCAATATCAATATCGTTCAGACAGGCCTGTTTATATCACGTACAATTCCATGCTAGTATGCATGCTCAAGGAAGGCGCTAAGGGTCCTGAAATGACCTTGTTTGTGTGGAGTTGATGTTAAACCCCATATTTCTCCCTTATGTCTATTATCTAAAAAAATAAGAAAAATACCATATCATATAATACCTTATGTTAGGCAGGAATACATCTTTAATAAAAGGCTTGATCATGCTTTTTCATGTAATACCCCAAATATTTCGGCACTTATTTTAAATTTGGTACACAGTTTAACATTACAAGAATTTTGACAAGGTTTATTGATACGGTACTCATATTTATAGTATTTCTTATAGCGGCAGACTATAGTGCACCCACGGACTACTGAACCCCTCTCGTATTATAAGGTCCATACTGATATCATTTTACAAGTGTTTGCACCTGCTGAGAGATTGGGGGATTAAAGGCCCAATACCACTCTTGTTGTAACGGAATAATATGCCCCAATCTTTATTCTGGTCAACAATTTGTACTATTTTACAGTATTTCAATTAATTGATGATACAAATTTCATCTTAACACACCGAATTTAAAAAATTGGAAAATTTCAACCACATGCCGTAACATGGTTTGAAAAGATTTACGTAAAAACTTTCAAATGCAACTTGGATTTAAACATATTTTCGAATCCTCTGAAGAAGTAAAAAAGGATGTAATGGATAATTTACACAACATGTAGGACACTTAAACATCTAGTAGTTAGAATACGGCTAATTTTTTTTTCTGGACCTGTCAAGCCAGCAAGAGTGGTATTGTCCCTTTAAAATAAATTTGATAACTAATTGAGTGGAGACGGGATCAGATTAATTTTAATCGTATCATCTTACAAGCACCTGCTGAGAGATTGCAGGGATTAAAATAAATTTGATTACTATAGCCTACTGGAGACGGGTTCGGATTAATTTTGGGCTCTAGCCAGGGCCAGGGGCCCAATATTTAAAGGCCGGGTCCTCGAAAATTAGTTCTAATTGTAGGCTACAATAAATATATCAATTTTACTTGTATTTTTGCCAAATGATCATACTAAGGTTTACAAATTACTTGCTTGTGGTGAGTGCAATGTGGAAGCAGACAATGATCAAAATATTAACTGGGGCTGATGGTTGAAGGGTCCCAGTGACATTTTCAGCGGGTATGAAATGCTTGCCCCCCCGCTCAGAAATTTCTAACAATCATTAAAGTATACATAGTTCCTTAATTTAGCGGTATTTATTTAAAACATCCATGCTATCAGTATGCGCATATTAATCCCACGGTATCTCATTACTTTATAAACCATTTTTTATACGCCCACATGAGAAATGTGGTTGTATATTACCGTCGACCCGTCCATACGTACGTCGTCCACAATTTCTTGTGGGCGCTCTAGAGGCTAAAGGTAACATCCAATTGACTTTAAATTGATACACAGTGTTTAAAGTAATGAGACGAAGTCTATTCTCATGATTTTCAGCGATTTCTGATCATTGCTATCAGAGTTATGGCCCTTGATCACTTTAAAAAATCTTGTGGACGCTCTAGATGCTAAAGGTAACATCTGATTGACTTTAAATTGATACACAGTGTTTAAAGTCATGAGACAAAGTCTATTGATTTTCAGAGATTTCTTATAATTGCTGTCAGAGTTATGGCCCTTGATCACTTCAAAAAAATCTTGTGGATGTTCTAGAGGCTAAAGTTAATAACCGATTGACTTTAAATTAATACACAGTGTTGTAGCTCATGAGACGAACAAGTAGGCTATATGAAGTTTGAAAACTTGAACAGCTAAATCCAGAATATTAAATGTTTCGTATACTAAACGTTAGCATGTAGGAGAACTTTATCAAAGCCAAACAAATTCAAATAATTTTCTGATAATTACATAATGAGTTGTTACTTTTAATCAGATTTTAGTGTATCATAAATGTTTCATTACCGAAAAAAGTAAAATATGCGACAACTCTTGTTGACAGCCCGGACTATTTAGCTGCTGTGGGCGTATGTTTCGTTGCCCGGCAACCTATCTTGTTTGTACTCCTCTAAAATAGTTTTAAATAAATTTTAAAAATCACGATTTTTGTTTGTTTGAATACTTATTTTAAAATGCTTATTAGACACCTAAGTAGCTATATAGCTACATGATTACAAAAGTCTGTCTGAATGACCTTTCCGAAAATGTCCTCAAAATGTTCGCCCCCCTACCGAAAGGTAATGCCCCCCCCACTTAATGGTGTCTAGATACGGGCCTGATTTTCAGACAGGGCAGGGGTCCCATGTAGACAGCTCTATTACCATACTGCACGGGTTGGGATGGCCTAGTGGTCTAGAGTACTGTGCTTCGACCTCTAGCTGGCCGGCTACCTCTGTGGTTTCGAGGCCTGGTGTGAGCGTATGTGGATAGGGATGCCCTCTCAACCTCGTTGGTTTCCTCAGAGCACTGTGCTTTCCTCCCACTGCTTAAGACCCCTACGCGCAAGCGAATTATTGAAATAAAATTAAACCATATGTTAGTCCCGAAATGACTTAGTTGTGTTGAATGGACGTTAAACCCCATTTCTCTCTCTTATCTCTCTCTCTCTAACTTGTGCTAGCTTGCCGAGTCTGTATCACTATCTGGACTACAAACTACAAGCCAAATTCTAAACAAAATGATACTTACAATTAACAAAACAAATAATGAACATAGAAACGTAGAACAGGGTCGTCAGAGTGGTATCGGGTATTTGCAGTACATGCTTCATTTTGAACTAATCCGACTAAATCGAAATCCTAGCCTATCGTCACTTTAGATTAGATTTCTGTAAGTGGCAGTAGCGTACGGCCATACGCTAGTCTCGTGACTATCATGTGACTAACGCTGTATATAATGGTTCTATTTATAGATCACGTGTTAAATACATGTTGAAGTTGATAAAAGTAATTATTAAACGCTTTATTATTTAGATATCAGATAGTGATTTTATTGATATATCAATAATACGTTAATACTTTGGGCAGAGAGCCAAAACTACAGGGGTGTCATAGGAGCCACGATGACTCAGTGCGTGAGACGTTCGCTCGCTAGGGATTTTCCGTCGTGGTGCACGATGGGCTGTCTGGCAAGGGAAAACGCATATATAGTTGTTCGGGTGGGACGAAAATGTAGGGACCTCGTAGAATTAGGGTGCACGTAAAATATCCCTTGAAAAGTTGGAATTGTTCTGTTTATAAATAGCTCTGGGAGCTCTGGGAGCTGCAGTGGCTCATTGACGCGGACTCACGATTCCCACCTAGTTAAAATACTGTTAACTTTTTAAAGTCTAAAGTGGGCGGAATACATCAGTAGTGTGGAACCATTTCTAGATTCCCGCCATGTCATTTCTGCAGGCGATAGAGGGCCTGGCTAGGACAGCGTATAGTTGTTCGAATGGGACGCAAAAATCCGAGGCCCCTTGTCACAGTTAGAATTAGAAATAGTAGACAGTATAGCGTCGCTGTCCGGTCAAAATTAGATAGATAGATATATTTATTTGTAGGCCCTATGTCAGTGTGGTAGATAGATTTATTTGACATAAACATAATACAATATAATCTGCCACACACCTTTGTCATCACGTGGAGGCAGTGTTGGATACATAAGAGAAAGAGGAGGGAACTATATAGGGTTTAACGTCCACTCGACACAAACTAGGTCATTTCGGGACTAACAGAACAGAAGAGGAAGTTAAACTCAATTTCAATTGAAGAATCGGTACAGTAGGATAGAGAGAGAAAGGGAGAGAGGATGAATGAAATGGGGTTTAACGTCCTACTCTTCTGCACCTAACCTGGGCTAATTAAAGACGGAGAGAGAGAGAGAGAGAGATGGTGTTTAACGCCCACTCGACACAAACTAGGTCATTTCGGGACGAAGGATACACAAGAGTTTTGAATTGTTAGACTGTATATTGACAATACATCATAAACATAGCGAGTTACTTGTTTTTACTGACCGCAAGATTCAACTAAACCTTTCCGCATTTATTGACTTGGTTATATGTCCTAGAGAATCTTTCTTCACGTTGTGATCTTTTGATTATAGGTGATTTCAATATTCACTGCGATAAACCAGACGATCCGATATCTAAGCATTTTGGGAAACCTTGAAATCTATAGATTCTCTTCATCGGCATGTTCGACGATGCTCCATATCATGTATATAAATGAAATGAAATGTGGTTTAATGTCCTACTGCTCTGCTCCTAAACTCTGCTAATGAAGAGGGGCATACGCCAAACAGTGTGCTATAAAGAAAATTTTGCCCAGACAGCGGCGCTATGGCCTACCCTTAATTTGAATTTCAACTGCCAAGGGATCTTTTACGTGACCTCCAACCCGTATACGGGACCAAGGGTTTCGTACCACCCGAAGGACTAGACACCGTTCCTTGCCCATATCCCGTCCTGCACCAACAAATGAAAGGAAAAAGGATTTACTGTTCTGCTCCTATACTGGACAAATGAAGACGGGTATTCGCCATACACCCATACAGTGTGCTAGAGGGAAATTTTGCCCGGACAGTGGCACTTATATCGAATTCCAACTGCCAAGGGATCTTTTACGTGCACACCAAGAGGAAACCAGGCTAGAAAACCTCAAAGCTTCTTATGTCGCCAAATATTTTTCATTCTATAGTCAGTAGGATCTATCCTGAAAATTTTACGATTTGAACTCGTTTGGAATTTAACAGCTCGTTATCAGTCTGCTATGATTTCCTATGAGAATACAATAAAACTTCCCAATACGACTAACCGGGGTTATTATAGGAAATGGCAGATCAAAGATTTCGTTAGTCACGCATGACTTCAAAGAGTTTTAAGTTTGAAATTGGTTCACAGTCCGCTGGTTCACATATAGTCTGTCGCTTTAAGACATATAGGCCTATAGGTATCAATAAACCAGAAACCTAACCCGAACCGTATTATATAACCCAACCCTAATAATAGATATCGGTACAAATGAGTCCGCGGACCATTCGCCATCCCCCCTTAGGTTTTGTGTATAGGCATGAATTTTCCCCGAAGAAAAAGCAGAACTTCGGTGACATGTGTGATGTGATGTCCGAATCAGTCTTGGGTCTAAAACTGTAAATATCTGGTAAATCGGGTAGGCCTATACAACCGGATAGGTAAATTCAGAGGCGGACCCAGTAAATCCTGTAAGGGGGCCCCCAAGAAAATTTTTGAAAAAATCGGGGTGTCAGTGGTGATTTGTGGCGCATAATGCAAGCCATTTCCAGCATTCGATCAGTGCATTGGCCAAGAAAGTTCTTCCATATTTTCTTGTCTAGTCGTTCGGAGGGTACAAAAAACCGAGGTCCCGTGTAGGCTACACATTGGCGTGCACGTAAAAGATCCCTTGGCAGTTGCCTAGACCGTAGCGCCGCTGCCCGGACAAAACTTCCGTCATAGCACACTGTTTGGCGTATGCCCGTCTTCATTAGCCCAGTTTAGGAGCAGAAGAGTAGGACGTTAAACCCCATAGGCCTATTTCATTTCCGTTTCCAGCATTAGGGCCGACAGTACCTCACTGTATGCTGTCCTCAATGGATGTTTCGATAAATAAAATCTTATCTTATCTAATTATCAATAGTGCAATTGACAACAAACAAGCCGAAAAACGTGGGCACGAGACTACCGCGTGTTCATGTTTTGGCGCCAATATTTTTATCTTGAATGTAGTAGTGTTGTAACACTGGTTGTAAATTGAATAGCGAATCAAGGATGTATATTTCGTGTGACTTTTTTAATACTCCGGTTGAACAAACAACTAGGTGTAGTCGTGTAGAGGGAAGTAGCGATATAATGAAGTTTGTTATGAAAGTGTCACACCGACAAGGAAGTAAGCCTACGCGAGAACAGTAGTTGAATAATTGTGGTCCCAGAATAGATATACAATTAGGCCTACTCGATATACCACTCTTACAATGGCAGTACAACTACTAGCCTGATTGTTGGGACGATCTTTGCTCTAATTGTTTAGGGCTTTTCGGCCCTTTCAGCAGATCGAAAAGTCATGAATGGCGATTATACAAAAGACGGAGTTTGTAGTGACTCTCTCAACTGGGAGGTAAGACAAGTCGTGATATTATATATAGTTTATTTTTATATACTTGTATCTTTGTATAATATTTTAGATAAAGTAGTAATTGACCAATGTCCGAATTGATACCTCGCTGATTTTTATATACAAGTCTTTTAACTGCTTGAGTTTATAGCACTACTAATAAAAATAACAACATGAATGACGTAATAATAGGCCTACTTGATATCATAGAAATATATAAATATTTCTATATTTCTATGCTTGATATAAGATATGAGTAAAATTATATTTAACACATGTTCTTGGCTTCTTGCTTAGTTCTTTAGGATGGTCTTTGATTTTCTTTATTTAAACATCTGTTTCGTATGTGCCATTTAGCATTACTTTTCTATGTGCAACTGTGGTAGGATGGAGGGCCTGACAAGGACAGCTGTCTAGTCATTCGGATGGTACCAAAAATCAAGGTCTTATATCTACACATTGCTGTGCAGTTAATTATGTGCTGGATAAGTTAATGAATGTTTAATTTTTTAATTTAGATAACATTTCAGGCCTAAAAAAAGACCCGCAATTGGCCGATTTAGCTCTTTGCATAGTGTAGAAGGGGGTTTGGAATGGCCTAGTGGTCTAGAGTACTGCTCTTCGACCTCTAGCTGGCCGACCACCTCTGGCTTGCGGCTGTGATTTTGAGCCCTGGTGTGAGTGTATATGTGGCATGGAGATAGGGGCACCTTCTCAACCTTGTGGGTTTCCTCCGGGCACTCCGGTTTCCTCCCACTCAGGGCCGGATTAACCATGGGGCACCATGGGGCACAGGCCCCAGGGCCCCCCATATTAGGGGGCCCCCCACAAAAAAATCGCAGTTGCGTCCAGCCACCTCCTCTAGAAATGCCATCATTTCATAGCACTCGCATTTATCAACAGGGCCGGATTAACCATGGGGCACAGGCCCCAGGGCCTCCACATTAGGAGCCCCCACAAAAGCTCTTCTAAATGGCCACACACAAGTGCCTGAAATGCCAGGAAATCATGTTTCCGGCCTCCAATTTTTGAAAATTTCTAGAAAAATAAGGCACCCCCTCCAAATGACAACCTATTAATTATAAAATAATACACTTGATTATTGTCACACAGTGATGCTCCTAAGGCACTGATGAGTCGGTCGGTTTTAATGGCGCCTTCACCCGATCCAAACTTTCTTATATCTCTTATGTGGAGGCAATCGGGCGCCACCACAGGCGCGGACCCAAAGTGCGGGCACCAGAAGCAAACGTCTCCAAAAAATCTGCCGCCATATAAAATACAAAATTGCCACTCAGATATCACCCCAATGGCAGATAAACGTGTTTCCTGCATCGTTATTTTTCCAAATTTGAGGGAGGACCCCAGAAAAGGGTGCCGTCCCTCTTTCTGGGGTCGGTGTCTGACCCACTACATGACATTAAAGGGTTCGTTGTGGTCGCCCTTATTCACTTGACAGGACCTTGTTGGTCTTTGGAGGCGCCTCCACCAAATTACATGATTAGAGATTTTCGTTCTGGTCGCCCTATCCACGTCGCCTTATGGTGTTACGGACAAGTTCTATTAAAATGAAGAGTAGCCGTGTCAATCAATATGAAAATCCAAAATCAAAGAAATAACACCTAATGTAGATTGACTATTTAGTTTATTTCACGATATTTCGGAGACATGTAGTCCCCTTCTTCAGGTGGTCAGTACATTAGGTGTTATTTCTTTGATTTTGGACAAGTTCTAGTTTAGAGGATAAGGAGTTTCTCATTTTGGTGTGCTTAACATCAAAATGAGAAATAGCGCTGCCGACATTAACACACGGGATCAACGTTGATTGTAGCTCCAAGTGGGTGGAAACGCGTTTGTGACAGTCTAATTTTCAAAATTTGCGGCCCCCATACCCACGTACACACACGCACTGTTCCGCACTCAGTTACTCGGGCATTATATTGCCGTCCCCAACATTCTGTTGCCCCCCCCACTTTTACAATCTTACATACGGTCCTGCCCCAGACCTCCGGATGGGGCTTCGCGCCTTCGGCACTCCCGGTCGGTGATCAGGGGCCCCCCACATGTCCCAGGCCCCAGGGCCCCCACCATGGTTAATCCGGCGTTGCTCCCACTGCTAAAGACCCCTACGCGCAAGCGAATTATTGAAATAAAATTAAAACCAAATGTTATTCATGAAATGACCTGGTTGGTTGAGTGGACATTAAACCCCATTTCTGCCTCAGAGTTTGAAACATCTTTTTCCCCAAGGCCATATAATTTAAGGTAGGGACGTTGAAACGAGCTCCACCCTTTCTACCTGTGTTTTTTTTTTTGCTTTTAACATAATTTAAGTTAAATAGAAATTAGATTATTTTAGATCAATGTGATTTGTAATCTAATTTCTGTAAACATTTATTGAGAGTTTGTTAAAACTCATGTCCTTCCTTCCTTTGTGTCATCATTTGTTATAAATTATATTATACAGATGAATCAGCCATATTTGTTTATAATAAGTTTCTATTTACAAGGGAACATTGTGGCTAAGTGGAAAAGACTCTGGCTCGCTAGCCTGGAGGTTGGGTGTTCGATTTCTGCATTGGCCGAGAAAGTTCATCCAGATTTTCCGGCGTGGTTCCCCCTTGTCAGTGATGCAGGAAGGAGAGCCTGACAAGGACAGATGTCTAGTCATTTGGATGGGAAGAAAAACCGAGGTCCCGTGTACACATTGGCGTGAATGTAAAAGATCCCTTGGTAGTTGGAATTTGATATAAGAGTAGGCTGTAGCACCGCTGTCCGGTCAAAATTTCCAGACCCATTACCTCTTTGGAAATTCGCGATACCGGTATTATGCCAGTTGAGAAATGAATTTCCTTGTTGACAACATTTCTTAGTTGCAAAACTGGAAAAGACCACGCCCTATAGCACACTGTATGGCGTATGCCCATCTTTATGAGCCCAGTTCAGATCAGACTAGTAGGACTTTAAACCCCATTTCATTTAATTTCACTTCATTTTTAAAACATTTGTTTTTAAATGAACAACTTGTGTTGTATTTATCTTCAAAACAATTTTTGTCCGTCTGTCCGTCCGTCCACAATTGTTTGTGGACTCTCTACAGGCCACAATTCTTATTCGATTTTGACAAAACTTTAAATATAGGTTTATCGGTTATTCCCAAAAGATCTCGGCTGCTTTCGATATTGGCATGTATCGGATCGAAACCTTATGTTGTATTTATCTTCGAAACAATTTTTTTTCACATGAACACCTTAGATGATCTTAATGTTGTATTTATCTTAGAAACAATTTATTTTCACATAAAGAACGCCATTGTCAAGATTGGACGCATTATTTCTGTTACGCCTTTTTTGTAAATCATTTTTAGTGAAGCCTGTATCACAACAGGCCTGGGATTGGACAGCGCAGTGGACGCTTACGGCTGCCCCCCCCCCCCCCCCCCGGATCCATTCACTTGATATTTGTTAGGATTTTTTTTGCAATTTCTATTTTCAGATGAACATGTTAGATGACCTGTATGAAACTCACCGCTATACTCTGATTAAATCGATCAATTATGAATCGTTTCTGCCACAGCTCAGATCTAGACGGATATTCTCTGATAATGACGAGGAAGAGATAAAAAATCCTTATATTTATAAAACAAAATTTCAAAGAAATGGTACGTATATTAAAGTAGCCAAGTATTTAACTCAATATCGTTTAAAACTGTCGACAATGAAAACACAAATTATTTGTGAATTTAAATCAACATTGATGTTGTGATCTTACTGGGAAAAGATGGTCTTCAGATATCCAATATTTAAGACAAAATAAACATTTTACCATTGGTAACCGTGTACGGTACCATAATGTATTTCAGTGCCATTTGTAACGTGGGACTCGAAGAATGAGGCTAGACATATTCCACATGTCATGTAGAAAGCTGACTTCATATTCGGATATGGAGAGCATGCACAATGAATGGTTTAAAATGAATGAAATGAAATGGGGTTTAACGTCCTACGCTTAAGCACCTAACCTGGGCCAATTGAAGACGGGCATACGCCAACAGTGTGCTATGAGGGAAATTTTGCCCGGGCAGCAGCGCTATGGCCTACTCTTATATCGAATTCCAACTGCCAAGGGATCTTTTACGTGCACTCCAATTTGTACACGGGACCTCGGTTTTTCGTCCCATCCGAACGACTAGGCAGCTGTCCTTGTCAGGCCCTCCTTCTGCATCACTGACAAGGGGAAATCACGCCGGAAAATCGAGATGAACTTTCTCGGCCAATGCAGGGATCGAACACTCAACCTCCAGGCTAGAGAACCAGCGCCTTATCCACTTAGCCACCGTGATCCCCTGAATGGTTTAAAGTATGCGCTTTAGATCATAAAGTCTGTCATTGAGTCAAGTGGTCGAGTGGGTTTGTTTCGATATCATGCTTGTACATGACAAGGAGTGAGGTCACCTGTCCAACCTTGTGCGTTTCTTTCTGTCTCTTCCAGATTCCTCCCACTGCTAAAGACCCCTACGAGCAAAAAAATTATTGAAATAAAATTGAACCATATGTTAGTCCAGAAATGACCAAGTGAACTTTAAGTTAAACCCCATTTCTCTTTTATGAGACTGTTAAAAGACCTACATATATTTCCTTCATAATGTACGTTTTAAATGTATATTTCCCCTTGACAGTGTTGCAGGATGGAGGGACTGACAAGGACAGCTGTCTAGTTGTTTGGATCGGACGCAAAACTAAGGTCCTGTGTACACATAAAGATCCGTTGACAGAGAAATCCAACATCCCCTTTTGACTTTATACGATGACATTGTGATTCAATCTCATTGATGCAAACATTATTCGTCGGCCTCCTCGCGAACCGACCAATCTGATATATAATTAAGTATTGAGAATTACGTATTGAAAAATTTATACTTTGTTGTTATATGTGTGGCCATAAATTAATAATATGTATTTATAATTTAATATTTCATACATATACACCAGGACACTGGACGTCATTTAAATAAATATTATTAATTTATGGCCACACAAGATAACAACAAAGTATAAATTTCTCAATACTTAAATATATATCAGATTTGTCGGTTCGCGAGAAGGCCGACGAATTGTGACATCACATATTATGTCTATATCATTATCTCACGATTTGAATGCCAACCCCATCCCACCATATGACGATAAAGGATAAAGCACACGGCCGAGACACTTTATCATAAAAAGTGTTGTTTTACAAAAGCCCTCTGGATCCGCCCCCGGTCTTTTCATTCTCTCAGATGTTTTTATATTTTTATAACATAAGCTTCGTGTTATATGGTAAAATCTACACATTGCCCTGTCACAAAATAAAATATTCAGGATGTATTTGACATATTATGTATTGTGTTACTGTGACCTATTTCACATAATACCTTTTAGCTAGACTAAACCCATAGACACTGTATACTGAGTGACAGAGACAGATTGCAGTGGCGGATTAAGCTCCACCAAGAACTTAGGCGGCAGTTGCTGGAAGACCTATAAGGGCTTATTTAAAATGGTGTGGGCCTAATCAATTTCGAGTCAGGGCCTATGTTGATTCCTGTTGGGCCTAAACCCCCTCCCCTAACATTCATTGTCTATGCGTTTTAAATCGTATCAGACAAGTCTAAAAGAAATTTGGGCCTGAGGCTGCAGCCTCATCAGCCTCAATGATAATCCACTACTGAGAGATTGACGTCCATTCGACATATACTAGGTCATTTCGGGACTAACACATGATTCTATTTTATTTCAATAACTCACTTGCGGGTAGGGGTCTTTAGCAGTGGAGAGGATCCAGAGGACCCGGAGAAAGCCCACAAGGTTGAGAAGGCAAACCAATATAGGCACTGTATACTGACAAAGAGAGAGAGAAATTTTGTTTAATAGCCACACAAACTAGGTCATTTCGGGACTAACATATGGTTCAATTTTATTTCAATAATTTATTCAAAAAACAGTGTCAAAGGAGTCACCAGTTATTTTTGTATGGATGACCAAACAGCTCTGATATTACAAATGTCTGATTTGTACAACAGATATGATTTTTAAGATACAAATGATAATTTTAGTGTACAAATGTCGAACTAGGACAACAAATGAAGAAACAAGAATTAATGACTATGAATTAAGAACTAAGAACACTTAATAAAGAGCTGTTTGGTCTTCCATTTTTTTGATCCTCGAATTCTTGTTAAGCCCAAAATCTTTAGGTCAATGTAAGCCCCCATTTGAGTATCATTTGATACATCGAGGAAGAATATATAGCTTGGTGTACAGATGTAAGAATATATAATTTGTTAGTTTGATAGATCTAAGAATATATAATATTTGATATAGCTCAACAGATATAAGAAATAAGAATATATAATTTGTTAATTTGATAGATCTAAGAATATATAATATTTGATATAGCCTACATCATGGAATATATACTGGTGCTGTGTATATAATGGTTAACTTGATATAATATATACCATATTTAATGTTTTTTGCCTGAGGAGCTTAATAAAATAAGCGAAGGTGCTAGTAATCAACAAATGATGTAGTTCTTTTTTCAAAATCTTTTTTTGGGGGGGTTGGGATGGCCTAGTGGTGTAGAGTGTCTTGCTTCGACCTCTAGATGTCTGGTCACCTCTGGCATGCGGCTGTGGTTTCGAGCCCTGGTTTGAGCGTATGTGACATGGAGATAGGGGCGCCTTCTCAACCTCGTAGGTTTTCTCCGGGCACTCCGGTTCCCTCCCAAGGCTAAATACCCCTACGCGCAAGCGAATTATTGAAAAAAAAAATTGAAACCATATGTAAGTACCGAAATGACCTAGTTGTGTTGAGTGGACGTTAAACACCATTTCCCTTTCTCCCTCTCTCTCTCCCTCTCTCTCGCAAAAGCTTTTATATTTTTGTATAGCCTATATCATATGTTTAATTTTGTGTGTTTCAGGAGCTTTTTTAGACACACTGAAGACAAAAGGTGAACCTGGTTTTAAAGCATTTAAAGATTTGTTAGCGTGGGAATATCCACATGTATTTACAGCCGTTTTTATTGACGAGACTCCAGCACCTCGACCCGAAGGTAAAACAGATATTATCGAATATTTTCAAAATAACCATGGGTGTGAATCTGTGTGTGGAATAGCTTTATTTAACGTCTTCTTCCACCCCTGGTCGGATAGCCGTGGCGATAGAGAGGCGGCTTCTCACCAATGCAACGAAGGTTCAATCCCAGCTCAGGGCATGAACTTTATCGTTGTAAGTGAGAGGGATATTCGGTCTCCCGTCCGATCAGGCAGGTTTCCCCCGAGTTCTTCGGTTTCTTCCTGCAGTAATGATCGAAATCATTCGCACGATCTGTGCCAAGGGCCAAATTTGAAAAAGGCCTCAGGCCTAATTTGCTACCCTTGTAAAATGACGTGATTATTATTATTATTATTATTACTAAAACAGTCTAAATGCAGACTAGTAGCTAGCGGGGGGCAAGAGAAGCAGCTGCCACCCCTGGAACAAATCGAAACACCCAATGGGGAAAAAATCGGTTACCCTAATGGACATCTTTGGTGCCCTTTCTATTGGATGCAATACGAAGCCAACCACCCAATGAGTTTAAAGAGAAAGAGAGAAACGGGGTTTGACGTGTACTCGACACAAACTAGGTCATTTCGGGACTAACATATGGTTCAATTTGATTTCAATAATTTGCTTGCGCGTAGGGGTCTTTAGCAGTGAGAGGAAACCAGAGGACCTGTAGAAAACCCATGAGGTTGGACAGGCGACCATACTCCTTGTCACGTACAACCGAGGATTCGAACAAAACCACGCAAGTTGACTCAATGGCAGGCTTTATGATACACCGCGCATGCTAACTTTTCAGCCATCCACACCTCCAATGAATTTAAAGGAATACTTCTTAAAATATGTGTTTTTTCGCCAAGGTTATAAAAGTCATGAAACGAGTAGAATCTCTTGTAATTGGAATGAATTGTTTTTACACGGACAACATTTGAATCAGATGCGAGTAGAACACAATGATATGATACGACAGATTGATGACTTACAAGAACTTCTACAATTCGCTCAAAATGAAAAGAAAGAACTTGAGGTAAGGTTCAACTGGGGAAACTTGAGTGAAGTCTGTGTTGCTTCAGACCCGGGACTGTACAGCGCAGTGGACGCTTACGGCTAGCCCCCGGATCCATTCACTCTTTTTTGAATTGTTGTTTTATTGTTTGTTTTGTTTGCTTTTTCGGAGTATGATGTCTTGTCGTTGTATTTGTCCTTTTTGTAAATCATATGTGGCGCAGTCCCCCTGCACTAACTATTAAAGGGGGATTATGGAGAGAGAGAGAGAGAGAGAGAGAGAGAGAGAGAAAAAAAACCCCTGACAGTTCACACTATTATACGAAACAGCCAGGTTACGAAACAGCTGGCATCTGTATCATAGTATCTGAATCGCAATACCGAGTAGTTGGCCATTTTACGGGGCATTATGGGAGATTAGATAAAAAAACTGACAGTTCTCACTATAATAGTTACAAAAACTAGATAACGTGTAGAGAATATGCTGAAAATTTCAGTCAAATTGCTCCACTCTGAATCGAGATATCGTGATAGGCCTACAATAATAGCCTAGCCTTGATTATCATTACTACTATTAATGTTACTATAATAAACAAAGTCTTGATTATCCATTTTACAGTTAATTATGAACATCCATTGAATCGCAGATTATTGTCTTGTGAAGTTAATTAATGTCTAATTAATAATTTATATAACATTTAAGGTCTAGAAAGAGAACTACAATAGGCCTATTTAGCTCAAACATATTTAACTTCAGAAAAAAACCTTGAAGAAAAACCGAGGCCGGTTTCTCAGGTTATTTTCTGTAGTCTTTCTTTCCCCAGCATAACCTCAGTCTCATGCTAGGCTAGTAAGAATTTACAGGTCATATTTAAAAATAAACACACTTATATATGGATATACTACTTCTGAATTTATTGTCTTATATGGATTAGTTCATATTTAATTGATGAAAGAGTGAAGAAACCTTTTTTAAAAAAAAAATAATTTGATCGGTGGAGTGGGGGGGAGGGATCTGGCCTATAAGCAACACACAAAATCCACCACTGAGATATAGGCCTACATATGAGATTTATTTATGTTCATGTTATCTTTAGAATGAGATACAGAGATTACGAGAATTTGAGATGCATAACAGACAACTTCAAGAAAATATAAAAGAGATTGAGAAAGACAACCGACTTGTGAAGGAAGAAAACCGTTAGTATTGTTATAATCAAAAAACTATTTTATTCAAATTCATGCACTGATTTTATACAGAGTTATTGCCCTTATTATAGAAATCTTACTAGGTCATTTTGGGACTAACATGTGGTTCAATTTGAGTTCAATGATTGGCTTGGTTGGACAGACGACCCTAATTCTTGTCACGCACAAGTGGGGAATCAAAACCATGCAATTTGAGCACAGGGGTCTTTAGCTGTGGGGAAAACTGGCCGGAGGACCTGGAGAAAACCCACGAGGTTGGACAGACAACTGCTTACTTTGTTAAGCTAGGAATCTAAACCCAGCCACTTGACTCAGTGACATCCGGCCACTCAATCCCCAAAGCTCTCTGTAACAGACCGTTTCATTAGATAATAACTCTTCCAGATCCTAGTGTGGTAAAGACAAGTAAAACGAAACTTTTAACTATAAAAAACGAAACGAAATAGGATCTATGTTTTAATCAGATTGTTTTTCCCACTATTGTGAACTTTGCTATTAATAACGTACTACGAACTATTGAGTTTTTCGTATTGAGTTTTTCATATTGAGATTTTCATATTGAGTTTTTCATATCAAGTTTTTCATATTGGGTTTTTTATGATAATATTTATTCATGTTTTGTATGCAGACGATTTTATGAGAAAGAATATTAATCATGTATTGAGTTTTTGATATTGAGTTTTTGATAATCTTTGTTCATGTTTTTTATGCAGGTGATTTTATGAGAAAGAATATCCATCTACGTGATGACAACGATCAACAATCCAATAAAATACAATCTCTACTACATCAGATAGACGACCTGGAACGACAGCTAGATTGTAACAAGGCAGACTTAGACAGACTTAATGAGTGTCAGAACGAATTGAAAGGTAGGCCTACAAACCAAGAAATGAAAAATGAATATATAGCAATCTTTTTTTTTTATTTCTAAGATATAAATAAATGCTGTAACATATACTTGTAAATAAGTATGTAAATAAAAGTGTTGCTTTAGAAAAACAAAAAAATTTAAAAAAAAAACAAATTGAAAAAAACAGCCCCGAGTTCACAAACATTCTCAGACCTAACTTATGAAAAATATCTTTAATCCAGAGACACAATACTTTGCACATATATAGTGTCTTATTGATGTACATGTATATGATACATTAAAACAACAAAAGTATTATAAAGGGTTATATATTTTAGTTAAAATAAGACAAACAATTTTGTGTCTGAGAAGGATTTGTGAACTCAAATAACAAGCAGTGGTTTGGAAACTTAGTTAATTATTTAATCGATGTCGTTGGTCCAACATGAAAATTTATTCCCAGATATTTAGAGCCTTTCCATTATCAATTGTTTCTTTCTCTTAAAAGAAAATTTTGAACAAGAAAGAAGAAAATCGCAGAGATTACACCGACAGTGTGATGATTTACGTACAGTCAGGACGAGACCTGTTAATTTACCTAATAAGGTAAGTGGTCTAATTCCTCCAAGGTTAAAAACCCTTTATCCGTGTTCAATCCTTGCATTAGCTGAGAAAGTTTATCTCGATTTTCCTTTGAGGTTTACCCCTTGTCAGTGATGCAG
Organism: Patella pellucida; assembly: GCA_917208275.1. Lineage (NCBI taxonomy): Eukaryota > Metazoa > Mollusca > Gastropoda > Patellidae > Patella > Patella pellucida. The sequence goes on along the minus strand of OU795036.1, from coordinate 87,945,016 downwards.
ACGGAGGGCCTGACAAGGACAGCTGTCTGGTCGTTTGTATGGGATGAAAAACTGAGGTTCCGTGTACACATTGGCATGCACGTAAAATATCCCTTGGCAGTGGGAATTCGATATGAGAGTATGCCATAACGCAGCACACTTTCCCTCATAGCACACTGTATGGTGTATGCCCATCTTCCATTAACCAACAAATGGTTAATGTGTGTGTGTTGTATCATTAGGTCTGTCATTAAGTCAAATGTCATGGTTTCTATTCCTCGGGTGTACCTGACAAGAAGTAGGGTCGCCTGTCCAACCTCATGGATTTTATTCTGTTGTCCTGTTTCCTCCAACTGCTAAAGACGCCTAGTTCGCAAGCCAATTATTGAAATACAATTGAACCATATGTTAGTCCCAAAATGACCTGGTTTGTGTCGAGTGGACATTAAACCCCATTTCTCTCTCTCTCTGTTTCAATAGATTTAATTATTAAAAAACCCCGCCGCCATTTCTTACAGCATGAACCTTGCGACAATCATCTACACACCAAGATAGAGATTTTAATGGCCGACTTGGAGGCGGAGAGAGAAAATAGTTGTACGCTAGTAATTGATCTAGAAGAAGCCAGGAATGAGAACTATGCAGACAAAGATACCATTAATAGAGTATGTATTATGCCAGGGGGCCATCCATAAAGTACGTACGTAAAATTCAGACCCCCCCCCCCCCCCCCCCCTGTACGTACGTTTTGCCATTGAATTTAAGCACCTGTACGTTTTTGGCGTGACCCCCCCTCCCCCCTTCAAGCGTACGTACTTTATGGATGGCCCCCAGGATATTTCATTGATTGAACACTGAACACAGCTAGGGGGAAGGGGGGGGGGCGAATGGTTAGCACTATCGTTAGGTCCGTCATTGAGTCAACTGGAATCGTTTTGATTCCCCTGTTGTACGTGACAAGGATTAGGGTCACCTGTCCAACCTCATGGGTTTTCTTTGTGTTTTTATTAGAATTCATCATTAATGTATGATACAGTTTGGGGTAGCCATGGTGACTGCTCACTAACCAAGAGGTCCTTCGGATAGGACAAAATACATGAGCCTATATGCCTGTCAGCGTTCACATTAAACAACACTCAATATTATTCAAATACAGATCTATCTTTTAGTTGTTAACAAAAATTTGGTGCAATATATAGATGAACACTTTGGAAGTCCTTTAGCAGATAAAACAATAACAACATACTAATTAACAAGAAAGATGAAAGATGTAATAATGATATATAGACAACAAGTAGAAACCATTACAGAAGATAACTCAATAACAACAATTAATTAACCAGGTCAAAGATAACAATTGGAACCATGTTGCAGAAAAACCAAAGAGTAAAGATTCCCTATATTTTTATTTTCAGCTCATGACTGATGTTTTTAAATTAAAGAAAGATGCTGAGAAAAATGCTCTTTGGCAGAATAAAGCAGAAAAAAACAATGAAGAATATTTCAAGAAAATACAACAGTTACAAAAGGAGAAAAGAATAGTAATATATTTTTATACGCCTGCATTTAAATAGGGTCGGATATTGGGGTCACCACAGTCCGTCCGTCGTGGTTAAGGGTCCTGAGATGACAAAACCTATTTCTAATAATTTTTGCTAAAGTCATGGCCCTTGATCAATTTTAACAGTCTTATGGACGCTCTAATTAAATAATTTGAAGATGTTATTTCTCATATTGTACCAAATAATGAAATGAAATGTAGTTTAACGTCCTACTGTTCTGCTCAGACTGGGTCAATGAAGACGGGCATACGCCATACAGTCTGCTTTGAGGGGAATTTTGTTCGGACAGCGAGACTACGTCCTACTCTTAAAGTGAATGGAAATAACTTTGGCGCGTTGGATCATATATGTGCCGCGCTTCGACCTCCAGCTGGCCGACCACCTCTGGCTTGCGGCTGTGGTTTCGAACCCTGGTGTGAGCGTATGTGGCATAGGGGCGCCTTCTCAACCTCTTGGGCTTCCTCAGGACATTCCAGTTTCCTCCCACGGCCAAAGGCCCCTACATGCTAGCGAATTATTGAAATAAAATTAAACCATATGTAAGTCCCAAAATGACCTAGTTGTGTTGAGTGGAGGTTAAACCCCATTTCTCTCTCTTTCTCCCTCTCTCTCTCTCTCCTCTCCCTCTCTCTCTCTCTCCCTCTCTCTCCCTGGATCATATATACCCTGATAAAACCTACCAAGTTATGTATGATTTATATATACAGATAGAAGAAGAAAAGATCGCCTGTCAAACGAAACAGTGGGACTTGGACGAAGAAAAAAATAACCTCTTCCATAAAAATCATGAATTGGAGAGAAAATTAGAAAGATTCAAGAGAGAATATGAAAAACTTAAAGATGATATTATGGTAGGTAAGCCTAATGTGTAGTTGTTATCACCTGGGGGTGGGGTTGGGAGTGGTGTTGGGGTCTACTGGGGGGGATCTACTCGGCGGTTGGGTCCACTGGTTAAATTTTTGATTGTGAAATCATACGGGAAAAAAATCTGGACTATGATGGAAAGTAATGAAGTTAGCACACATATTCCCAGCGCCAAAAAAAAAACAAGATATAATTTCCTCCAAAATAATTGTTAATTTTATATTTATAAGAAAATTTTTATAAGACCTAATGTGTTTTTGTTATCACTAGAGTGGGTGGGTGGGTGGGTGGGGGGGTTTGGGTTGTCTATTCTGGTGGGTTTGGTGGTCTACTGGGGAGTTGGATGGTCTACTGGGGCGGGTTGGGGAGTCTACTGGGGGTTGGGGAGTTTACTGGGGGGTTGGGTGTTCTACTGGGGGCCAGTGGGGGCTGTGTCTACTGGGGGGGGGGGAGTATGGGTGTCCGTAAAAATCATAAAGTCTGTCATTGAGTAAAGTGGTGTGATTTCGATGCCCCACTTGTACATGACATGGAGTAGGGTTGCCTGTCCAAGCTCATGGGCTTATTGAAATTAAATTGAACCATATGTTACTCCCATATATATGTCTCTCTCTCTCGGGACTAACATGGTTCAATTTTATTTCAATAATTTGCTTATTAAGCGTGAATTCAGTTTGTTCGCGATTTCTAATAAACCCCACAAAAAACACTGAACATGATTGATAAGAAATTACAATAAAAATATTAGAAGTTGAATAGAGATCACTTTTAATACAACTAACATTAGGTTGTTTAATAAGTGGATGACAATTCAGACAGCACCGACAGAAAAAATATGTATTTAACACGTTCGTTAGTTTGAAGAGCGCACAACGTATGCCAACCATTTCCGGTATTAACTCATATGCCAGCCTACGACTTGTAGTGCGACACTTGCTAATGGCCATTTTTACCGGATGTTCTTTCAGTGCCGCATCATATAATACGGTTCATCACCATTGCCGAGGATTTATATTAATATACCAAGTTAATAATGTTTACTACGAGTATACTCGTAGCAGCACAGGCGCGATAACCACGACTAAGAGTATACTCATAGTCAGCAGTCAACGTGTTAATTAGCATATTAGACAATTTGCAGTCTTATATATAATTTTCCTGGTAATGATTTATTTTTCCAGGTCATTTCTTATTTTATACTTTCAGAGAAAATTAAGTTTATTATAACACAAGGAAGGGAGAACAACTTCCTACTTGTGAAAAGTTTTCCTTGTCGTTCATCGAAGCTCCTTGATATTTATTTGATTGTAATGACAAATATTTAATTATTATATATGAAATTGCACAATATCTTGAATGTTAAGGCCTGCAAGAGAATTTCATTTGTTACAAAACATTGTCACTTTTCATGGGGGGTGGGGGCAGAGACCTATTCGTACCCCCTTCCGATTCTAAGGGGGAACGCATCCCCCCTAAACCTGTCCCCCCCCCCTAAATCCACACCCATGCTAAATAGAGCAGTAGTTGTTTTTCCATAAAGATTATAGTCACAACAATGTAGTTAAACAAGCGAATTATTGAAATAAAATTAAACTCTATGTTCTCTCTCTCTCTCTCTCTCTCTCTCTCTTCTCTCACGCTCTCTCTCTCTCTCTCTCCATAAAGATTATAGTCACAACAATGTAGTTAAACAAGCGAATTATTGAAATAAAATTAAACTCTATGTTCTCTCTCTCTCTCTCTCTCTCTCTCTCTCTCTTCTCTCACGCTCTTTCTCTCTCTCTCTCCATAAAGATTATAGTCACAACAATGTAGTTAATGCACATTTTCATTTTCTATTTTTTCAGAACGGTTTCACCCCCGAAATGGTAGTTAGATTATTTAACACATATTTGTTTTTATATTAACAAACTTATGCTTGACGTATTTTCTTATGTATAAGACACAATGGCTTAAAATTAGAAGTGGATGGAAAGAAAAAAAAAGAAATTGTTAATAAGGCCTGACCACTTTCATTTCTAGTTCATCAGGGTGTTTGTAAATAGGGGTGGGGAGGGTAGCAAAGTGGGTAAGACGCTGGCTCTTTAGCCTGGAGGTCGACATCTTCAAAAGAACGCTTGATCTAGCTTTAACTACATACATCTTATCAAGGCCTTAACGTATTACCCTGCATATTTCAGCACTAATTTAGCAAATCTTAAAAAAATATAAATCTTATTTAGATGTCACATATCAGATGCACAGATCCCAATTTCAGTTAAAATATGTGTCTTATACATCAGAACAAGAGAGAATATCGTGCAAGAATTTATTCTCACCGTTAATACTAACATTTCCTGCGAAAGATATGTTGCCTAGTAACCTATCATTGCATTTGAATGGCTATATTTCTGTTTTGTATCATTGCTTTTTTTTCACAGTTAGCAATTTTTTAAGACTAGACAAAAAATATCTTCATTTTCCTACATAACATCGTCATAAAGTAAATATGCCAGTAACCTTGAAAAATATAAATAAAGAACAAATTTGAGAAATGGTTTACAGCAGGAATGTTACAGGATCAGGAGCGCTGAGGGTTAAACCAAAACGAATGATCATATAGGTATCATTATACTACATGTAAGCTGAGATGCACATAAAAGGGCATCTGCCAGGGTCCAGTAAATGACCTCCAAAATGGGTAATACTCATGCATTAAAGGCACAGTTCGAAACCAAGTTTAGCTGTTACATAACGCATGATAAGCTGTTACATAACGCATGTTTAGCTGTAACATAACACATGTTAAGCTGTTACATACTGCATGTTTAGCTGTTACATAACGCATGATTAATTGTTACATAACACATGTTAAGCTGTTACATACCACATGTTTAGCTGTTACATACCACATGTTTAGCTGTTACATAACACATGTTTAGCTGTTACATAACACATGTTAAGCTGTTACATACTGCATGTTTAGCTGTTACGTAACACATGTTAAGCTGTTACATACTGCATGTTTAACTGTTACATAACACGTGTTAAGCTGTTACATACCACATGTTTAGCTGTTACATACCACATGTTTAGCTGTTACATACCACATGTTTAGCTGTTACATAACACATGTTTAGCTGTTACATAACACATGTTAAGCTGTTACATACCACATGTTTAGCTGTTACATACCACATGTTTAGCGGTTACATACCACATGTTTAGCTGTTACATAACACATGTTAAGCTGTTACATACTGCATGTTTAGCTGTTACATACCACATGTTTAGCTGTTACATACCACATGTTTAGCTGTTACATACCACATGTTTAACTGTTACATAACACGTGTTAAGATGTTACATTTTACATAACGCATGTTTTGTATATTTATAATAATAACAAACTTTATATTTTATGACATTAATCACTTACTATATATTAAATATTATAATATCTTTCATCAATATACGCTAATTAATCACGAGCAACTGTATTCATTTTAATTTAGCTTTTCAAGAAATTTGATGCTGTTTTTCAATTTTTCTTCTCATTGTTATATGTCCAGATTGAAATGTGGTCGTATATTGTCGTTGCTCCCGTCCAGTGTCTACTTGTAATCAGATTTTAGTGAATTGTAAATGTTATCGTTTCTGACTAAAGAAAAAAATATGCGACAACCCTCATTGACACCACAGACGACTTAGCAGCTGTGGACTTATATTTTGTTGCCTGGCATTAAAATTCTATTTTCAACCATTTATGCGGCACCTGGCCAATCCTTTTGCTATCAATTTCCTTAATTTAAATACGAGACTGAGCAACTATTTGAAAAGGGCAGCCGCTGTGGTCCTGTGAGTAAGATGGTGGCTCTCCAACCGGGTGGTCCTGTGAGTAAGATGGTGGCTTGGCAACCGGGTTGTCCTGTGAGTAAGATAGTGGCTCGCCAACCGGGTGGTCCTGTGAGTAAGATGGTGGCTCGCCAACTGGGTGGTCCTGTGAGTAAGATGGTGGCTCGCCAACTGGGTGGTCCTGTGTTCGATTTCATTTTTGGTCTCCAAAGTTCATCAGGGTTTTCCCTCGTTGGTTTCTCCTTGTCAGTGTTGCAGGACAGAGGGGCCTGGCAAGTGAAAATATATGGTCGTTCAGATGGGGCAAAAATAGGGGGTCAGGTATACTCAATGGCATGCACTTGAGACAGTTGAAATTTGATATAAGAGGTAGGTTGTAATGCCCATTGTCCAGACGAAATTTCCCTCATAGCACACTGTATGGCATATGGCCGCGTTCTTCATTAACCCAGTCGGAGCAGAAAAGTAGGATGTTAAACCCCATCATTTTGTTAAACTTGTTATTTTTTTTATAACTTTAGAGGGAACGACTGAATACTTTTAGGCAACAGAAAAAGAAGAAGGCGGTTCTACCTCCTAGTTCTGTTGATGAAATGACGTCGAGTTCATTAAGAAATTATGCTATCAGTAAGTAACTGTAATATCCTAGTTTTATACAGCCTAGTTTTATAAACACTTTACTGACCAGTTTTTTTTTTAAAGGAAACTCTGTGCAAACCTTACAGAGAGTAGTGACCCTGCCTTGACGAGGCTACTGTGATCGAAATATGCATTTTTTTTCACTATCTCAAGAATTTGTTTTTTGTGTATTTTGTACAAATTGAGCAGTCCATATGCTGATTACACTATTTTGCCTGATTACACTATTTTGCCTATATCGTTTTTTTAGGACTTTGAATTTTGTCTAATGGTTTGGATTGCTCGTACTTGGTTTTATTTTTATTTTTTCCTTATGCTTTCCAAACAAGTGTAATGGATAGTGATGACTAGTAATCTTGTTAATTATTTCTATAGCCCAACAGAAGTCGTCAACATTACCACCGCCCGTCCCTTGTTCTGTCAATACTGAAAAATATGATAGCATTGGTTATTGTGGCTATGACAACGAACCTACGAGAGACACAATCAAAGCCAGACCTGCCGTAGAGATTAAAGCCAGGCCTGATGTCGCGATTAAACCCAGGCCTGCCGTAGAGATTAAACCCAAGCCTGTCGTAGATATTAAACCCAGGCCTGCCGTAGAGGTTATAAAAAAAAGCTTGGAGAAGTCTGACTCAACCATAGCGCAGTCAGGTTATCTAGATGATGACTACGGTGACCATGGTGACAACGACGGAGAAGAAGAAGAAGACGAAATCTACACAGATTTTCAAAGTAGGTCTATTAATGTGTAGAGGTTTGTTTAGATAGGCCTTATCTGTATTATGGAACTCGATCCATCCTAATCATCCCCTTAAAACTCCAAATCAACAGACATTTTCAAACACAGACTTAAAACATATCTGTTCCAGTTATACTTTGGAACTGAAGATCCATCATAAACTGGTGAGGTTTTGATTCCCCGCTTGTACTCGTAGGGTAACCTGTCCAACCTCATTGGTTTTCTCCAGGTTTTGCAAAAAAAACCTACTGGCAAGCGAATTATTGAAATAAAATTAAACCATATATTCGTCACGAAATGACCTAGTTTTTGACGAGTGGATGTTAAACCCCATTTCTCTCTCACTCTCTCTCACTCTCTCTCTCTCTCTCTCATTGTCCCAGTCCGTGCTGAAAAGCAGGACGTTAAACCCCATTTTATATTTAACTATATTTTCAGGAACCAACTTCATGCATTCGATGAGCTGTTCATCAATCTCATCGCAGGAATCAAGTCTACCAGAGTACTTTGAGATAGATGATATACTGGTTCCTAATTCACCAGCTAGGATATTAAAAGTGTAATTAACTTTCAGATATTATATGATAGATATGGCATATTAAAAGTGTTAGCGAGTGCCAGGATATGATGGGGTTGGGATGGCCTAGTGGTCTAGAGTGCCGCGCTTGGACCTCTAGCTGTTTCAAGTCCTGATGTGAGCGTATGTGGCATAGAGATAGGGGCACCTTCTCAACCTCGTGGGTTTCCCGCGGGCACTCCGGTTTACTCCTATTGCTAAAGACCCCTACACGCAAGCAAATTATTAAAAATAAAATTAAACCACATGTTAGTCCCGAAATGACCTAGTTGTGTTGAGTGGATGTTAAACCCCATTTCTCTCTCTCTCTCTTGCTATGAAATGATGGCATTTCTAGAGGAGGGGGCTGGACGCAACTGGGATTTTTTTGTGCGGGGGCCTGGGGCCTGTACCCCATGGTCCCCCATGGTTAATCTGGCCCTGGTTAATAGAAAGGTTTCGCAAATTACCAGTTACACATACATGTAGATAAGTGTAAATGGAAACTGTCATTATGACATTTCGCTAAATTACAGTTACACTTCATAGGTGGTGGGGGATCATGTGGCTAAGTGGGTAAGGTGCTGGCTCGCTAGCCTGGAGGTCAGGTGTTCGATCCCTGCATTGGCCGAGAAAGTTCATTTCAATTTTCTGGCATGATTTCCCCTTGTCAGTGATGCAGGCATAGAGCCCGACAAGGACAGCTGCCTAGTCATTTTTTAATCAGATTGACCATCATCAGATTTTTTTTTTAAATTGTCCAAGAACCAGAATATTTCTTATGTTTAGCCGTTTTTTATGTATAATATCAATATATTTTAAAGGTATGAGAAAGAACATCCAGTACTATTTTATATATAATATTGATATATTTTAAAGGTATGAGAAAGAACATCCAGTACTTTTTTATATATAATATTGATATATTTTAAAGGTATGAGAAGGAACATCCAGTACTATTAAATGTTAACACGTTAAACTCCGTGAAACTGACGTGTAACGGTGATCAGATAGAAGTGATGAATTTACAAATTGATGACGCTAATATCTCGATAGGAGACATTATCGTACAGGTCAGTTCATTTTTTTCCTTAGTTCTCAATATATAAATTAATTTGGGAATCACGGTGGCTAAGTGGTAAGACGCTGGCTCACTAGCGTGGAGGTCGGGTGTTCAATCCCTGCATTGGCCGAGAAACTTCATCAGGATTTTTCGACGTGATTTCCCCTTCTCATTGGTACAGGACGAAGGGCCTAACAAGGACAGCTGTGTAGACATAGGAAAGGTCTCCTCAACCTTATGCGACTTTTGTCAATCAAATATTGAAACGATCGACCATTTGTTTATACACTGTCGCTATTCCCAGAACCTATGGGCTTCACTAAATGAAATTTTGCCAAAAAACAGGATCTATAGTAATCTGACATCCTCTGTCATCCATTTTGGATACTATACTGGACACGAAAACATCGGCAATTTCAAAAACCGACCTGAGCTTTCCTTTGTGAACCATGTGATAATATTAACCAAATATTATATTTACAAGACAAAACTTGCATCCAACCAACCAACTAAAGAAGGATACATTGCCTTTCTACATTCAAACGCAAAGATAGACTCACAAGTAGATGAGCACAATTTAGAAAAGTGGAAATTTCTTTAAAGCCACTGATCTCCCTCGTATTGTTTATTTTATAAAAATCATGAACTGATTGTAATGTTGAATGTGTCTACATCATTATGAACTTGTATGTTAATATATATATTACTGTATCATATTACGTATTACTGCCAAAAAACCAGTTTAAAAAAAAAAAAAAAAAAAAAAAAAAAGATCTGTGTGACATTAAACCCTATTTCATTTCATATAAATATTTTTTATTCGCTCACATTTAAAACCAAGGAAATGTTTTTTTTCCCCCGCGCCTTAATTTTTTTTATCAATTCTGTTCCATTCTTGAATAGCGTATTAAAACATCTGTTTATTAGAAATTCGGTGGTCTAGAGGTCTAACGCGTGTTGTAAGGTCTGTCATTGAGTCAAGTGGCGTGGTTTTGATTTCTCTCTTGTGCATGACAAGAAGTAGGGTCACTTGTCCAACCAAGCGAATTATTGAAATAAAATTGAACCATATGTTAGTCCCGAGAAGACATAGTTCATGTCGAGTGGACGTTAAACCCCATTTCTCTCTCTCTGATAGGGAATCACCCGGCTAAGTGGGTAAGCACTGGCTTGCTAGACTATCGAGAGAGAGAGAAATAGGGTTTAACGCAGGGCTTCCACTTCAAAATTTTCCCAAACGGTCATTTTTCTCACGTAGAAAGTGGTGCTTTTTTTAGCACATAATAAGAAGCCAAAAACTTCATGCTATCGGAATGTCGATCAGCTTTAATTGGGTCAAGGACAGTCACACAAAAATTCAATCTCACATCGACATTTATAACCACCCACCCATCTCCATAATAAATAAAAGAGCATAATATTATGTAATCAATTATTATCATTTATTTATTTATACATTTATAAAATATAACAATGTACATTTATACATCGATAGGACAATATTTTCGTAATTTATTTACAACACCACTCGTATGTAATGGGCGTTTTTTTTTTACCCGATTTCCATTTCTGTAATGCACGTGCTGGTTGAAATTCGGCACGTTTGAGTCCCTCCGTAGATATCCTCACTAGTTAGTCAAAGGTTTCCATGCTCAAAGAACATCGCAACTTGGGTTTTATCACATTTTAGCGTATGTGACAAATTCGACTGTTGACTATTTCTCCATACACGGGGAAAAAGTAGTTCCGATTATTTAGCTCATGTAAATAATTTAAAGTCATAAAAATGTACAATAATTAACATAATTCTTAAACTTATCAATATGTTAACTCGTATTGGTATTTTGTGAGCTCAAATAATATCGAGCTAGTATTTTAACTCTATAACATGTAAAAACATTAGCACGTATTTCAATATGGCCGACACCGTGAAAGCGCATTGTTTCAAGCAAATTGACGTCTATCAATTGTGATGTAAAAGAAAAATATGGATTAAAAATACACCCGACAATACATCTTTTGTGCGGGATTATCATTTCTTAACCACGGGAAATATTTGTGAGTGACCATTTAGCAGAGAATTTACGACTAACTTTGTTTTTTGAAGCGGAACTGTGGGATTCATTGACGGAAATATCATCGTCCCGCTTTCGTTTGTTATTTTGGGAGGTGTGAAATTTCAACATTTTGAAATGATATAGAGAATGCTAACATTTCTGATATTCGCGACGTTGACATGATTAACTCTTGAAGGCCTAATCAAGAGAAGACATCAAAAGAAAAAGGTTTTAATTTGTTTGATGTTGATACAGTAAATATGCCCGCACGGCTGATGAAAGTCGGCAAATATATGCTGTAACAGCGCAATTTTAAAGAATGATCACAGTATTACTAATTATAAAACAAAACACACCTAAGTACATGTAAATTGGTTAAATGTTGAGCGTTAATTTGTTTGATGTTGATCCCCCGTTGCGTTGATTGTGAGTACAGCAATATACACAAGGATAATTGATTGGCAGTGGTTTCAATTCGTGGACTACTGAACACTGTTAATTTTATTACACCCTACCGTTTACACCACGACACGCACAGAGTTTCGTCGTGTCCAGAATTTTATGATTTAGCACAAAATATGCTATTTTTCCGGCATGCAAAATGACCTACGGGTCTGCTCGGGTGTAGGTCATTTTCCAGAGCCGTAGGTCCCGACCGGCATATACGGCCGAAATGGAAGCCTTGGTTTAACGTCCACTCAACACAACTAGGTCATTTCGGGACTAACATATGGTTTAATTTTATCTTAATAATTCGCTTGCGTGTAGGGGTCTTTAGCAGTGGGAAGAAACCCACAAGGTTGAGAAGGCGCCCCTTTCTCAATGCCACGTAAGATCACATCATGGCTCAAAACCACAGCTGCCCAGCCAAATTTCCCTCATGCACACTGTATGACATATGCCCGTCTTCATTAGCCCAGGTTAGGTGCAAAACAGTTGGACGTTAAACCCCATTTCATTTCTCTCTCTCTCTCTGATATCGATTGAAGCTGCTTTAAAGGACCTAAGTCCGTAACTAAAACGCCTCTAAAATCTTTAACATCGAAAACACGAATTTTTAGCCATTTTAAATCAACATTGATGATGTAAACTTACCGGGAAAAGATAAGCTTCTGATATTCGATGTTTAAGATAAAATATTTTTTTTTAACATTGGTACACGAGTCGTGTACCATAGTGTGCTTCAGTCCCAGTTTTAATAAGAGACTTAAGGAGCGAGGCTAGACATATTGCAACATACCATACGGCGTATGTTGACTGGAATAACCAGGCGCTATAGAAATTTGCACAAGATTGAGCCTGCATGGCTTATTTCGCCGAACGTAACTGATTTGAAATTGGATAAAAACGGAAACCATTGAATGTAAATCAGTTTATATACATTCATATTACAGTATTATATGCGTTGCGACCCACTTTTGACAATTTCTATGTCCCAAATGTTACCGATTTAGCCCCTTTAAATGAACAATCAATACATAACAGTGTAGTAAATTATAAACAGTTGTTTTTTATCGGCTGATTATATTAACAGATAAAATATCGTGTAAAAGGAGAGGATATTGCGGAGGTATTAAATGGCATGACATTAGACGAAGCTAACAAGGCCGTACAGAAGTGTATTGAATCAAAACCAGATATCGTGACAGTGTATATCATACCAGGTAACTATGGAAACCAGAGTTCTTTTTATTTTTCTGTAGAAGCAGACGGATGGACGATTGAGGTGTGTATGTTGGGGGGGGGGGGGTGCTCTCAACTAGAACACCCCTGGTTCGAATCCTGGTGTGAAAAGAAACAGGACCCAGAGGTGTCAGGGGCCAATCCGTTAAGATTGAAAAGAAAAAAATCTGAGCTAATTTTGTTCGATGATTGATGAAGAGTGGTCTTTTTTTTTTTGAATTTCAACTGTCAAGAGTTCTTTTACATGCATGTCATTGTGTACACACCAGAGAATCCTGTGGTACTTTCTTGATCAATACCAGAAATGATGCCACTACCTTTCTCACTGAGCCACTGTGGCTCCATGGGTAACAGCAGTGTGTTTCCTCCTTCTTCTAATTCCCACCTGCACACAAGGAAATTGTCAAAATAAATTGTACCATGATGTAGACTGAGCCTCCAAGCAGTGGGTTTTCTCTGTGGTAATAAAGTGTACCTAAATCCGCCTTAATGCTGTGGAAACAAGTGACTGTTGAATCCACTCTGCTAAACTAGACTAAGCCATCACTTACTCTTCACCACTTACTCTTCATCATGGTTAGGGGGGTTGGGATGGCCTAGTGGTCTAGAGTGCCGCGCTTCGACCTCTAGCTGGCCGGCCACCTCTGGCTTGCGGCTGTGGTTTCGAGCCCTGGTGTGAGCGTGGAGATAGGAGCGCCTTCGCAACTTCGAGGGTTACCTCCGGGCATTCCTGTTTCCTCCCACTGCTAAAGACCTCTACAAGGCGAAATATTGAAATTAAATTAAACCATAAGTTGGTCCCAAAATGACCTAGTTGTGTTGAGTGGACGTTAAACCCCATTTCTCTCTCTTTCTCACCATTGTTAAACTATTAACAGAACACAGTTTTTATGGGATACAATCACTAGTTTATGTTTTAACTATTTTAAGTCATCACTTAATCTTCCAGTAAGCCATTATGTTTAGCCTACACAATTATATCATCACATCATCCAGTTTGTACGCGCGAATGTATCATTAATCTTCCAGTAAGCCATTTTTTAATGTCTTATATTTACAGGTTCAAAATCTAAAAAACAATTTTTAGACCAGGGTAAATTTTACATCAGGTAAATTTAATCATAAATTATAAACATTGCAAGGTACAACGTATAGTCCTTCGGATGGAAAACTGAATACCTGTGAACACATTTGCGTGCACAAAAAAGACCTTGTGACATATGAAATAAGAGTATGCTGTAGATTGTTGCTGTCGGGGCAAACTTTCCCTCATAGCACGTTTTATTTGTGAACTACAAAACAAGGAAAACATTAATAATATGTCTATGGACTGTTTACAGTCTAATGCATATTTATAACGCACACAGTTCCAAGGCGCTGCACAGTCTGGATGTCATAACAGGCTGTAAATAGATGAGTTTTTAAATTAGTTTTGAGTGTTTCTAGGCTTGATGACAGTTTAATGTTCCGCGGTAAATGAATTCCACAAAACAGGCACAATATGAACAAACTATCTGTATCCAAATGATTTGAGTTTATATTTTAGAATTATAAGATGTTCTTGTTGAGAATATGCATACCCCCAAAAAATAAGGAATTTGTGATGTTTTTGATACATTTAATTTACAAATCAGTCCTTCCCGTTTAAGGGGAGCTTTTGCTCCTGCTCCTCTTGACGCATGTTGGCTCGTCTTTGAAGGAGTTATTAAAGACTCCTGCAAATTATTCAGATTAATATACTACTTTCAGTTTTTGTTTACTTTTAAACTGCATATATTCACGGTATCAGGAGCTTTTTATGGCTCCTGTACAATTTTATAAACATGAAGGACTGTTTTGTTATGTTTCAAGGGCAGAATTGTAAAAAGGCCTGGCCTAATTTCTTGCCCTAATAAAGATATTATTATTATTATTATTATAACATATTAATGAATCTTGTCATATCGTATGTTTTTATTCTGTTAGAACGAATATTGAATATAAAGCAACAGAATATTTACCAGTGGTAGATGGTGAGATTGTTTTTGTTCAAGAAATGAAAGGAAATGAACATTGGTATGCCGTGAAAACGGATCAGAAATCGGGTAGACTGATGAAAGTTGGTGGCCATATTCCAAATATGGAAGAGTAAGTACAAGCTTTCTTTTATCCTTATTTCTGTTGGTCAAGAAAGTCCTCGGGATCTATGGGCCTAGTTTCATCCACCTATAGGCCTAGTTTTATTGATCTATGGGCCTAGTTTCATCAATCCTTTTATCTTTACTTCTGTTAGTCGAGAAAGTTCATCGATACTTTCCTACATGTTTCATCGTTATATGGGCCTAATGTCATCGATCTATGGGCCTAGTTTCATCAATATATCGATATATGAGCCTAGGTTCATCGATACTTCCCTACATGTTTCATCGTTATATGGGCCTAGTGTCATCGATCTATGGGCCTAGTTTCATCAATATATCGATATATGAGTCTAGTTTCATTGATCTATGGGCCTAGTTTCATTGATCTTTGGCCCTAGTTTCAATCCAATCTATGAGATTATCTGGTGATTTGATTTTGTTTTCGTAATTCAATGTTAAATAATAAATCTGAGTACAAATTATCGTGGATTTAGCCTTGAGAAGTATCATATTTTAACGAAAATGCACAATTCCCGACATTATAGCTACGTTATCTGCAGACAGGTGAACAGTACTGGTAGCATCCAATCAGAGATTGGGACATAGGGAACCCCACGGCAACCATGACATTGGACAAACCTTGAACTTTGTAACTCGATTATCACATTTTGACATTTTAACTTGAAAGTGTGAGACTTGGTATTCGCGACGACCAAGGAATCTGATATGCTCACAAGCTGGGCTTATACCCAATCAAACTTAGTGCCGAAATATTCAGGGTATTACATGAAGGGGCTTGATAAGATGTGCGTAGTTAAAGCGCGATTAAGCCTTGCCTTCTATTGGAGATTGTTGAACGTGGCAAGAAGTAGGGTCGCCTGTCCAACCTCGTGGGTTTTCTCCAGGTCCTCCGGTTTCCTCAAACTGCTAAAGACCCCCTACGCGCAAGTGAGTTATTGAAATAAAATTAAACCATATGTTAGTCCCGAAATGATCTAGTTTGTGTCGAGTGGACGTTAAACCATATTTCTCTCTCTCTCTCTATTGAAGATGATGGATCCTTTAACATTGATTAAACTTGAATTTTGTAGAGCTAAGAAGTTAATGCAACCTAGTTCTAAAACAGATTCACAGACTGCAACATTACCAAGAGCAGCACCATTACAAAGAAATGGCGCTTTCAGAATGAGAGATGGTAAGAATTTTATAAACCTTAAAGGAGAACACGTGTCGAAAAAAATTAAGTTTCTAAAAATTTTAAGTTATGACAGTTTTTGATTGTTTGAAGCCTTGCCTTTGAGTCCCCAGAAACAAAATATAAAAAAATTCAGGGTTTTTTTTATTTAAAAAAGTACTTTTTCGGGCAATTGGTAACATTTCTGAACCTGTACATGTCCGAATTATGATAAAATAACGTCTAAAAAATCCTGATTTAAGCCTCTACAAAGAAATGTTGCTTTCAGAATGAGAGATGGTTAAAATTTTATAAACCTTAAATATTACAAAAAATTTTTGTAGTTAAGTTTTAACAAGGTTAATTATAATGTCAATATTGTCTGAAGAAATTGCTCCTGATAGTCTGGGAGCCATAGTGATTTGGTTGGCATGGCACTGGTTCACTAACAAAGGCAGTCTAGGTTTCAATCCTGACAAAAGACTATAAGCTTTAGTGCAGCATTTTTTATCTAGCACATGACGTATGCATGTTTCACTAGGGACCAGGTATCATTCAGATTTAATGAAAAATGGAAAGAAACTGAGCTTTTCATCTAGAATCTAATACACCTATCAAGTTAATAGATTGCTGTCCAGAAAGTGTTAAATGCCGTCAAGATTTATATAAAAATGCCCAGTTTGTGCTACCATGTAGTTTAGGAAACATTGTTTAGTTTTGACATCGGTGTTTAGATTAGCCCACTTGGTGAAGAAAGTAGGAAGTTAAACCCCATTTCATTTGTATTTGTAGAAAATCGATGTATTTGTAGAAAATCGATGTATTTGTAGAAAATCGATGTATTTGTAGAAAATCGATGTATTTGTAGAAAATCGATGTATTTGTAGGAAATCAGAGTATTTGTAGAAAATCGGTGTATTAGTAGATAATCAGTGTATTTTTAGGAAATCAATGTATTTGCTTGAGAATGAAAGAATTGTAGTGAAATGTTCAAAGAAAAGACCATTTTTTTAAAATTAGTACATATATTGTATATATATTTTTTAATTAGTACATATATTGTATAATATTTTTTTGTATGATTCTTTCTGTAATTGTTTTATTTTTACAGGTAAACCAGGTTACAGTTCACCTTATACTGTTGTCATGCCAATGAGAGGTAATGAATATGTGACATATTTCAAAGGGGGAGGGGGGGTGGCAAATGGTTAACACTTGTACGTTGGATCAGATGGACTGTCATTGAGTTAACTGGTGTGGTTTCGATTACTCACTTGTACGTGACAAGGAGTATGGCTGCCTGTGGAACCTTGTGGCTTTTCTGCAGGTCCTCTGGTTTCCTGCCTTTGCTAAAGAACTGAATTATTGAAATAAAATTGAACCATATGTTAGTCCAAAAATGAAATGGAACCATATGTTAGATATTCATGTAGTGGAGGCCATCGAAAGTATAAAAAAACCAAAACGAAATATAAATCTGTCTTTTGACCAGATTGATGTTAAATCTACTTGTAATGGCATTGTTTATCCCCTTTTTATTTTGTAGCGTGCACACCTTTGCCAATTTCGATTCGAGGACCTGACATGCTTGTGTCAGCCATCTTGGATACCCTGAAGTTAACGGCATCAGATTGGGTTAAAGTTATCAGTATGTATTCATATATTTATATTATGTACTCTTAATGTAATGATTTAAGTTGTGGTCACATTTCTGTCTAGTCGTTTGGATGGGATGAAAAACCAAAGTCTCGTGTATGGACCGAATCATATAAATTAAACAAGATTTAGCTAAATGTTAAGGCCCTGGGTTCAAAAAGCATTCTCAGCCTTAAGTTAAGAATTTATTCAACTTTAGTCAGAAACACAAAACTTTGCACATAGTTTTATAAAGGCCTATATTTGAGTTACATAAAGGTGAACAATTTCGAGTAAATTCTTAACTTAAGTCTGAGAATGCTTTGTGAACTCGAAGCCAGAACTTACAGTTATGCAGACTGCTATCCATCTGCCACACTTTTATGACGTGTGCTTCACGTCATATGTCACTAAAACTGATGACATATTAATGTCTAAATGTAAATGTAAAGTTACGAAACCTCTTTAATGTATGTGTTTTCACGTCCTATTTTATGATGCAGACACAGGGCCTGAAAAACATTTACAATCATCATGTTGTAATTATATGTCTGTTAAACATTGCTGGGTAGATTTGTTGTTCAAAGACAATCGTTTAATTTCAATTTGAAAAATCAGTGCAGGGCCTTATGTAGAGTTTTAAAAGTGGGAGTGCATCAGAGAGGTAACTGAAGGGCGCCCTTGAAACCGACCGACTGGTTAGTGTCTTAAGAGCTTTACTGTGTGATCATAATCATCTATATTATTTTATAATTGAAAGATTAACAAATTATTTTTTGGGAATGGTTTAGGGGGGGGGTCGCCATTTCTCGGGACACCTTATTTTTCTGAATTCCCGCTAAATACTGCAATGAATCAGTGGTGAAGACTATGAAGTGTTTATTTTATTATGTTTATTTAGGAAGAAAAAAATGGTCTGAAATGATTCGAGAGGTATTTTTAGCTAGAATACCGTTATTATGAACAGTGGCTATAGCTTGTTTTAGATATCTATAAATGCACCTCTATATCTGTATTTCTGTCGCTGGCTTTTTTTAGTTACCATAGTGATAATATGCCCCCATATCTTTATAAAATCATTCTTCTGTCGTCTATCATTAGCAATACAAGAAAAAAAATTATTCTTATTTTTTGATTGCTGTGCAATCTCTTTTATGAAAATATTAAATTCATTCAGTGACAGGGTACTACTATTCATTGATGGGATTTCTCATGTTCAATGCGATTTTCTAAACGGCTTAAATTGTCTGACCAGGAATATGCCTAATTCGGAAATTGATATAGTTAACTGGATTGTTAAATCTGTTTTATATAGAGCTGATTTGGTCTGAAATTAAAAGGGAGGTAATGCAAAAATAGTGACAATCGAGTAAAAAGGGAGATTTCTTGCAACAAAGTATGAGTCGAATGCATAAGATATTATCTCAACCAACCATGACAGCTAAAACATATTTGTTGTCGGGGGTGACAGATTTGTAACAGGATTTAGTTCTGCGTGACTCGATTGTAATTCTGTCAAATCGGGATCATCCCAGACAGACAATCAAGCATCCCCAAAGTTTGAAGACTAAAGGGAGATAATGATAAAGGGAGGTAATGTAGTCTGAAGACTAAAGGGAGATAATCTGATGAAAACCTTCTGGTGTGCACAAGTTTAAAATTGACTTCACTCTGTATATTTAATCCAAGCTTCATCAGCCTATTAACTATAGCCTATTAGAGTTTCATGCTTCTTTTAACATTGTGCTTACATAAAGCTTGTCTCTCTCTATATAACTCCTATACAACACCAATAGATGTCTATGATTTTCATCTGTCATTTTAATAATTTTTGTTCTTATTTAACTTAGAGATATTTGATTGAACATTTATGCATAGTTATATATAGCAGAGTTACAGAATAATTCAGGAAAGTTATTTTGACAGAATTTATTCAATCTATGCGTATTTATATATTTACAGAAACTTTAAGATATTTTCAATATCATGGGTACATGGCCACAGTAATATTTGAATTTTAATGAATTTTTGAAATTTAAGTATTTCAGAATATGAATATAGTGTACTCCTAATTTTCAATATCATATGCACAAGGCCACAATAATGTTTGGATTTTGGTAAATTTAAGAATTTCAGAATATGAATATATTTTGTTATATTTTGTACCTGGTTTATGCCGAGTAGGACATTAAACCCCATTTGAAATTGAGTTAAGTGAATGTGATTATATATTTTAAGATAATAAACCCCATTTCCCATTTCACCCATCTCTCTCTCTCTCTCTCTCTCTCTCTCTCTCTCTCTCTCTCTCTCTCGAAGAACAGTAGGGTTAAACCCCATCTCTCTCTCTCTCTCTGCAGATCAGTAGGGTTGAACCCCATTTCATCTCTCTCTCTCTCTTCTCTCTCTCCATCAATATTTGATGATTTACATCTTTTATTTATTTATTACAGGATAAACATGTAATCTTTGGTTCATCGTTATCGGTCAGTGATGTAGATTACATGAATCGATGTATCGTTATAAACGTTAAATCAGACAAGAAGAATCACCTCGAGTAAGTTTAACTTTATAATATATTGTTTGTGCAGCCTACAAGAAATTAAGGCTAAAATCGTGCATGATGAATATAAATCGTGCAGCGCCATTAAAGTGATCAAAAATGGAAATGTCAGCAGAATATTCACATTTATTTGGTATTGTATTTTAATCTTGATGATATTTTCAGGAGTATATTTGGTAAAGACATAATTAAAAACTTTGATGGTGGTGACTATAAAGATAGCCTGGGAACAGAAAGGAACAGTAGTGAGTGAATTTATCTTCTTCATTTCTTTGAAAATGGTAGCCTCAGTGTTGCAGGATGGAAAGCTTAGCAAGGACCGTGTCTAGTCGTTTCGGATGGGTCGAAAATTGAGGTGCTGTGTACGTAAAGGGACCTGCGACAGTTGGAATTCAAAATAAGAGTATGCCATAGTGCAGGAAAGAGGTCGAAAAACAGAGGTCTTGTGTACTGGTACATGTTGCCATGCACGTAACAATGGAATTCGATGAAGAAAAAGTGAAAATTCAGTTGTTCAGGCATTTATTGAGTTCTAATTTCCTATATTTTTATTTCCAATTTATTGAGTTTTTGTTTCCTATTTCCTATTTTAATTCTAATTTCAGAAAACTTGGTTTTTGATGAGAGTATTAGTGATAAATCGGACATGTTACGAGTTTTACAGGATCATGTTAAAAGTTTACAGAATTCCATTTTCTGGATCGATGTTAGTCACAAATGGTAACGAAGAAAACTTATGACGCATAATATTATCATCCACACCCACTTAAAACAGAGTTATTTCCCCTGGGTAGTCTCCTCTGAACTAGGGGTGCATGTTATTTAAAGGCTCGATACCACTCTTGTTGTAACTGAATAATATGTCCCAATCTTTATTCTGCTCAACTAATTGTACTATTTTACAATATTCCAATTAATTGATGATACAAATTTCATCTAAATACAACGAATTTAAAAATAACAGTAGGACGTTAAACCCCATTTCATTCATTCATTCCGAATTAAAAAAATTGGAAAAATTCACTCAATGGTTTGAAAAGCCTTACTTAAACCTTTTCAAATGTGACTTGGATTTAAACATATTTTCGAACCCTCTAGACAAGTAAGATAGGATGTAATGGATAATTTACACAACAGATAGGACACTTAAACATCTGGTAGCTAGAATAAGGCTATTATTTATTTTCTGGAGCTGTCAAGCCAGCAAGAGTGTTATTGTCCCTTTAAGGGAATAAAAATTTGTAACTTTTGCCATCACTTTCATTGCACAAAATTCATAGTTCATTATATTACTCATGTTGATCAAATAAAGAACTCTTCTTCAATTCACGATAAATTAATGCCACCATTTTTATATGCCATTTATTTGTAAAAGCACAGATATAAACTTAGTGTAATATCATTGACATAGAGTGCCAAATTTACTTTGGTTTGGCTTATTCACCCTATTTCCCAAAGATGACAAACAACTTCTGGTTACCTAATTCTGGCCCCTGTTGACCCCTATAAAGGTCCTACAAGCAATATTTTAGAACAGCATCCACGCTGGCACCTAGGTACTCAAGTAAAATTTTGGAACAGCAACCCCACTGGTACCAAGGTCCTCAAGATCTAGACAGGGTACAGACCACTGTGTATAATATTTTGACACTTTCATAAGCCTTGTTTACACACACCGTAGTCTTAAATATATACCATCATCCTTCGCTTTGTATAATTTTTTAACATTTCATTTACTGTTCAAATTATTTTAAACATTCATATATTATTTTAACGGAATAATGTCACTTCCCTTATTATTACTTTTAAATGAACCAATGGTTTAAGGCATGCATTTAATATCATAAGATCTGTTATTGAGTTAAATGACGTGATTTCAATCCTGAGCTTGCCCATGACACCTGATGGATATTCTCGTCATCCTCCCTCCAAGTTAGATTTCCCGGTTGTACGTGACAAGGAGTAGGGTCGCCTGTCCAACTTCCTGGGTTTTCTCCGTGTCCTCGATTTTCCTCGCACTGCTAAAGACCCCTACACGCAAGCAGTTCATTGAAATAAAATTGAACCATATTAGTCCTGAAATCAGCTAGTTTGTGTGGAGTGGACATTTAACCCCATTTCTCCCTCTCTCTCTCTCCCTCCATCCATCTCCCTCTCTTTTTCTCTCTCTCTTTATTGTTATAAATAAATGTTCTGAGGTGTTTATCTGCATTTCAGCCATTATCCTTTGTTAATCTTTCATTATCCTATGTATTTCATCAATCACAATATTTAAAATATAATATTTTACTATCATCAGTTGATGTTTGCAATTCTATCACCAAATATTTTGGTATAAAGGGTTTAATGGTTTTGAATTGTTTTTTCTCATAGAATTTTTATACGACGACTTTGTCATGTGGACGTAGTATGCCATCCAGAGGTCCCTCCGCAATTTGCTTGTGGATGCTCTACCGATGACAATTTTTATCCGATTGTTGACGGAACTTGAAATGCAGGTCTATCTCCCAAAGGTGGCTGAGTGGGTAATATGTGGCTCGCAAGCCTGGAGGTCGGGTGTTCAATCCCTGCATTGGTTAAGAAATTTCATCCAGATATTCCGGCATGGTTCTCCCTTGTCAGTGAGGCAGGATGGAGGGCCCGACAATGACAGCTGTCTAGTCGTTCGGATGGGACGAAAAACCGGGATCCCGTGTACACATTGGAGTGCCCGTGAAAGATCCCTTGGCAGTTGGAATTTGATATAAGAGTACGCCATAGTCCCGCTGCCCAAGCAAAATTTCCCTCATGGCACACTGTATGGCGTACGCCAGTCTTCATTAGCCTAGTCAGAAGCAGAACATTTTATTTCATTTCCCTGAGAGCGTCCAGCTTGTTTGCTAAATCTGGTATAATGTAAAGATTTATTTTAAAATACTCATTTGATATTTATTCACATAAAGATGATATTAAACTAAATATGATATGATATAAAAGATATAATTCGTTTTCTAATATTAAATAGTTTGGCCATGAAGAATACCGGTACATAAAAGTACCTTAGGTTTCATAAATAATATAAACCTATAGTATATATATATACACTCTTATATACAAATGAATAAAAACGAAGTAGATCACATAAAAATTAACGATTTTTTTTTCCAATGCAAATAAATATCTTATATTTATTATAAATATATAAAAGTATCCGAAATATACATACACCTATATAAAAATAATTCCATTATTATGTGATCTTAAGGATGATGATGATAAAAAAATAAAAACCTGTCTATTTATCTCATGTCAAATTCATTAAATAAGTATGTGCTCATAGAGCATACAATATTCTATAATAATAATAAAAAGTTCATAATAAATATATCAGTTCTTTGGCTCCAAGTTTTAAGTCTTTTTATTTGTAATGAATTTTAAAAGATGGACAAAGATGTTAATGAATGAGGTCATTGTTTATTTTTGTCCATGATGGCTAAGTGGGTAAGACGCTGGCTTGCTAGTCTGGGGGTTGTGTGTTTGATCCCTGCATTGGCCGTGAAAGGTCATCGGGATTTTCAGACATGGTTTCCGCTTGCAAGTCATGCAGGACGTAGACTGACAAATACAGCTGTCTAGTCCTTCAGATGGGATGGAAAACTGAGGTCATATGTGTACATTGGTGTGCATAAAAAAGATCCCTTGGCACCTAGAATGTGATTTAAGAGGAGGCCAATGTCCCTCATAGCACACTGTATGGCATATGCCTGTCTTCGTTCGGCCAGTCGGAGTAGAGCAGTAGCATGTTAAACCCCATTTCATTTCATTTCGGGTTTTTTTAAAATGAATTTTAAAGAGACACAACATCGTACTGCACCCAACATCAGTGTCGTATCATTTATAATTTGAGCACTTAAAGATACATTAGTTAAGAGCTAAATCAAATATGGCCCCTGATTACTTCATTGATTATGGCCCCTGATTGTACAAAAAATTGGGTTTTAAGCTTGTGAACACAGTAGAGGTCACAATTTAAATCTGCCCCACTTGCAATAGAGTAAATTGAATGAAATTTTCAAATTATTCATATTACATCATCTACTTTCGAACTATTATAGCAAGAATGGCTAGTTCTATATCTATATCTTGAATAATGTAACTTTAACAATATTTTAGATTTGTTTGGTCCCGTTCAGATGTTTGACGAACTGACATGTAACCCAATTTTCTTCCATAATTGTGTAAAGATAATCCATTTGGATCGACCCTTTCATGACGGGTTTTATCTTCCCCGGGATATGTGCATGGTTGCTGAATTCGATTGGTTTGTCGAGGCGGACTTACAATAACGGAGCCACTATTAGGCCCTGGTAACATCTTCGCTTGATCATGGTCATAATGGTCCTGATCATGATGTGGACTTTGTACGCCATTCGGAGCTGCTACTAAAAAAAATAAAAATTCATGAATAAATTATCTTTAATAAAAATTAAAAAAAAAAAAATGCCATAATCTTGATCAAAATTACTATGGTTACTTGATTTATTCAAATGGCATTCAGAGATGTTGATTGGCTGAATGGTCTCAACACATGCGCTTCAGATCATAAGGTCTGTCCAGCCTAGTGGGTTTTCTCTGGGTCCTCTTATTTCCTCCCACCGCTAAAGAACCCTATGCACAAGTGAGTTTTTGAAATAAAATTGAACCATATGTTAATCTCGAAATGACCTAGGTTGTGTCGAGTGGATGTTGACCTCATTTCTCTCATTAAGTTATGTGGTGTGGTTTTGACAACCCCCCCCCCCCCCTTACCAGATTATACGTGACAAGGAGTATGGTCGTCGTCCAACCTTATGGGTATTCTCTGGGTCCTCCAGTTTCCTCCTCCCACTGCTAAAGACCCCTATGCACACAAGTGAATAATTGAAATCAATAAGAACCAAATTTTAGTCCCAAAATAACCTAGTTTGTATCGAGTGGATGTTAAACCCTATTTTAATATTTCATTACCATTTTGAGACAGATCTTTTAGTTCTATAATCACTGGTTGCTCTCGCACATTTTGATTATCAAACCCTGAGTCCTGACTTTCTATTAGTACTTTTAGTTCTGCGGCTTTTCCATCGGCCCTTCTTTCCTTGTCTAATGGTTTTTTCTTGTATTTATCAACAACATTGATTATAAGATTAATGATGACAGCAATGAAAATGGCAACAACTACGACACCTATAAATATATGCCACCATTGTGCTGAAAAAATAAATCATAATATTTAAATGTTCTGGTAAATAATCAATTACAACAATATAAAAATTGTGAGGGGTTGTTTAATTGGGACAATAACACTCTTGTTGTAACTGAATAATATGTCCCAATCGTTATTCTGGTCAACAAATTGTACTATTTTACAATATTCCAATTAATTTGCGATACAAATTTCATCTCAACATACATTATTTAAAAAATTGGAAAAAATTGACTGTATGATTTGAAAAGCCTTATGTAAACACTTTCAAATGTGATTTGGATTTAAACATATTTTTGAACCCTCTTAACAAGTAAAATAGGATGTAATGGATAATTTACACAACAGGAGCTGTCAAGCCAGCAAGAGTGTTATTGTCCCTTTAATGGGGATTGTTCAGGGATATTCGTATTGATAAAATCAGAAGAATTGGCGACAATATTTTTGCTCTTTAGTAGACATCGTCCGATCAGAGACAGTTCCTAAAAGAACTACTTATTTAATTAGGTGTATACCCCATAATCATATAGCCCAATCAGATTAAAATACAGATCTATATTTCATTTCGTTTTTCATACTTTCGATGGCCTACACTATATAAAGATTTGACTGGTTGTTGCCATAGGTCATGTGAGAAGTCATACGAGCAGCTTTTGACCCTATGACGTCAGACATTTTATTAACAAATCAGCATTGATGTTAGTTTGAATAATGACCTGTACATGTATATCACGTGATTTACAGACTTGAATATCACATGATTTACAGACTTGAATATCACATGAATTACAGACTTGAATATCACATGAACTACAGACTTGAATATCACATGAATTACAGACTTGAATATCACATGAATTACAGACTTAAATATCACATGAATTACAGACTTGAATATAACATGAAGTACAGACTTAAATATCACACGAATTACAGACTTGAATATCACATGAATTATAGACTTAAATATCACATGAATTACAGACTTGAATATTACACAAAATACAGACTTGAATATCACATGAACTACAGACTTGAATATCACATGAATTACAGACTTGAATATCACATGAATTACAGACTTGAATATCACATGAATTACAGACTTGAATATCACATGAATTAAAAAAACCATATGACTCTACTTACGTGTACTATTATTATAATATTGTAGAGTACTTTGTGATGTTGTTGTAGCTGTTGTGATGGTCGTTTTGGTGGTCGATGTATAATCTGTGAAAAGGGAAAATTGTTAATTAAACATACATTATGTAAGAGCTTAATCAGCCTATTGCAGGTCTTTCTTTAGGCCTGAAATGTTATCTAAATTATTAATTAGACATTTATTAACTTATCCAGACCATAATTAACACTCAATGTCAAGGCTAGCCTTCGATATCGACTGGATTGAGATCTAATAGGCTACTTAGATAAGGATATTATTTATTTTCTGGAGCTGTCAAGCCAGCAAGAGTGTAATTGTCCCTTTAAACACTCAAAAGATTTAAAACATTAAATGAAATGAAGTGGAGTAATTATACATCCTACTGTTCTACTCCAAACTAGGCTAATAAAGTGTGCTATACAAGGGAAATTTTACCCGGAGTTTCACTATAGCCTACTCGAATTCCATAGTGCCACTGTCCTGGCAAATTTCCCTCATATCACACTGTATGGTGCATGCCTGTCTTCATTAGCCCAGTCGGATCAGAACTGTAGAACGTTAAAGGGACAATAACACTCTTGCTGGCTTGACAGGTCAAGAAAAAAAAAAGCCTTAATATAACTACTAGATGTTTAAGTGTACTACATGTTGTGTAAATTATCCATTACAACCTATTTTACTTGTCCAGAGGATTCGAAAATATGTTTAAATCCAAGTTGCATATGAAAGTGTTTACGTAAAGCTTTTCAAACCATGTTACGGCATGTGGCTGAATTTTTCCAATTTTAAAAAAATTAGGTGTGTTAAGATGAAATTTGTATCATTTATTAATTGGAATATTGTAAAATAGTACAATTTTATGACCAGAATAAAGATTGGGACATATTATTCAGTTACAACAAGAGTGGTATTGGGGCTTTAAACAGTTAAACCCCATTTAATTTCATATTATTTACAACAATAAATTTGTATTCATATCCCTTATTTGTTAGGGGATCACGGTGGCTAAGTGGATAAGGCGCTGGTTTGCTAGCCTGGAGGTCGGGTGTTCGATCCCTGCATTGGCCGAGAAAGTTCATCTTGATTTTCCAACGTGATTTCCCCTTGTCAGTGATGCAGAAGGAGGGCCTGACAAGGACAGCTGCCTAGTCGTTCGGATGGGACGAAAAACTGAGGAGGTTGCAGATTCGCTCCTGGTGTTGTTCGAGAAAAGTTCCTCAGGATGTCACTGGTGCAGGACAGAGGGCCTGTCAAAGACAGCTGTCTAGTTGTTCGGATGGGACAAAAAACCGAGATTCTGTGTACACATTAGTGTGCACATAAAAGATCCCTTGGCAATTGGAATTCGATATAAGAGTAGGCCGTAGCGCCGCTGCCCGGGCAAAATTTCCTTCATAGCACCCTGTATGGCGTATGCCCGTCTTCAATTAGCTCAGGTTAAGTGCATAACAGTAGGACGTTAAACCCCATTTCATTCATTCATTCCTTATTTGTTATTACAGATATCTATCTAGAAAAAAAATCTTTATTTTTAGTCTGCAAACTGCGTCATGACGAAAAACTGCAAAGTCATATTTAATATCTAGACTATGGCCTATCCTGTTTTAATTTAGTTAAAGGCTGGGCTATATAGCTTTTGTCAAAAACAATATATAACTGATCTCATTAAAACAGCTTTATAAATGTATCGACCTGAATTCAGCTTGGGAATGCCCAGAGCTCTGGGAATGCCCATCAGAATGCAAAAGGCTCAAAGCTAAGACCCATTACAGATTTCATCACAGGTTACTAGGGATACATGTATACGAGGTCATTATAAGGGTTAATGTCAATCCAACGAATGAATGAAATGGGGTTTAACGTCCTACTGTTAAGCACCTAACCTGGGCTAAGGAAGACGGGCATACGCCATACAGTGTGCTATGAGAGAAATTTTTGCCCGGGCAGCGGCGCTACGGCCTACTCTTATACCGAATTCCAACTGCCAAGGGATCTTTTAGGTGCACTCCAATGTGTACACGGGACCTCGGTTTTTTCGTCCCATCTGAACGACTAGGCAGTTGTCTATGTCAGGTCCTCCTTCTGCATCACTGATAAGGGGAAATCACGCCGGAAAATCGAGATGAAAACTTTCTCAGCTAATGCAGGGATCGAACACCCGACCCCCAGGCTAGAAAACCAGCGCCTTATCCACTTAGCCACCGTGATCCCTGTCAATCAAATGAAAGCAAGGTATTATGGGAGAGTGAAATCAGTAAAAACAACCAGTTGCATTAATAACATAAAATAAAGTACTATGATTGATTATAGCTACTCAGACAGAGAAGAGAGAAATGGGGGTTAAACGTCCACTCAACACAAACTATAGGGAGGAAACCAGAGAAAACCATCGAGGCTGGACAGTCGATCGTACTCCTTGTCGGGTACAACAGGGGATTCGAAACCAGAGTTTAATATGAAGATCAAAGTTTGGGCCTACTTACTTTTACAAAAGTCTTCACACTGTTGAACGTCCTTCTCTAGTTCAGGCCTACAGAGTTGCGGTGAACAATAGTTACAACGTTTTTCTTGTTCATTGCAGAACTGAGAGTCTAAGGTATCACAAATATCTTTAAAACATCTAAATTGTTCACAATAAGCCTGTTCAGCTTGATAAATAAAAAGTAAAAAGTAGAAAATAAACCGCAACAATGAACTGCTAACAGTGTTCACATCCATTTTCGTATTAATTAAACCGTCAATATAAAATGTTTGCTTTCCTAAACAGCCGATACATAAACACAATCAATATATAGCAGATCAGTCAGCATAAATCTTTAATTTCCCTCATAGCACACTGTATGGCGTATGCCCGTCTTCATTAGACCAGTTTAGGAGCAGAACAGTAGGACGTTATACCCCATCAACACAGCAGACTAGCATAAATCTATCAAATTTTCAGATTTCGTCATAAATAATTTGTTTCGTCAGATTATATAAACATATCGGCAGCTAGCCTACTACAGGAGTTGTCGGAATGTTTAATGACACGATAGCACGTGCCAATGTTAAGAATGTTATGGTCATCATATCTATTTTTATCTTTTTGGGAATACCCTATTTTAAATAGGTCGGTGCAATCGCAATTTAAAGTCGCGTGATTCATCGTATATAATAATGAATGAATGAAATTGGGTTTAACATCCTACGCTTAAGCACCTAACCTGGGCTAATTGAAGACGGTCATACGCCATACAGTGTGCTATGGGGGAAATAAATCTAGCTTACAGTTCTATGACGTGATGTAATAGTAGTAGTTAATAGTCTCGGTCACCCAAAATATTTTTTTTCTGGTTAATTGAATATCGGTCAACTGTCATTTTTTGGGAATTCCATGTCGGTGCAATCGCAATTTAAAGTCGCGTGATCATCAGTTCTATGATCACGCCTTCACAGAATACTGTCACCCAGAATATTTTTTTTCTGGATCATTGAATATCGGTCAACTGTGAATATGCGGAAATCTACTATTATTTTGTCGTGAAATACTCCACCCGTCGTTGAATTTGTTGGTTCTCTATCGATGAATTTAATTTACATATTATAAGCCTACTCTTATACGCGTTTAAAAAGCATGATATTTATTTTCGAATCCTAGAATTAATTCAAAATTGTAACATTTACTCACTTATTCAGGCTGCCCGGGCAAAAATTTCCCTCATACCACACTGTATGGCGTATGCCCGTCTTCAATTAGCCCAGGTTAGGTGCTTATATAAGCGTAGGACGTTAAACCCCATTTCATTCATTCATTCACTTATTCAGCTAGTTACTATAGCCTACTTGTTACGTTAAATGTAAGGCGGTAGACACCAGTAGTGGAACCATTTCTATTTTAAAGGTGTGGAGTAAACGTCACGTTTGGCGTTAAGTCGGGACCCGTGTTTTTTTTTTATAAAATCAGAAGCTTTAAGACAATATTTCTGCTCATTTAGTCGTGCCTTTAGGAATACTGTCTCTGAGCGGAATAATACTGTAATATGAATGTATATAAACTGATTTACATTAAATGCTTTCCGTTTTACTCCAATTTCAAATCAGTTATGTTCGGCGAAACAAGCCATTCAGTCTCAACCCAGTGCATTTTTTTTAGCGCCTGGTTATTCCAGTCCACATATGCAGTGTGATACAGTGCAATGTGTCTAGCCTCGTCCCTCGAGTCTCTCAATAAACCTAGGACCGGAGCGCAATATGGTACACGATTCGTGTACCAATGTTAGAAAAATTATTTTATCTTAAATATCGGATATCAGAAGCTCATCTTTTCCTGGTAAGTTTACATCATCAATGTTGATTTAAATTGACCAATAATTCGTGTTTTCGATGTCGAAGATTTTGGAGGATTTTGAGTTACGGACTTAGGTCCTTTAAGTCACTCCCTGGAATAAATCATGGAACCGCCACTGAAGACGTTATTAATAAATATATATGTAGGGGGTGGGGGGGCATCTTATGTAAATATTCTCTGCACCATGTGGTGGCGGGGTGGCATAATATGTAAATATTATCTGCACCATGGTGTGGAGGCAGGGTGGTATCACAAATGTACTCTATGCCATGGTGAGGAGGCAGTGTATGGGGCATCCAGATGACAACAGACCAAATGAAATGTCAAGAGATCTTTTACGTACACGCCATAATTTGTTTTAGGGGATCACGGTGGCTAAGTGGATAAGGCGCTGGTTCGCTAGCCTGGAGGTTGAGTGTTCGATCCCTGCATTGGCCGAGAAAGTTCATCTCGATTTTTCGGCGTGATTTTCCCTTGTCAGTGATGCAGAAGGAGGGCCTGACAAGGACAGCTGCCTAGTCGTTCGGATGGGACGAAAAACCGAGGTCCCGTGTACAAATTGGAGTGCACGTAAAAGATCCCTTGGCAGTTGGAATTCGATATAAGAGTAGGCCGTAGCGCCGCTGCCCGGGCAAAATTTCCCTCGTAGCACACTGTATGGCGTATGCCCGTCTTCAATTGGCCCAGGTTAGGTGCTTAAGCGTAGGACGTTAAACCCCATTTCATTCATTCATTTCTATTTTAAAGGTGTGGAGAAAAACGTCACGTTTGGCGTTAAGTCGGGACCCCTGTTTTTTTTTTTTATAAAATCAGAAGCTTTAAGACAATATTTCTGCTCATTTAGTCGTGCCTTTAGGAATACTGTCTCTGAGCGGAGTAACTACTCATTTAAGTTCATACAATTACATCATGTAGTCTATAGGATTACAGTGAGGAGAGAGAGAGAGAGAGAGAGAGAGAGAGTAACTATTGCCCAGAAGATACCTCACATAGCACAAAAGTTTTAACCCCTTCGGACACCCTCTACCCCCCCCTCCTCTTCTAGTACTCCCGCCTTTGGACGACCGCGCTTCGCCCCTGACCTCTTTAAGTCACTCCCTGGAATAAATCATGGAACCGCCACTGAAGACGTTATTAATAAATATATATGTAGGGGGTGGGGGGGGGAATCTTATGTAAATATTCTCTGCACCATGTGGTGGCGGGGTGGCATAATATGTAAATATTATCTGCACCATGGTGTGGAGGCAGGGTGGTATCACAAAGTACTCTATGCCATGGTGAGGAGGCAGTGTATGGGGCATCCAGATGACAACAGACCAATTGAAATGTCAAGGGATCTTTTACGTACACGCCATAATTTGTTTTAGGGGATCACGGTGGCTAAGTGGATAAGGCGCTGGTTCGCTAGCCTGGAGGTTGAGTGTTCGATCCCTGCATTGGCCGAGAAAGTTCATCTCGATTTTTCGGCGTGATTTCCCTTGTCAGTGATGCAGAAGGAGGGCCTGACAAGGACAGCTGCCTAGTCGTTCGGATGGGACGAAAAACCGAGGTCCCGTGTACAAATTGGAGTGCACGTAAAAGATCCCTTGGCAGTTGGAATTCGATATAAGAGTAGGCCGTAGCGCCGCTGCCCGGGCAAAATTTCCCTCATTGCACACTGTGGCGTATGCCCGTCTTCAATTAGCCCAGGTACGGTGCTTAAGCGTAGGACGTTAAACCCCATTTCATTCATTCATTCATTCAATTGGCCCAGGTTAGGTGCTTAAGCGTAGGACGTTAAACCCCATTTCATTCATTCATTCATTCATAATTTGTTTCATCAGATTATATAAACATTGCAAGTCTACAATAGAAGTTGTCGGACATCCCAAACTTAGGCTGCCTATCTACTGCTAGCTTCTGGTACTGACGTAGGTGGAACGCTGTGTGCAGTATGGTTGTCGGACTGACAATTAATGATAGCCTACAACAGCACGTGCCACTATTATGGTCATCATGACATATCTATTTTTATCTTTATGGGAATACCAATACCTGATTTTAAATAGGTCGGCACCGATGACGTAGATTACGTCATTGGTCGGCAATTTAAAGTCGCGTGATTTAATAGGATCTCGGGCAACTATGAATTTACGGAAATCTACTTGTTCTATTTTGTCGTGAAATACTTTAAAATCCATGGTTAGATTTGTTAGTTTGAGCATAGAAATCTGACCTATCCGTATATCTATATGCATGCATGTACACCATACCGAACTAGACATAGTTCGATGTGTATATTTATAGTAATTTATACATACAGGCGTAACAGGTCCGAATTAAGTTCCTTTATGAACTGTCTCTGAGCGAACGATGTCTCGCTAACAGTTCCCCACGGGCCTTATTATCAACTAGTATGAAAATAAAGCTTTACCCCATCTCGGTTCTAAGGCTATTTTAGATCCTTACCGTCTATTTTGCACCGTGAAATTTTTTGATCACCAAAAGAAATCATTTCCTGACACAAATTTATAAAAAACCAACACTATTTTTGTGTAGAATTCGATGTTAAACCCCATTTCATTTCATTATCATGTAGCCTATAGGATTACAGTGGAGTGAGCCAAAAAGGCACTATAATCCATGTTTGTACTGTCTGCGCCATGGTGTGGAGGCTGGGGGGGGGGGCATATTCCTCAAGCAATGGCCCGAGCAATCCCTCTCTGGCCATTGCTGGATTGGCTTCTGATACTTGAACTTTTTAGGAAGTGTGTCTATTCTTCTCTTTCAATAAAATCTACCACTTACGGACAGTAACATGACAGTCCTTCGTTTAATCTTGGGTCTTGCCTAAAACTTTGACAAAGATTTAAGGTATTAAAAACGGTGAAGGTCTGTTTGTTACCATACTGTATTGTTTACTTTACGTCAATACCAATAGCCCAGTTTGTCACGCAATTAGTTTTGCTGCAATATCCTGCCATGCGCTGGTTAATATAGCATAAAAAAAAACGTGCAGTGTAGTACTTCGGACGTCTTGTATCTTCACGTTGTCTTCTTGGCCGTGACGAATTACAATACTACAATTCAGGTTCTTTCTAATATTTTACTTTACTAAATCTGGAAGCGTTAGTTATTCACAATCCTTCCTTGACTAAATGAAGTGTCTGGCTGGTCTGAGAGACGATGTAAGCTCACTCTGAGAGGCGATGTTAGCTCTCCCGAATTCTATCTGTGCAGCCTATTTTATAATGTCCCATTGAATTACGTTCCAAATATGGAACGGGCATACTCTACCCCTCGCATCGGGTAGAGCTCCTTACCAAATTTAGTCAGGAACAACATTCCATTAATATGGCCTCATATTATAAATGTGTTCCTTGACCCTTAGTTCAGTTCCTGTATCATGTCATCTCTGTGTTATTTCGGGTGTATGTAGCTCCGTACACACATGTAATTAAACAAGTAATATGGCCATAACGGTTATGAATTTAGAATCACTAATTTGTAAAGGTAACAATGCTGCGACTGTCATATTGTTACAGCAGCCATGACGTAACGTTATGTAAACAGAGTTAGCACAATTAGACGCCCTGTTTTAAAGGTCATGTCTTTGTAACGAAGTCAGTGATTGGTTGTTAATGGGACCACTGACCGGTCATAATTAGCGACAACAATACCCACTCAGTCCAGCAGTGAGTAGTGGGATTAGCTCTAATCAAACGGAACACTGCGAGGAGTATGGGGCGGTGGGGGGTCCAGATGACAACAGACCAAACGATTTGTTTAAAGTTAAAACTATTAATAAAATCAATAAATACTTTATTTACTCCAGACATTTACATTTATTTCTATTTACATGTATATACCATATCACAAAATTTATTATTGCTGTTTACTAAAAGATAAAATTTTAATTTAAAAACTTTAGATTCTCTTGGGTAAACAGTGTAATAATATAAATCACATTTCACATGCATTTAAAAATAAAGGTTTAGTATCACTGGAAGGTGGGGCTGCAGAAGTTTCTGGAGTGGCTAAGGATGTGGCCGGCTAAGAACTCATTATTGTTGTCAAAATATTGGGGGGGGGGGGCTACGGGCCCTTATTGGAAGGTTTAGTATCAATGGAAGTATTAAAATATTGCCATTTCTATTTGTTTCTGTTTTATGGGAACACCTGTTAAAATTTTCCTTCTTATTTTTCTTAAAGGGGCCATCACGTTAACTTTTTTTGGGTTAAAACTGCTTAATTTTGTATGAAAAGCCCTTAATAGCCTCCAACTTAGATCCGAGCAACTTCTACAAGCTATTTGATACGTTTTCAAACAACTTCCAATCGCCGGTATGGCACGGTGGCCGAAGACTTGTGTACTGTTCGCATAACACAGAAGTGTCTGGATAAAATGAGTCTATATATGTGCAGCTTTCAATCTAACCCTATTGACTCACTTTTAAAGTTGCGCTTTTTTTGCATTCACCTCCAGACTACTCAATATTCAGACAAGGTAAATACACTATTCCTCTATATTTTGGCGTTTAAATTTCATACGTTCATGAACATGTAATTTTCAGATTCTTTGAAATTCGGGCTGGCCCCTTTAATATTGGATGAATAACTGTATTAAATACTACCTGGGACCTGTTTATAGAAATCTTAACTAAAGATCAAATTCAAATTTTAGTACATACTTCAATGTTGATTGACTGAGCACCAAAATCATTCAAATAATATCCAATCTAATTTCTAAAATTTTGATTTTATTCAGTTAAAATTTTGTAAAACCGACCCTAGATCACAGTACACTCTCAACATTATTAACAATTCATATAATAAATACTCTCACATTTAGAGTTCTTTGTACAAAATCTTAATAAATATATTTTAACATTAAGATACCAGTAAAAATTGTCATAATGTACAAACATTCGGCAAACCTTGACAGATTCCGGTGCTCTACATCTAGACTCGGCTGTATGATGAAGTCCGCCATTTTGGAACTATTTTAAAGGACCCAGATAAACAATGGCTGCCCCCATGGCCATGGTGATTATATCAACAAACTAAAAAATGGCTGCCTCCATAGAGATTATATATAGAAAAGACGTAGGTACATATCAATTACTATCATACATCCGAGTCTAGATGTAGGTTACGGAGAGTACCGGAAGCTGTCGAGGTTTGCCGAATGAATGTACAAAATAACTTTTTAATCTCAAGTAAATATAATATGTCAACTGGCCAATCATAATCTTAATTTTGATATGTATAAAAAAATGTTTATGTTTATCTGATTCCTTGCTGCAATCTGATTATAATACAGATCTATATTTCGTTTCGTTATTTTACCAACACTACATGAAGATCTGACCAGGGGGTTGGGTCATATGAGCGGCTTTTGACCACATGATCTTAAGCATATTAAATATATAATATCAATATAGTAAAATATAAATAATTTTATTTACAGCATGATCTCATAAAGAGTACATCAAGGTCAGATTAAGGGGTTAGCTCACTAGACTGAAGCCAGGGGCTCCTTAATTAGTTCTAAAAAATGTTTTCAAAAAGTGTTTTGTGTAAGAGAAAGAGTGCTTAAATGATCTGTAACTAAAGAAATATCATATAACATCTCAAGAGGTGATAGAGTGCATCTTTTCTGCCATTCAGGTCGATACATGTACACCCTGCCTTCTTTTTACTTTTTATTAGTGGTATTAGGCGGGCGCTTATTGGTCGACCGTATGAATTGTACCCCCCTTCAAGCTTTTTCTGGCAAACCCTGTGAAGGAGAGTGAGAGAGAGAGAGAGGGAGAGAGAGAGAGAGAGAAATGGGGTTAAACCTCCACTCAACACAAACTAGCCATTTTGGGACTAACATATAGTTTAATTTTATTTCAATAATTCTCTTGCGCTTAGGGGTCTTTAGCAGTGGGGGAAAACTGGAGGACCTGGAGAAAACCAACAAGGTTGGACAGGTATCTACCATACTGACATACAAATTGTTTTGGTGTGAATATGATGGACAAGGACTAGAATATGCTCCCCTTTTTACTTTTAACGAAAGATCCCTCGTGAAATATTTAGTCAGGGGTACCATCTAAGCTTAATCCAACCTGGATGTACATAATTTAAAGCTGAATGTACAATTAGCTATTTAATGATAAATAATTTAGTACAATGGTCAAAAACTAAGATTTGTGATCCACATTTTTACAGGATGAGATTCAATGATATAAACGCTTCTTACTTGTCTTCCCCTCAGACTCCTCAATATATAAATAAATAATATCAATAAAACTCTGGTCTCCAAGAGTTCACAAAGCATTCTCAGACTTAAGTTAAGTACGAACTGTCCTATTCTCAGGCTTAAGTTAAGTACAAATACAAACTGTCCTATTCTCAGGCTTAAGTTAAGTACGTACGAGCTGTCCTATTCTCAGGCTTAAGTTAAGTACGAACTGTCCTATTCTCAGGCTTAAGTTAAATATGAACTGTCCTATTCTTAGGCTTATTTCACAAACTGCTCACTTTATTTTCTATATCTCTTGTCTTGTTTCATACTGAGCTGTAGAGAAATAGATGGAGGTCCAAAAAAACCTGATATTTTGCCTTTTTCTGGTGTTTTGATATTTTCATGTTGATGACTTCTCTCATTTCATTTGTATGAAAACAAAAAGATCTATGTACATGTCGTAGGTGCAGGGGGACTGCACCACACACAATTTACACAAAACAAATAATTATATCGACAAGATACAATAAGCAGAAATCACAAAGGAACATTCGGGGGCTGCTGTAAAGTTCCGCTGGGCCTATAGTGTTAAAAGATTTCACTCAAATTGGAAATCAATCAGGATTATAACCCAGAGATGCCAGCATGAGTAGGGATGTACATAAAATGAAATTCATCCACTCCTGTTTCTTTAAAAGATATTGAAAAAGTGCATAAAAAAGTCCAGCAGTTACAATACAATACTTTTAGTCCAGGCATACAATTTCAGTTTTCAACAACTTTTTCTAAAATCATTAGTCTAAATTGTACGCCCCAGGAGTAAAACCCAGAGAAACCATTGTGTCATGCCAGCATGAGTAGGGATTTACGTTAAATGAAATTCATTCATTCCTGAAAGCATTAGTCTAAATTGTATGCTTTAAATTTGTCTCATCATTAGTAGACACCAAACTAAAATCATTTAATAATCTTCCATTTTTATGTATCGACAGCCCATCAGCATCCATGCGTTCATTAAAAAATGTTTTATGATTTTCAGTGCATAATTCTGGAGAAGTATGTGGCTGTTGACCCTGAGCGTTAATCGGTCGTTGAGGATTTATAGATCTGTTTGTTCCTGGTATCAGCTTAGCTTGACCATGGTCATACAGCTGGTCTTGAAGTTGGTTTGCTCTTTCCCCTCTAGCTACAAACAAAAGAGAACAAAAATGAAATTCATTTGAATAACGACCATGGACGCCTATTTTTTGAGCTTTTTTCTGACTTGTTACAAACAAAAGAGAACAAAAATGAAATTCCTTTCAATGAAGACCATGGACGTCTATTTTTGGAGTTGGTAAGCTCTTTCCTGTCTTGCTACAAACAAAAGAGAACAAAAATGAAATTCTTTTCAAATACGACCATGGACGCCTATTTTTTGAGTTCGTTAGCTTTTTTCCGTCTTGCTACAAACAAAAGAGAACAAAAATGAAATTCAGTTGAATAACGACCATGGACGCCTATTTTTTGAGCTTTTTTCTGGCTTGTTACAAACAAAAGAGAACAAAAATGAAATTCTTTTCAAATATGACCATGGACGCCTATTTTGGGAGTTTGTTAGCTTTTTTCCGTCTTGCTACAAACAAAAGAGAACAAAAATGAAATTCCTTTCAATGAAGACCATGGACGTCTATTTTTGGAGTTGGTAAGCTCTTTCCCGTCTTGCTACAAACAAAGAGAACAAAAATGAAATTCTTTTCAATAACACCCATGGACGTCTATTTTTCTGTACGGATCTGCCTGTGTTAAACCCGATTGAATCCAAGTCGAGACTTTATCTAGCGTTGATATTTTGATTTTGTTTTCTGAATTAAATGTTAATGAAATGAAATAGGGTGTAACGTCCTACTGTTCTTCTCAGACTGGGATAATAAAGACGGGCATACGCCATACAGTGTGCTATGAGGAAAATTTTGGCTGGGCAGCGGCACTATGGCCTACTCTTATATCGAATACCAACTGCCAAGGGATGTTTTATGTGCACACCAATGTATACACAGGGCCTCGATTTTTTGTTCCACAGCTAGACAGCTGTTCTTGTCAGGCCCTCCATCCTACACCACTGACAAGGGGAAACCACGTTGGAAAATCCCGATGAACTACAGCAAGGCTGCATGCAATCGTTTTCATACCCTTATCTCGAAATTAATTTTTTTATGTATTTACACATTTTGGTTAAAATTCTCTAATCAATATTCTCAATTCTAGAATAATTTTGAAAAATAAGATCATATCTTTAAACATTATAGAAAATATAATTTATTTTCCGTCTCAAATTAGATGAAATTAAACACACTTTATGGATATACTACTTCTGAATTTGATTAACATTCAGAAGTAGTATATCCATAAAGTGTGTTTATTTTTAGTACAATCTATTTCTATATGTCTTATAAGGATCAAATTAGATGGTATTAAACTAAGAGATTCTGTTTTAACAAAACCAAACATAGAAAATTAATCTTACTCAAATTTTTTAACTCCTGTGGCCTATTCTGTTGGCCAGGTATAGCCGTATTCGATCCACCTGGACTATGATCCAACCCGGAGTCCTCGCTGCCGTTTAAAAGTGGGTTTTTTTCTGCCACATTCCCGTCGGCTTTCTGATCACCACCCGATTTCTTATTGCAATGTAATCTTCGGTGATTATCAACAACAAAACCCAAAATGACCAGGATACCAATAACACCTATGACTAAAACTATCTTCCACCATAATTCAGACGCTGAAAAAAACAAAAGAGATAAATTTATTTTAAAATCGCTTTAAAGTCTTCCATCGTCTACAGAGAGATTGTTAACCATTTGAACATGACAGTATTGAGACAGTTAAATATCTAAATGGAAATAATCAGACAAAAAATGTTTGGGAGCAACAGTGACTTGACGGGTCTGGCATTGTTCAGTTTGTGGTGTATCACCGCAGTAATCCATGCCATTTCGGGACTAACACATGGTGCAATTTTATTTCAATAATTCGCTTGCGTGTAGGGGTCTTTACTTGTTATGAGAATCCAGAGGACCTGGAGATAGCCCACGAAGTTGGAGAGTTACATAGAAAGGTTAGAGCTGTCATAGCGTATTTGGTTTCATATTGTTCAGGGGCCGGTTGCTCAAAGCTCCGTTATCTTTTAACGATCCGTTAACTTTAACGGAGAGAAAGATTGTTGCTGGAAATCAAGGCCCCGAACATTCTGTTGTGCAAATTTTCCCTAAAGATTTATGCTTATATTTCTAAAGGAAAAAATGAAGTATTCTATAGTGTTTTCTGTAGTAAATTTAACGCAAACAACACGTAACCAAGATATGTCCGTTAGAGTTTTAACGGATCGTTAAAAAAAACTTAGTTTTGAGCAACCGACCCCTGGTGTTTAGATTAACCAGCCTAGCTCAGATTAACCAGCCTAGCTAAGATTCAACAGCCTAGCTCAAATTAACCAGTACTGTACTTACAATCAGACTGGACATATGGTGGAGATAAACTGTGTAAAAATGTACTTGGTGCAGTAGTACTAGTAGTAGTCTTTAGGCCTGTAAAAGAAAAAAAACCATATGATTGTATTTCCTGAACTTCATATAGGCCTACTAGTATTTCATATATACAGCATTGAAAGATTGACACAATAGAGGGAGGGAGGGAGGGAGGGTGACCTAGCAGAATAACATCACCTTACCACAGTTTCCCTGTACTTATTTATAATAGAGAGAAAGAGAGGGTTTAACTCCACTAGACACAAACTAGGTCATTTCAGGACTAACACATGGTTCAATTTTACGATATTACATGTATAACTTACAATCTCAGGGAGAGAGAGAGAGAGAGAGAAAGGGGATATAGAGAGGGGGGGGGGGTAAGTTCAACTCAACACAAACTAGGTCATTTTGGGACTAATATATGGCTCAGTTTCATTTCAATATTTCGCTTGTGAGTAGGAGTCTTTAGCAGTGGGAGGAAACTGGAGGACCCTACTCCTTGTCACGTACAACCAGAGTATTGAATTAACGCACCTGTACGCTTTTGGCGTGACCCCCCCTCCCCCCTTCAAGCATACTTACTTTATGGATGGCTGGCCCCTAGGGTGTGGGTAAGGGTTAGGGCTAGGGTTCGGGCTCATGCTAAACCTTTTTACATCTCGTGACCTTTGACCAAATCTGCAGTCAGGATTAACTTTGATTCTCAAAAACATGATATTTGGAATATCAACACATCAAAAATATGTTACAGTCAAAGATAATGACTAATACCTATAAATATATATCTCTATTATTAGCTCAGGGTTTTTACAATTAAAAAACATATAAATCAAATTTAAATGATATTGGTAATGCCCCTTTTTTATTATCCAAGATAAGGATTGAAGGCTGAGACCTATTTCAGAAATATATATTTACACAAACAATTCTGATACAAGAGAGAGAGAGAGAGAGAGAAATGGGGTTTAAAGTCCACACAACACAACTAGGTCATTTCGGGACTAACATATGGTTTAATTTTATTTCAATAATTCACTTGCGCGTAGGGGTCTTTAGCAGTGGGAGGGAACCGGAGTGCCCGGAGGAAATCCACGATGTTGAGAAGGTGCCCCTACCTCCATGCCACAGATGCTCACACCAGGGCTCGAAACCACAGCCGCAAGCCAGAGGTGGCCGACCAGCTAGAGGTCGAAGCACGGCACTCTAGACCACTAGGCAAACCCAACCCCCCAATTCTGATGCAAGAAAAATTTTGTTTGAGATTTGGAAGCCACAGTGGCTAATATAGTAAGACGCTTTCTTACTATCCTGTAGATCGCAGGACAGGTTTGATCCCGGTGTCGGCAGAGAAAGTTCATCAGGAATTTTAAGCATGGTTTGCCCTTGTCAGTGCTGCAGGACGGGGGGCCTGACAAAGACAGCTATCTAGTTGTTCAGATGGTATGAAAAACCGAGGTCCCGTGTAAATATTGGCGTGCGCGTAAAAGATATCTTGGTAGTTGGATTTCGATATAAGAGTAGGTCGTAGCAACGCTGCCTGGGTAAAATTTCTTCCCTCACAGCACACTGTATGGCAAATGCCCATCTTCACTAATCTAGTCTGAGCAGAAAAGTATTTGTAGGACGTTTTCTTAGGTTTAAGGTCTGTCTAACAATGAGAGTATCCATAAGCTGACTGTTATTAAATTAAAGCTTTATATTTTACCCTCCCCTAACCCTGAGATCATATACATGTATGAATCAACATGAGTTTTGTTTCTTTAAAATGTTGGGTATCTTATATTTTGATCTGGGGTTTTTTTTTGGGGGGGGGGGGTATAAATTGCAGTTGATATCATAAAAATACTACTCCACCTTTCTTTGAATGAATTCATCAAGTATGACGACGCCTACTGTGTTATTGATATGAATGAAATCAACAGGTAGACAGGTGAGCTAAGCTATTAGATATATGACCATAAAAGTATATTAACGTACTTTAGGTGAGGTTAATCTGATAGGGATTTTACAAAAATAAAATTTTGTTTTCCAAAATTTCTTTATCAGTAGCCCAATAAATACCATTAACAATATATGGACATAGCTGTATGAAAGCAAGATTCTAGAACAGGTGAACTAGGTAAAATGGGGATTTTACAAAATAAAATTTTATTTCCAAAATGTCATTATTTGTAGCCTATATCATTAAGGATAAAATGACAAATGAAATGGGGTTTAACGTCCTACTATTATGCACCTGACCTGGGCTTATGGAAGCCATACAGTGTGCTATAAGGGAAATTTTTCCTAGGCAGCGGCGTACTGCCTACTCTATATCGAATTCCAACTGCCAAGGGATATTTTACGTGCACTCCAATGTGTACACAGGACCTCGGTATTTTGTCCCATCCAAAAAACTAGGCAGCTGTGCTTGTCAGGTCCTCCTTCTACATCACTGACAAGGCACAAGGGAATGCCATGCTGGAAATTTCTGGGCAACTTTTTCAGCCGACACCAGGATTAAACCCCAGATCTCCTTGTTAGTGAGCCAGCACCTTGGTCACTGAGGCATCATATATGACACCTTAACATTTGGGGTATATTGTTGTCTATCCATCCATCTACAATTGTTTGATCGTAGATAATCAGGGCATATTTTAATGTTTTATTGTCGAAACATGTTTTCCAGTGTTATTGGGTATCATGAAGTTCATGAACATTTCCAGAATTAGACTTTTGAGAACATGAGAGAGAGAAAAATAGGGTTTACGGTCCACTCAGAGTGTCAGTGGTGATTTGTGGCGCATATCTATTTTTTTATACTGTTATTTAGGGATTTAGGGATTTAGGGGGGGGGGGGCACCCCCTGGATTTGCCTCTGATTCTACGGTACACATCAACTTGTAGCGGAAATATTTGAACTTCAGCTAAGCAGCCAATATTTGATGCCTTTGTAGGTTGCGCTAAA
The DNA here is from genome assembly GCA_917208275.1 of Patella pellucida. Taxonomy (NCBI): domain Eukaryota; kingdom Metazoa; phylum Mollusca; class Gastropoda; family Patellidae; genus Patella; species Patella pellucida. The sequence goes on along the minus strand of OU795036.1, from coordinate 87,901,156 downwards.
ATGGATTTACAAATTTTTATGGTGATTTTATTATAACCATGAGAAGCAAAGTTCTTGGTTCGGAGATAGGCTTACACCATTCAGGCATAGGCTTACACCATTCAGGCATTCACCTTATATAAACACCTACAAGTTTGAACATTCTAGCTCAATTAGAAAGAAAGTTATTGTGTCCCAAAATGTATGACAGACAGACAGATGGACGGACTCCTTTTAATGGCAAGGGGTCAATATAAAAAAACAAACTAGACCTTATAGCTCTAAATCTGATTACGTATCCCAATCTGTTTCCTCGTATGGTTATAGGGAGAAACATCAATGAGAGTCCTGGGGCCTGTTTCACGAAATTTTAACTAAGATAAAATCCGATTTTAGTAATTCGATTGGATAGTATTAGATTGATTTTAGCGCTTAGCCAATCAGATTTAAGTATGTACTAAAATTTGGATTTTATCTTAAGTTAAAATTTCGTGAAACAGGCCCCTGGTCAATAAAGAGTATTTTTCATGTCAAACAAAATTATTTATTATAACTAATAATAGCTGCCTACTTACTTTGACAGTATTCTTCACACTCTTTAAGACCAGTTATACACTGTTGTATCCCACAATAGTTACACCTTTTGTCTTGTTCGTTACAGAATTGGTTGTCTTTTGTATCACAAATGTCAAAATAACACTGAAATTCTGTACAGAAAGTCGGGTAAAATAGATTAATAAAAACTAAAAATGTTAAAATTTCCTTTTTTCCCATTTTACAAATATTATCAGCACAAATTTATAATTACTAGTGGGAATTTACGATAAACAGTTGAATTGTTTCATCAAATAAACAGACACTGACCGGTTTATTACACAACCGATGAATGACTAACAGAAAGTGTAGTAGCTAACAAGTGATATAGGCTTTAACATCATACGTGCCATTGTCATTGGCTAACGTATCATTTCTAACTTTGGGAATTCCCAATATTTATTCAACTGGATGGTTCGGGATGGTTCCAGAATATCTTGCATCACCTTGTGTTGTGCAATTTCACAAAAGTGGCGTGACAATAATGAGTCATTTTGTTTTTTGTATGTAGGAACTGTCCTCTAACAGGCACTTGAAGTTGAAGGGATTCAAATAAAACTTTTTAGTTAGAAGTTTTATTTCATATTTTAATTCCTTAATTCCGAGGCTTGAGTGCTGACAGAAGCTGAGAAAGTAGGTCACTAACCGAGAAGTTTCTTTCAGGAGTAATACCAAATGAAATTGACAATAGTGCATGCATATTCTAAACAGTAAGAAAATAGGAGCAAGTAGCATGACCTTAAGAGAGAGGTCACTCGTGAGCACGACGTCCATGGTACGACAAACTAAACTATGCTCTCTAACAAGAGGTGCGTCATTGACATTGCCTTTCCTACTTCTAGTTTGTTATAATATATTTGACCTTTAACCCCTTCGTTTCATTGGTCAATTTAAAGTTCGTAATCGATAAGTTCAATTTACATCTTACACTTATAGGCGGGTAAAAAGCATTTTATTTATTTTTAATCGTAAAATTAATTTAAAATCGTAACATCTATTCAGTTATTCAGCTCTACCCACTGTTTGTCCAAAGTTTTGAAAATTTTCACCACGAATACGCAACTAAAGATAACGGCTCTGAGTAGTTAGTTATTCCCGCACATTTCAAATCGGTAGGTATCTTTGTGGTAAAAGAATATTATTTTCTGTTTTTCATTTTTATTTCTTAGTTGTTCATGTTTTACAAAACAGCATTCAAACCGTTTCCGCACATTTAAGCTTGGAATGCAACGCAAGAGTCGTAAACGGTAGCTAGTTTACAGTAGAAACGTTAACTGAAAAAGGTCATTTCAAAAAGGCAAAATTTAAATCTAGAAAAGCAAAACAATATTTTCATGAACAAGTCCAAACATGTAAATTAATACATAGTCTGGTACGATTTCGATCCAGGAGAATGAAGAAACTAAAGGGTATACACTAGCCTATCCTATAGTATAAGAATAAGCTTATTAATATTCCATGAAGACCATTATTGCATTAAAAATAAATCCATAGCTCATAGGCTACTTACTAACATAAAATATGTAAAAATAAAAATGTAAATTACTAAGTTAAAAATTTAGACAAATCAGTGAAACTAAAAAAAATTTTTTAAACAATATTTTATTAATAAAGTTTAAAGGGCCAATCCCGATAACTTTTTTGGGAATAAAACTGCTTAACTTTGTGTTAAAATCATGTAAAACCTAGTTCCTTTATGAACTGTCTCTGAGCGAACGATGTCTCGCTAACAGTTCCTCACGGGCCTTATTATCAACTAGTATGAAAATAAAGCTTTACCCCATCTCGGTTCTAAGGCTATTTTAGATCCTTACCGTCTATTTTGCACCGTGAAACTTTTTTGATCACCAAAAGAAATCATTTTCTGACACAACCGAGACAAATTTATAATAAACCAACACTATTTTCGTGTAGAATTCGATGTTAGAAAAAGACCGGTCTGCGCTGACGTCAGTTAACAAACATCGCGGCCAGATTTGAACCAGGGCTTGCCACGAGACGCGAGCAGTTGCTCTGGCTCGCGCTGTGCTCGCGTAAATGTATATTTACGCGAGCGGTTCGTTGCTCGCGCAGAATTTTAAAGGAACAATACCACTCTTGCTCGCTTGACAGGTCCAGAAAAAAAAATAGCCCAATTCTAAGTGTTTAAGTGTCCTACCTGTTGTGTAAATTATCCATTACATCCTATCCTATTTTACTTGTCTCGAGGGTTTGAAAATATATTTAAATCCAAGTTGCATTATGTAAAGCTTTTCAAACCATGTAGTTGAATTTTTCCAATTTTTAAAATTCGGTGTGTTAAGATGAAATTTGTATCATCAATTAATTGGAATATTGTAAAAAAAATAGTACAATTTGTTGACCAGAATACATGTATTTATTGGGGCATATTATTCAGTTACAACAAGAGAGGTATTGGGGCTTTAAAGTAAAACAAATTACAAAATGTGTGCTCACGCAAACAAGATTTTGCGCGAGCAATATTTTTTGCTCGCTTGCTCGCCCAAACCTATATTTGCGTGAGCAGTCATCTGCTCGTTATTGATTCATTCGTGGCCAGCCCTGTGAACGATTTTGTTTATCTTTTTCTAACATCGAATTCTACATGAAAATAGTGTTGAATTATTATAAATTTGTGTCGGTTGTGTCAGGAAATGTTTTCTTTTGGCGATCGAAGAAGAATCACGGTGCAAAGTAGACGGTAAGGATCTTAAATAGCCTTAGAACCGAGATGGAGAAAAGCCTTATTTTCATACTAGTTGATAATAAGGCCCGTGAGGAACTGTTAGCGAGACATCGTTCGCTCAGAGACAGTTCATGAAGGAACTATGTAAAACCCATTATCTAAGGCCGATCAACTAACCCGATTTTTGTGATACGCTTGTAAATAACTTAAACCTGACAGTCTACATCTGAAAAAGAGATCTTTGTATCATACAGTATCTGGATAAAACCAGACTTTTTTCTTTAAAAATAATATGTAGGTAAAAATTACCTTTTGTTTTGTTATCGAGTACAGTACATGGGCCATTCACTGCATAGACCTCTCAAGAAACTTAAATCGATTATCAAGTCACCAAATGAAAAAAATGACACGAAATCTTAAAAGGGTTACGTGTCTGGATAAGCAGTTTTGGCGTTCACGTCCAAACGACTCAATATTTTGAGTTGAAATTTTGAGACAAGGTATATGCACTATTCCCCTATATTTTGGCGTTTTATTTTCATACATTCTCAGACTTTAATTTTTGGGCCTCTGTATAATACGGGATTGTCCCTTTAAGATATTGAAAAGGATCGAGGAACAGGCATAGCCTATATGACCTCTCTCCTAAAACTGGATGTTAAACCCCTTTTCTCTCTCTCTATCTAAATCACATAGGCCCTAATGCATTCTTAATCTTTTGAAGCAAAAAAAGTTAATAGGGTAGGTTTGACACATGGGGTTACTTTGACATTTTGGAATTGTCAGTGCCAAGTGGTCATATAATACATGTACGAAGTGACTATTGACACGACCGTCGTGTCTGCAGCGCCACAATCTGTAAGAGCATTACCAGACTGTGACATCATTTCGCGGCTTTTAAAGAATATCTGAATAAATTCGAGCGGGAAACATTTGCAAAATTTGTTATAGCAGACTCGAGGACAGTTGAGAAGGGTTAGGTTGCACGTTGGTCGGTAAGCCGTATTCAGGTTGTTCCGGTCCATGTTTTATATTCACGCACGGTCGGGTACGCAACACCAAATTTCTTTCTTGTTGGCACGACGTCGTCGTTTCCGCAATGAAGGGAGCCTGCATTGCGGAAACAACGGTCGGGTCCGCAGTGCTAACAATAACCATTCGGGGCACGACAGTCGTGTCAATAACAGCTTCCATACATGTTGGTAAGGTATGATGACGCATTTGATGCTTAACAATCACGTGTGACATCAGATAATTCCGCAGCCACCAGAGTAGAAGCCGTAACACTAACAGACAGACACAGTGAAAATAAATATTCAAAATGGACTTAGTGTTATACTAAAATTGTTTATTTTTATTATAGATCTCAGACAACTAGTTTAGATACGTGTAATAAAAGGTGCAATTCTATTGGTCAATAATCAAAATGGATGATTATACTAAAATTGAAAAGATTGGAGAAGGTTAGTACAAAATAACACAGTTTGAATTCTGTTATATCAGAATTTTTTAAATACCGGTAATGCTAAGGATATAAAAATTGTGGGAGTCTATAAATTGTCACAGTACTGTAGAAGTATTGTTAGGATTTAATAATGTTCCAGCAACCAGTATAAAAATAAAGTTATCAAATCAATGGTAAATTTCACATTTTTATTTATTTCCCAGCTTATGATTATTTGGGTTCCTGCTGAATTCCCTAGTTGTGATGAGTGGACGTTCAACCCTGTTCTCTCTCCCATTGTGGAGGGGGGTGGATGGTGGATCGGTTAATGTGTGCGTTGGATCATAAGATCTTAATCATTGAGTCAAGTACAGTCCAACCTTGTGGGTTTCCTCTGATTTCCTCCAACTTTTAAAGACCCCTACTTGCAAGCAAGCCTTGAAATAAGGCACCTGTCACTGACAAGAGTACCTGACATTTTCAACTTAGTGCCAGACATGTATTAATAATATCATTAAAAAAGACAATTCAGTGCCGGACAAAATGACAGGCACCACTGCCAGAGGTTTAGTGCCTGACAAACCCTGAATCTGTGCCTGACATTGTCAGTGACAGGTGCCTTATTTCAAGGCTTGCTTGCAAGCAACATTGAAATAATATTAAACCATCATATGTTAGTCCCAAAAGGGCCTAGTTTATGTTGAGTAGATATTAAACCCTATCTCTCTCTCTCTCTCTCTAGGAACTTACGGTGTAGTATATAAAGGTAGACACAAGAAAACTAACAGATTGGTAGCTTTAAAGAAAATACGATTAGAGAGTGAAGAGGAGGGAGTTCCATCCACTGCTATACGAGAAATTTCTCTACTCAAAGAATTACATCATCCTAACATAGTTTGGTGAGACGATATTTTGATTTATGTGTCGCTATTAAAGGGTAATGTGTCTAGTAAAACCTTGAATTTGATATAAGAGTAGGCCGTAGCGCCTCTGCCAGGGCAAAATTTCCTTCATAGCACACTGTATGGCGTATGCCCGTCATTCATTAGACCAGGTTAGGTGCATAATATTAGGACGTTAAACCCCATTTCATTCATTCATTTACTTGTCAGTGGTGCATTATAGGGGAGGGACTGGCAAGACAGTGTCTTATTTGTTGGGTTGGGACGATATACAGAGTTCACGTTGGAATGTTCGTAAGAGAACCCTTAACAGGAATTTAGAATAGGAGTACACCATTTAGGTTTTTAAATCTCATTTTGTTTCTGGACTTTTAAAAGCAGATTCAACTTAATTCGTAGAACTATATCGTTAGGTTTGTTAATTATTGGTGTGCTGTTCTATAATATTATTGTCTATGTCACATACTAAAATGTCTTTGTTTTGTAATATTCTGCCATTGTAATTTCAGTTTAGAAGATGTTCTTATGCAAGAAAACAAGTTGTATTTAGTGTTTGAATTTCTATCTATGGACTTGAAACGTTATATGGATACTATACCTAGTGGACAGTTTATTGATAAAATGCTGGTCAAGGTAAATAATACACTGAGCATGGCGGTAAAATAATTGACCACTTTCCATCCTTGGCGGATCATTTATTGGGATATATAAGTAGGGTTGTCTTTCCAACCTCGTGTGGATAATGTACATGTGAGATGGATATTTAAGAGTGACAGGTTCCTTACTGAAGCAACAAAAAAAAATATTAACAAAATCATGATACGTCGATTCAGCATCGCGCAATTCAATACTCAAGTTTTTAGAAGGTAAATCGCGATGCCAGCACTACCTTAAATTAAGTTTTAGTTTATGTGTTTGTTAAACATTATCAAATAGTAGTTTGATTATTATACTTTCTCGTGTTATTGGAGGGATTTTCCCTCTCTTATTGGCTATAGCCATTGACTGTTTTTTATGTTTATGTTTTTTTTCCAGAGTTACGTATATCAGATTTTACAAGGTATATTATTCTGTCATGAAAGAAGAGTATTACATCGTGATTTGAAACCCCAGAACTTGTTGATAGACAGTAAAGGTGTTATAAAATTAGCTGATTTTGGTTTAGCTAGGGCTTTCGGTATTCCAGTTAGAGTTTATACTCATGAGGTAAAAATTAAAACAATCATTTGTTCAACCGTCTTTCTAGTGTAAAAGAGACTAAGAATATGAAATAATATGGCTTTTAACAGCTCTGACTGGGCTAATAAAAACAGAGTGAGAATATGAAATGAAATGAAATAAAATTGGTTTTAACGTCCTACTGTTCTGCTCCGACTGGGATAATGAAGACTGAGTGAGATTAGCGCAATATGTAAAATATTGTAGCGAACTTACAACTTGCTTGTACGGTCTTGTACCCTTTTAAAATTGCACATGTCACGATTCTATGAGTGATGTTATATTTTATTATTGCATGAAGATTAGAAAAGGTAAGTTAAAACGTAGTTAAAACTACCCTCATTAATTAGCAGTAATTATATTCTGAATGGTTAGTGTGCGCATTGCATCATGAGGTCTGTCATTGGGTAGCCTATCCAACTTCTTCGGTTTTCTCCGGGTCTTCCCACTGCTAAATACCTATTTGTGCAAGCGAATTGTTGAAATAAAATTTATATCAGTCCTGAAATGACCTAGTTTGTGTTGAGTGGACTTTCCCCCCCCCCCCCCCTCCCTCTCTCTCTCTCTCTCTGTAACATATAATTGTTTATATTAAGGTTGTAACATATGATTGTTTATATTTAGGTTGTAACATTATGGTATAGAGCCCCGGAGATATTATTAGGTTCACCTCGTTATTCAACACCAGTAGATATGTGGAGTATTGGATGTATATTTGCTGAAATGGTAACAAAACGACCTTTATTTCACGGAGATTCAGAAATAGATCAATTGTTCAGAGTTTTCAGGTAATATCAAGGCTATAATTCAAACTTTTTATTTCCAGTGGTTGTATGGCCAAGTTGTCTAACATTTGTGCATTAAATAAGGTTATCGAGTCAAGTGGCATGGTTTTGAATCCCAGATTGTATGTGACAAGGAGTAGGGTTGTACGTGCAATCAAATTTTTAAAATAAAAATGTATAGCATATGTTAGTCCCGAAATATCCTATATACCTCTCTGCCAAAGATGCATGACAGGGCCTAGCAATTGACAGCGTTGACGTTTGGGTGTGACCCCCCTCCCCCCCCCCAAAAAAAAAGGGTCCATGGCTTGCATGTAAAAGATCCCTTGATAGCTGGAATTCGAAATAAAGAGTAGGCAGCAGTGCCACTGTCTGGGCAAAATCTTATTATAATCAATAGCTCCATGTTTAATACTGATATGAGAATTTTATTGAGATATTTATGTTGTAGGACATTAACGACCCCAACAGAAGATATGTGGCCTGGAGTCAGTAGTTTACCAGATTATAAAAGTACATTTCCTAACTGGAGAACGAATCAACTAGCACCTGCTGTCAAACAGTTAGATAATATAGGCCTAGATTTACTACAGGTAAATATATAAATATATACTAATTAACACCTGGAAAACAGGTAGATAATATAGTCAATAGGTCTAGATCTAATACAGGTAAAGTTATTCCAAGTTAAGTAAAGATCAGAGTTAGTCCGAAGACCGAAATTCAATTTTGGCTCGATTACAATTAAACTGCAAGAGCTGGATAATAATAGATTCAAAGGCACATTATTAACTTTTGTTGTTCTTATATGTGAGTAGAGAACCTCCGTTTTAGTGCAAGTAGACAGATCCAACTTAGGAAATCTGACTTACGCACAGAAATTTAATAAGAAAAACATTCAGGATCGAAGGATCCAAATTATTTTATCTGAGTTGAGTAAAGGTCTGACTTATTCAAGGTTTACTGTGAAATTTAATAAGAAAAACGTGCAGGATCGAAGGATCCAAAGTATTTTATCTGAGTTGAGCAAAGGTCTGACTTATGCAAGGTTTACTGTAAATGTAATTTTAAATCATTTTGCAAAAACACAACATTTAATGAACAATCCCCATTTCAATATTCTTTTTAATTTTCATTTTTCAGAAAACATTATTCTATGATCCAGCCACAAGAATATCTGCTAAAAAAGCCCTAAATCATCCTTACTTCCTGGACCTCGACAAAATGGCTCTTCCTGCTGCTCAGCATATTTCATAATGTGATGAATTGATGAACAATATACAATACAATAATTGATTGAAAGTGCTAAGTCGGGATCCGAATCAGAACAATCCTTGGAAAATTGACTTTGAAATCGCAATTGACATCGACTATATATTTTTGACATCAGTATTGACTTGACAGACTTGTGTTATGATTAACGATCAACACTCACAATTGAATTAAAAGCGTTTTTAACAACATACTTAATTGTTCATAACTCAACACAACACAAAAGTATATATGGATATAACTACTTCTTTATTATTTAATAACAATGTTTCATAACACACACAGGTGATAAGCTTATATGGATATAACTACTAGTGGTTGCATTTAATTATATTTTAATAGTTTCTTCTGGTTATTAATCTGGTGTAAGCTATAATATGTATAAATATGTATCATTAACTTGATAACGTGACCTGTATGTGTTATGAAACGTCGTTATTAAATAATAGAGAAGTAGTTATATCCATATATACCTTGTGTTGTGTTTGTTATGAATAGTTAACCATGCTTCTAGATATCATTTGAAGAATATATGTAAATACTAAATCGTGTTCGACTTTTATTTAAAGTTATTCCCGATTATGTTAATATCGAAACTGGAAGGTGATTACACTGTCTTAGATAAACATGTTTTTGGCATTCTAATTACCTTTTAAACTTGACGACTCAAACTACCATTCACACTATTTCATCCATGATAAATCACACTCACCACTCTCTGCTTCTTTCTTTATAGTCATGTGATCAATCTATATACGGGGTACTCGATAAACATGCGTTATTGGTGAGAGAACGGTTATCGTGACCAATCAATATGCCGGGTAACAAACATGCATTTTTAATGAGCTACTTGAGTATGGTACTCATGTGTTGTTAAAAACGCTTTAAATATATAAAATATTGTGTCGAATGGTAGAATTTTACATACGTTACAATTTGATGGATACACAATTACTGATACAAGGCGACATTTCGACGAAGATACTCTTGTCTTTATCGAAACATTCCTTAGTATCAAACCCAGTAATTGTGTATCCATAAAATTGTACCTTGTGTTAATATGTTCAATTACTAAATGTCAATCAAAGAAGATGGTAGAATTTAAATTATGAGTCGTATATACCACAATGCAAGTGTATAAATAATGTATAAAAGAATGAAATTAATGCGCCGCCGTATCACTGCCACAGATTGAATCATAAATAATAATATGTATATTTATACAGTAATATAATATATTACTAAAGGTAGATAACTCTTCAATAATTTTTATGTATTATACTCTTTTTTTTTTTCCCTAATTTTCTCCCTGTACAACTTTGAATATTCAACTTAAATTTTTGGATTTTATCATAGAATTGTGGTTTATAATCATCAGGTGATAGGCAACCATTGATGCAGTTGCTAGACAACCATTGATGCAGTTGTTAGGCAACCATTGATGCAGTTGTTAGGCAACCATTGATGCTGTTGTTACGCAACCAAATCACTGATGTATGAACACTACAATTTGATGATGACACAACTAGTCATGTGACTAGTCAAAATGACAATGATGCAAAAAAGAATTCTTTTAGTATTTTGGCCATGGGAGCTATTAACAAAATTGTTTGTGTGTGCTAGGCTGGACATGATTTTAAAAAAAACACCTACTTTCAGCTGATAGTGAAACATACAGTATATATTCTTGTCTTCTAGTGAATCATACAGTTTATAACACTGTAACCCTGGGCCATGTTTCTCGAAACTTTAGCTACAGATAAAATCCAAATTTTAGTAGATGCTTCAATTTTGATTGGCTAAGCACTAAAATCAATCTACTATTATCCAATCAAATTACTAAAATTTTGATTTTATCTTAGTTAAAATTTCGTGAAACAGGCCCCAGGTATCATTTAATCTTGTGTTTCTTTTACTAATATCTTTCACATAGATTTGATATTAAACATATGTAAAAGAAATTGAGTGCTAGATACACTAGATTAAATGATACCTGGGTAACAGTGTTATATTATCTTTTATTCTTTATTTCACTTTATTTAACCTGTTTGTTGTTATATTGATAATTATAACTGTTGATTTCTCCTCCTCCTCTTCTAGTAGTTTATAGATTTATATTCTTCTGTCTTTCTCTCTTAGTTTATAGTATTATAATTATAGTATTCTCTCTTTCTCTTTGTAATAATCTACATCTATATTCAATTTCACTTTTAGGCCAAACTAAATTAATTTTCAGTTCTTTGGGTTTTTCTTGATAAATTGCCACCCGAATCACTTACTAGATGTTTTGTATGAAATTTTAAAAATTGAAAAAACGCTTTAAACAGCACCATCAAGTACTTTTGGTTTTTAAAATCAAATAAGGGACATTTTTAACAGGTGTTCCTGCATACGACACATCAGTGCTTGACTACTCCGAGTATTCTTGAAATAGGTACACATGATGTAATCGTATGGTGTTCCTGCAGAAAAGAAAAGGAAATCGCTGTGGCCTTAGCTCTCTTTGTTTCTGACTCTATCATTACAAGAAGGGGTGATATAGGCTCTGTCCTGTTCCCCGATCCTATTCACTAGTTTGAATAAAATATTGTTTAAACAAGGCACATTCTACTGTTCCTAATAAGTAAACCAGTATATGCATCACAGTTGTATGGGTGTAGCTAAATATCACCGCCGTACAGCCCCATCAAAAAGACTTATTTTAAAAAACCCAAAGTACTTGGTTGTGCTGTTCAAAAGCTCTTACTATGTTCCAATCATTTAAGTTTCAAAATTTTAAACAAATATGTTTTCACATGATTCAAGTGGCTATTTATTCAACAAGACCTCGAAGAACAGAAAATAAATCTGGTATGGCCTCATCAATATATTATCTTTTGTACATAAGTTTCAATTTAATTACATTTCATATAGAAAATGTTCTTATTGTTTGTATTTATAAGATTTATTTTGTCATTATGAATGAACTTTAAACTTTTCATTTCATCGGGGAGACTGTCTTGAATTGAGTTCAGGGACCTGTTTCACGATATTTTAACTGAAGATAAAATCCAAATTTTAGTAGATACTTTAATTTCGATTTGCTAAGCACTAAAATCAATCTAATATTATCCAATCAAATTACTAAAATTTGAATTTTATCTTAGTTAAAATTTCATGATACAGGCCCCAGTATTTCAACTTTCTTGATCTCAGGATTCACTTTGGTGTTTAAAATTTTCACTGCAATGAAAATATTGACTATTCCATTTATTTCAACTTGAGGCCAAAACCGTTTTTTTTTTTCCTGTTCTTTTGGTTGTTAATATATAAACAGCCACCTGAATCAAATGAATGATGTTTGGTTTAAAATGTCAAAACTTAAAAATTTGATTTTTAAAGTAGCTTAGTCTCTTAACTCAATATCATCCAAAGTCTTAGACGATGAATACACAAATTATTTATCACTTTAAATGGACACTGATGTTTTGATCTTTGGGGGAAAAGATGGGCTTCTGATATCCAATATTTAAGATAAAATAAACATTTTACCATTGGTACACAAATCGTTTGTAACAAGGGAATCTTAAGAATGAGGCTAGACATATTCCAAACAGTGATGCAATTTTCTTTTCTGGAGAGCATGCATAATACTATCGGTGTAGACTGGAATAACCAGATGCAATAGAGATTGCCATTCGATTGAGACTTCTGGCTTACTTCGCAGAACATAACTGATCAAAATTTATAGTAAATACAGAAACGATTGAATGTAAATCAGTTTATATACATTCATATTATATGGCTGCGACCCATTCGTGTTAATTTCTAGGTCCCAAATATAGCGATTTAGCTCCTTGAAATTAGTCTTTTTCCCAAAGAAAAGAAAATCCAATTAGTGTGACCTTAGTTTAATCTGTGGGTATAAAATATTAAATGTAAAGGAGGAATGTTTAATCTGAAATTGTATGAAAAGATCTGTAAAACTGTAATCGTAAAGATGGTATATATATTTTACAGGGAACATATAAATATAACTTTTGTACATAGTTTTTCACACAACAAAAATAAAGATTTAAATTTTAGTTATAGTTTAGTTATCGTTATTAATAAATGAGCAGTGGAAGACGCTGACAACTCTTGTAAAGTAAGTCTAAAATAGCTGGAGACTAGAAGTCGACAGACATCTAAACTGGGATCTCAGCGATATATAAGGGGGTTCAGGAAGATAACGAAATATATTGAGAACCAACCCCTGTAACCAGTAAAGATTAAACAAACTTGGTAGTAATAAACGTGACAAGAAGTAGGGTCGCCTTTCCAACCTCATGGGTTACCTCTCACTGCTAAAGACTCCTACGCGCAAGCGAATTATTGAAATAAAATTAAACCATGTTAGTCACAAAATGACCTAGTTTGTGTTGAGTAGATGTTAAACCCCATTTCTCTCTCTATTGGTAGTAATAAATAAATTTATAGGTTAAAATGTCTCAGACACCACCATACGATTACATCATGTGTACCTATTTCAAGAATACTCAGAGTAGTCAAGCACTGATGTGTCGTATGAGACACCACTTGTCTGAAAAGTTTACACCTTTAAATTAAGTAATATATTGATAGTGTTTGAGTGCTCCGACTGGGCAACTTGGCTTACAGGAAATATTTGCGTAAACAAGGGTTCTTTTATGTGCAATCCAATGTGTACACTTCACCTCAGTTTTTTGTCCCATCTGAACAACTAAACACTGTTCCTTGTCCGGCTCTTCGTCCTGCACCACCGACAAACAGAAACCATGCCGGAACCCCCCCCCCCCCAAGGTTATTTTCTTGGCCAAAACCTGGAGCACCCCCGGCATCTCAAGCTGAGTCACTGTGACACCTCAAATGTCAACAGGAATGAATGAAGTAGGGTTAACGTCCTACGTTCTGCACCTAACCTGGGCTAATTGAAGAGGGGCAAACAACATACAGTGTGCTATGAGGGAAATTTTCCCTGGGCAGCAACTGAATTCCAACTGCCAAGGGATCATTTACGTGCACGCCAATGTGTACACAAGACCTCATTTTTTCGTACCATCTGAACGACTAGGCAGCTGTCCTTGTCAGGCCCTCCGTCTGCATCACTGACAAGAGGAAACCACGTCGGAAAATCATGATGAACTTTCTCGGCCAATGCAGGAAACGAACACCCGACCTCCAGGCTAGTGAGGTAGCACCTTACCCACGTGTAGAGGCCGCAGAGCGGCCCCGATTTCGGGGGGGCTACTGACAATAACTCACGCAATGTGACCGCCCCCACTAAGCACCACACCCATACCCCCCCCCACCCTTAAACTTTTTGAGCTTTTGGTGACATTTTATTTTTCACTATTAAAAATTATTGCCGGGGCTAAAGCCCCCTTAGCCCCCCCTTCCCCATGTCCGCGGCCCCTGCCCATGTGATCCCCCACCAGGACATGGTTTTTAAGGAAAAAGGACAATTTGTATTGAAGCTGATTTGAAACTGATTTTATTGCAACAAATTAAAACATATCATATCTTCATACCTTTCATATCCTGTAAATAAATAATTCATTCGCATGTCAAATACACAAAACAAGTGAGCATCAATTACAACATTTATTTTCTTACCAATAAAACAAATTAACCGTTTTTACGAATTTAACAAATTAACTGTTTTTTCGAATAAAACAAATTAACTGTTTTTTTCGAATAAAACAAATTAACTGTTTTTACAAATAAAACAAATTAACCGTTTTTACGAATAAAACAAATTAACCGTTTTTTACCAATATAACTAATTTAACGTTTTTTATGAATCAAACAAATTAATTGTTTTTTCGAATATAACAAATTAACCGTTTTTACGAATATAACAAATTAACCGTTTTTATGAATAAAACAAATTAACCAGTTTTACGCAAATAACAAATTAACCGTTTTTTACCAATATAACTAATTAACTGTTTCTACGAATAAAACAAATTAACCATTTTTTACCAATATAACTAATTTAACGTTTTTACGAATAAAACAAATTAACCGTTTTTATGAATAAAACAAATTAACCGTTTTTACGAATAAAACAAATTAACCGATTTTATGAATATAACAAATTAACTGTTTTAAACACAATATTGAGTCAATATTATTTGATATTCTACTTTTCATGTTTCGTGAAAATAGTATTTTTTTTTTTCCATAATCTAGAAAACGATTTTTCAAATACCTTTTTAATTTAATATCAATAAATGTCATTCAAAATATTTGTGACACTTCTTTTTGACTAATAAAAATATCCTTTTTGCTTTATTATCCTCCATACACTGTGGTGTAAGTCTACAAAGGTTTACAAATGCGATACAAAATTTAGATCTTTATTTAAATCAAATTTTATTCCCCAATCATAAACATTAAAAAACACAACACAATTTATATGGAAAACAATCACTGGTTTTATACACATATCGCACAATGTTTCGACAAGTATTTTCTCTTTTCGTTAATATTTGTGCTTGATAAAGATATGAAATCACATGTTGAAACAATGTTATTGTTTTCTATATAAATTGTGTTGTGTTTTTTAAAGTGCTCTATCTTTAAATGCCACTCAAGGATTACTACATAAACATTAAAGGGACAATCCCGTATTATATAGAGGCTCAAAAATAAAAGTCTGAGAATGTATGAAAATAAAACGCCAAAATATAGGGGAATGGTGTATATACCTTGTCTCAAAATATTGAGTCATTTGGACGTGAACGCCAAAATTGCTTATCCGGACACGTAACCCTTTTAAGATTTCTGGTCATTTTTTTCATTTGGTGACCTGATAATCGATTTACGTTTCTTGAGAGGTCTATACAGTGAATGACCCATGTACTGTACTTGATAACAAAAGGTAAATTTTACCTACATATTATTTTTATAGAAAACAATTTGGTTTTATCCAGATACTGTATGATACAAAGGTCTCCATTTCCAGATGCAGATTGTCAGGTTTAAGTTATTTACAGGCGTATCACAAAAATCGGGATAGTTGATCGGCCTTAGATAATGGGTTTTAAATGATTTTAACACAAAATTAAGCAGTTTTATTCCCCAAAAAGTTATCGGGATTGGGCCTTTAAATTTCTATCATTCAATAATTCTTACATTTACACCACAGATTTGATTTAATTACAATGCCATAGAAATGACCTTGGGGCCTGTTTCACAAAATTTTAACTAAGATAAAATCCGATTTTAGTAATTTGATTGGATAATATTAAATTGATTTTGGTGTTTCGTCAATCAAAATTTAAGTATCTACTAAAATAATGTTTTTATCTTCAGTTAAGATTTCGTGAAACAGGGCCCCCGACTACAAGGTAGCTATATAAATACATTAAATAATATGGTTTACTTATTGACCACCTTGGCCTACTTTCTGTTACTCAATATAAAGAAAGATTACCAGACATGAAACTAACATCAATCAAAAAAAAAACCTTTTGAATCTGAGAGACAGCGAGGGTGAGAAATGAGGTTTAACTCCACTCTACACAAACTAGGTCATTTCGGGACTAACATATGGTTTAATTTTATTTCAATAATTTGCTTGCGCGTAGGGGTCTTTAGCAGTGGGAGGAAAGCGGATGACCCGGAAAAAACCCAAGAGGTTGGACAAGTGACCCTACTTTTTGTCACATACAACCAGGATTCAAAACCATGCCATCCACACCCACCCACCCTTGAATTTAAGAATGGCAGCTCCTGATGATATTGATACCTAATCTACAGTCCAATCTAATTAAAATACAGATCTTGATTTCGTTTCGTTTTTTATACTTTTGTTGGCCTAAATTACACAAAGTTCTGACAATTTGTATGAAGGTCTTATCAGGGGTTGTACATGCAGCTTTTGATCTTATGATGTCATACATTGATTAATCAATCAGTATTGACGTTTCTAGTGGTTTACCCACAGTTCTGTGTATGGCAAGCCAAGAACTCGGTATTACAGACTGTTTCATCGGCTAATTCCTCACTTCAGCCAAAACACCGGTAATATAACAAATCTTTTAGATCTTAAGAGTAGTAAAGACAAGTAAAAGGAAATGAAACAGGATCTGTGTTTCAATCAGATTGATCTATAATCTATTTTTAGAGATTATGCAAGAGTTTAATCTGTCTATTGCAGGTCTTTCTTTAGATTACTATTATCTAGTTTTTAACTATTAAAGTGAGAACTGTCAACTCGTTATCTTTTCTCCCATAATGTTTCTTTAATATTGTTGTGAATGGACACATACATAACATATACAATCAGATACACTATTTATAATTACCTTCAAACATAACAATAATCATTATAAACAGTAGTAATATTACATAACACGTACAGCTAAAACATTCATATATATACATATATCAGGATTAATTTAAATGACAAAGGTGCTGGCGGTCGACCAAGGTGCTCGTAGAGAGATAAAGAGATGGGCTTTAACATCCACTAGACATAAACTTGGTCATTTCGGGACGAGCACATGGTTCAATTTTATTTCAATAATTAGAGGAGCCGGAGAAAACTCAGGAGGTTGGACTGGCGACCCTATACTCCTTGTCACGTGCAACCAAGGATTCAAAACGACGACAGTTGACTCAATGACAGGCGTTATGATACAGCGTGCACGTGCTAACCATTCGACCATCTAAAGTAAATGTTTTTGAAGAGATAGAAAAATATCCTTAATTTCGTATCATGAATTATTTAAATATTGTGTGGCTTTTCTTTAGCTGTGTTATGTAAGTATAGAATAAAAAAAAAAAACTTAACAATTTCAACACAATAAAATTCTGTGAAATAATCATAAATTAGCCATGTGAAATTATAATCACAATTAATTTTTTGAAATATTAACAGTCATTATAATTTAATTTTGTGAAATTATAATTACAATTAATTTTGTGAAATTATAATTACAATTAATTTTGTGAAATTATAATTACAATTTAATTTTTGAAATAATACCAGTAATTCAGTTAGTGAAATTATAATTTCAATTAATTTTGTGAAATCATAATAACAATTAATTTTGTGAAATAATACTAGAAATTACAATTTAATTTTGTGAAATTATAATTACAATTTAATTAAGTGAAATTATAAATACAATTTAATTAAGTGAAATAATAATCAACATTTGCATAAATCTAATCATCTACAAGCTTGCAAGTTACAATCTATGTTGGGATCTATTAAACTTAGTCTGAGAAACTGAAAAGGGGTTTATTGGGCTGCAGGGTAAGAATAAGGTTGCATGGGGCAACAACTAGCTGAAAATGTGACGGGGGTTGGGGGGGGGGGGGCTTGTCTTAAAATGGCATCGGGGCCCTTACAGTGGAAATGCAATTTATATATCAGTATGGTAAATAGATAAATGTATTTGATACAAACACATACAACATAATAAATGACATATCTATATTAATATTTATGCTACAAAATTTATTTATAACTAATTCGGGAGAACCTGGCTGCAGCCCCCTCCCCCGATTAATCTGGTCCTTCTAGAACGTGGTTTCACTAGTCTGCCCAGATACAGAATACTATAATAGTACCCGTAGGAGGATCGGACTATAAATAATGGAGGGGGCAACATGGCAATCGTAGATCATTTATACTAGATGAAATATTGGACATTGAAATGCACATGCAGGAGAGTGGGAGGATCGGACTATGAATAATGATAAGTGCAACATGGCAATCTTAGATTATTTATAGCAAATGAAATACTGGACTATCGAGGCGATTTCAATGAGATGCACATGCTGGATAGTATCGGTATTTTACTTTGTTTAAACATACATTATACAAGAGCTAAATCTGCCTATTGCAAGTCTTTTCTTTTGGACCTGAAATCTTATCTAAATTATTAATTAGACATTAATTAACTTATTCAGACTGTAATCAACTCTCGATGTCAACGCTTATCTGTGATATTTACTGGATT
The DNA here is from genome assembly GCA_917208275.1 of Patella pellucida. Classification (NCBI taxonomy): domain Eukaryota; kingdom Metazoa; phylum Mollusca; class Gastropoda; family Patellidae; genus Patella; species Patella pellucida. Next base: position 87,882,299 of record OU795036.1, on the reverse strand, counting down.
AGGATCTGATTTGCTGCTCAACGTCAACTGATGATTTAATCATGAAATGGATAATCAAGACTATGATTTTTATTGTACCGACTTTAGTAATAGTAAAGATGATCAAGGCTAGGCTGAAAATTCAATCACAAAATTTTCGATTCAGACTGGATCAATTTGACTGGAATTTTCAGGAGATTCCCTTCAGATTATCTAGTGTTTAACTATTTTAGCGAGAACTGCCAGCTCTCCTAACTATTCTCCCATAATATATCCTTAATAGTCTGATGCAATATCAATATATGATGGTTAATAAATGCATTATTACATTCCTATATTGACCAAGGCTGGAAATAGGGCACATGTTACTGATAATGTCAGGCACAGATTCAGGGTTTGTCAGGCACAAAACCTCTGGTGTCTTTTTTATTGATATTATTAATACATGTCAGTCACTAAGTTGAAAATGTCAAGTACTATTTCTAAAACCGTTATTTCAAGGCTTAATTACTATTATTCTTAATTACTATTACTATTATACACATTCAACACACATTTATAATACCTTACATTCACAAACTTAAAGCAGAGTACAATCTATTTTATAATATACATCAAAATATACAATGCACCAATAATTTGTAAAAATAAGAACAAACAAATTACATATTTTAAACTGTACAATGAAAAAGGGGTGGGGGGTGTTAATAGGGTCAAGGGTCAATAAATATCATTGAACCTCCGATCTCTAGTGCACTAATTTTCAGTTTGAGCATCTATCTTTTCTTGACAAGCACTCAATAAGTTTACTCTTTACATTAGTAATTTATCTAAAGTTTCTATTTTGACATATATGATTTTAAAATATCAATTTAAATAAATCAATACGAAGAAAAGATACTATTAAGAGAAACAGATTAATGGCAACGGTGCCTCACATGTTGACGCCGCCTCCTACTGAAGACTGGTGCTTCACCCTATGACCAAGGATCTCATAAATGACGACGCCTCCTACCAGAAGGAATTTTGTCGTCTTTTTAAATTCATTACATTGTTGTTCCCTGACTGGCCGATGAAATAAACTCAATTTCTTAGCTGAAACCTCGAGAATATTCAGTAGAAATGATATCGTTATCTTAATATCAGATTTGTAATATGTGAAGAATTGCATCGCTTTTGTATACATTCTTTCAAACATGCCTTCATAAAGAAAGGGCGAAATGGGGTTTATAGTCCACTCGACACAAACTAGGTCATTTCGGGACTAATATGGTTCAATTCTATTTCAATAATTCGCTTGAGCGTAGGGGTCTTTAGCAGTGGTAGGAAACCAGAGGACCCAGAGAAAAACCAAGAGGTTGGACAGGTGACCGTACTCCTTGCCACTAGAACATCTAACTCCCAAAGTACAACATAAAACAAAAACATCTAGGACCTTAATAATCCGAGAAATTTACCCCCCCAAAACTTTTAAAAATGCAGCTTTTTCCTTGGCCAGGAGCGAAAATTTATAGTCTGATTTTAATTCTTAGCCTATTAAAAGGCTGCATCCTTAAAGGGACAATAACACTCTTGCTGGCTTGACAGGTCCAGAATTTTTTTTTAGCCTTATTCTAACTACAAGATGTTTAAGTGTCCTACCTGTTGTGTAAATTATCCATTACAACCTATCTTACTTGTCCAGAGGGTCCGAAAATATGTTTAAATCCAAGTTGCATTTGAAAGTGCTTACGTAAGGCTTTTCAAACCATGTTACGGCATGTAGTTGAATTTTTCCAATTTTTAAAATTAGGTGTGTTAAGATGAAATTTGTATCATTTATTAATTGGAATATTGTAAAATAGTACAATTTGTTGACCAAAATAATGATTGGAACATATTATTCAGTTACAACAAGAGTGGTATTGGGGCTTTAAATATTTCATAGATTTTCCTGAAAAAGGCATCAGATTTTTAAGACTGTAATACAACAATACCAATATGGTCGATTAACGAGAGTAAACTAACTGGAAGACCAACTAAAGTGAGCATGTGCTGTAAAATATCACTAATAAAACAAGTCTTCAAAATGAAACGCTTCCTGACGTCCAGCTTAAACAATCGGGATATATCATATAGTGTTATAGTGGCATCCATTTTAATTAATTAAACCACAAAATATTCAGGATAAACTTTCTGAATTAAGATAAATTTACACAGTAAACATTACATCATTTTAACATACATTATGCAAGAGTTAAAAAACTGGGTATTGTACGTCTTTCTTAAGGCCTTAAATAATATCTAAATTATTAATTAGACATTTATTAACTTATCCATACGATAATAAATTCTCGATGGCATTGATAGCCTGCGTTCTTTAGTGGATTATGACCCGATTTACTGCATAACTTCCCTTCAAGATTTAATCAATAAATGGATAATCGAGACTATACATTTTATCGTACTGAAATAGTAATGATGATCAGGGCTAGGCGGAAATTTCAATCGCTTTATTCTCGGTTCAGAGAGGATCAATTTGAAGAAGTCTATTCCTGGGTAAATATCAGCACAGATATATCTCTGGTTATCTTATTCAATATTGTATTCAATCTAGATTATCCAGTACAGTAAATTATATTCATATTGTGTTCTGTGTTCAATAGGATCAATCTAGATTAACCAGTACAGTAAATTATATTCATATTGTGTTCTGTGTTCAATAGGAACAATCTAGATTAACCAGTACAGTAAATTATATTCATATTGTGTTCTGTGTTCAATAGGATCAATCTAGATTATCCAGTACAGTAAATTATATTCATATTGTGTTCTGTGTTCAATAGGATCAATCTAGATTATCCAGTACAGTAAATTATATTCATATTGTGTTCTGTGTTCAATAGGATCAATCTAGATTATCCAGTACAGTAAATTATATTCATATTGTGTTCTGTGTTCAATAGGATCAATCTAGATTAACCAGTACAGTAAATTATATTCATATTGTGTTCTGTGTTCAATAGGATCAATCTAGATTATCCAGTACAGTAAATTATATTCATATTGTGTTCTGTGTTCAATAGGATCAATCTAGATTAACCAGTACAGTAAATTATATTGAAATGTGTACATCATAGACTGATAACTTTCGGTGCATATATCAAATGTTTATATTCATTGCAAATGGCTTTTAAATCAGCAAAAACATTCAACATGTAACTTCTTGTAATGGTCATAGTTCAACATCTTGTAACGGTCAAAGTTCTTCTTGCAACGGTTAAAGTTCAACTTCTTGTAATGTTTTAACGGTTAACTTCTTGCAATGGTCAACGTTCAACTTCTTGCAAGGGTCAAAGGTTAACTTCTTGTCAAAGTTCAACTTCTTGTCAAAGTTCAACTTCTTGCAACGGTCAACTTCTTGTAACGGTTAAAGTTCAACTTCTTGTCAAAGTTCAACTTCTTGCAACGGTCAACTTCTTGTAATGGTTAAAGTTCAACTTCTTGTCAAAGTTCAACTTCTTGCAAATCAACTTCTTGTAACAGTCTCAATGCAACTTCTTGCTGAATTAAATTATTGAGGTGAAAAACTATTTTCCTGCAATTGTTGACAGATTAATCATGAAATATTTCCTGACTAAAGTCATCACGTCTATATCTAGATTTATAACTATATATTTTATGACTAAAGTCTGCCTCCATGTCTTCCTTGTCTATCTATCTATAACAGGAAACAACAATAACAACAGTGTGCTCCGATATGGCAACATAATAACAGTCCGATCGCCATGGCAACATAATAACGGTCTGCTCAATATTGCAACATAATAACGGTCTGCTCACTATGGCAACATATGAACATGAACGGTTTGCTCCGATATGGCAATATAATAAGTCTGCTCACTATGGCAACATAATAACGGTCTGCTCGCTATGGCAACATAATAACGGTCTGCTCGCCATGGCAACATAATAAGAAGATATCACAATGTTTTAAAAAAAATCTGGTTATACTATTATTATATAGTCTAGAGTTAGGGTCAGCTTCTTCTAGTACTAGCGGGTGTCGAATACACGGATACAAACGAATCTGTACTTCCTGCGGCTAATTTAACCTGTCAAAAAAATACAAAAATAAATGGGTTGATGTGATACTATGAGGGTTCTATATGTTGACCATAAATTCTGGCCATGACCACATGTTTTAAAAAATTTAACTAAAATGTTTTGGAATCCATGGTTCAATTTACATGCTAAAAACAAGCATATTTCACATTGAAATGATTACATTCAAAGTACAAATATGAATGAATGAATGAATGAATGAATGAATGAATGAATGAAATGGGGTTTAACGTCCTACGCTTAAGCACCGTACCTGGGCTAATTGAAGACGGGCATACGCCACAGTGTGCAATGAGGGAAATTTTGCCCGGGCAGCGGCGCTACGGCCTACTCTTATATCGAATTCCAACTGCCAAGGGATCTTTTACGTGCACTCCAATTTGTACACGGGACCTCGGTTTTTCGTCCCATCGGAACGACTAGGCAGCTGTCCTTGTCAGGCCCTCCTTCTGCATCACTGACAAGGGAAAATCACGCCGGAAAATCGAGATGAACTTTCTCGGCCAATGCAGGGATCGAACACTCAACCTCCAGGCTAGCGAACCAGTGCCTTATCCTCTTAGCCACCGTATGAGTAAAATAGTATTTTTCTGTTATTAATTCATCTGCAATCAGAGAGAGTTGAACATCTACTTGACACAAATTAGGTCATATCAGGACAAACATATGGTTCAATTTTAATTCAATAATTCACTTGTGCATAGGGATCTTTAGCAGCGGGAGGAAACCAACAGGGGTGAATAGGCAATGGGCGTCCTCGCTGAAGGAATTTCCACCAGGCGTCGCCAGTAACAATGCGGTCCCACGTGACCTTATCGATGGTAAGAGAACCGTATCGGTATTAAATTCCATATTAACGACAAAAACTAACGTTTGTCGACACACACGAGTTCGTAATGAATGTACACGAAAACTGTGCTATAAGGTAAACAATGAGGTCACGTGGGGCCGCTTCGTCCATCAGTTATGTCCCTTTATCTCTAGCGAGGACGCTCATTAACCATGTCAAGCCGGAAACGACAAACTTTCTCATCCAACACCAGGAGCGAACCCGGGACCTCCAGACTTACGAGTCAGCGTCTTAATCACTTAGCTACAGTATAGCACCTTTTGAATATGAATGAATGAATGAAATGGGGTTTAACGTCCTACGCTTAAGCACCGTACCTGGGCTAATTGAAGACGGGCATACGCCACAGTGTGCAATGAGGGAAATTTTGCCCGGGCAGCGGCGCTACGGCCTACTCTTATATCGAATTCCAACTGCCAAGGGATCTTTTACGTGCACTCGAATTTGTACACGGGACCTCGGTTTTTCGTCCCATCCGAACGACTAGGCAGCTGTCCTTGTCAGGCCCTCCTTCTGCATCACTGACAAGGGGAAATCACGCCGGAAAATCGAGATGAACTTTCTCGGCCAATGCAGGGATCGAACACTCAACCTCCAGGCTAGCGAACCAGCGCCTTATCCACTTAGCCACCGTGATCCCCAGCGTCTTAATCACTTAGCTACAGTATAGCACCTTTTGAATATGGGTTTGAAGTATCTGCATGTAAGGCGTAGAGTGAAAAAAATTTACTTACAAAATAAGGATGAAAAGCGAGACAACTGATGGTTCCTATTCTCTGTCCTAGAAATCCTTCGTGGTATTTTATCGTGGATAGATTATCACCCGATTGATTATAGACCACAATAGATTGATTTAACGCACCACTAAAATAAAACAAATTATCATCATTAAATGAATAAATAAAATGGCGATAGAGAGGCGGCTTCTCACCTATGCAACGCTGGTTCAATCCCAGCTCAGGGCATGAACTTTATCGTTGTAAGTGAGAGGGATATTCGGTCTCCCGTCCAATCAGGCAGGTTTCCCCCGAGTTCTTCGGTTTCTTCCTGCAGTAATGATCGAAATCATTCGCACGATCTGTGCCAAGGGCCAAATTTGAAAAAGGCCTCAGGCCTAATTTGCTACCCTTGTAAAATGACGTGATTATTATTATTATTATTATTATAACGTCCTACTGTTATATCATCATTGAACATAGTAAACACCTAGAAATAAATTTGTTTAACGCACCACTAAAATAAAAACAAATTATCATTATAAACATAGTTAACACTATATAGTCAAGCCGAGAAATAAATTGGTTTAACAAAAACTAGAAATTATCACCATTGAACATATTTAACACCCACGTGTAGAAATAAATTGGGTTAATGAAAAACTAGAAAATAAAATTTCATTATTATTTAAAATCATATCAATCTGGTTAAAATACAGATCTATGTTTCGTTTCATTTTTTTATGATGGCCTACACTGAAATGAAATGCGAGTTTAAGGTCCTACTGTTCTGCTCCGAACTGGGCTAATGAAGATGGGCATACCCCACACAGTGTGCTATGAGGGACATTTTTAAGGACAGCAGCACTACTGACTACTCTTTTATTGAATTCCAACTGTCAAGGGATCTTTTACGTGCACACTAATGTGTACAAGGAATCTCTGTTTTTTGTCCCATCCAATCGTCTAGACAGCTGTCCTTGCCAGGCCCTCTGTCCTGCACCTGTGACATCCTGAGGAACTTTTCTCGAACAACACCAGGAGCGAAACTGCAACCTCCTGGTTTGCGAGTTAGCGTCTTACTTGCTGAGCCACCGCCGCTCCCGTATGTTATTATGTAAATTAATTGCGTTTTTACCATGCTATAACATCAGCTCGTGGATGAACCTCCATTGATGTGAGACTTGTCTGCGTCGGGAAATTACTCACAGATTCGGTAAATCTTGGATCCCAGAATCTTATATCCCCACCAGTACTATTAAAATAAAATCAAAACAAAGTCAAATCAAAACAGAGTAAAATCAAAACAAAATCAAATCAAATCAAAACAAAGTAAAATCAAAAGGTTTGTTAATTTAAATTTCTTACAGTCTCCTGTAATCAAAATTGAACTATCTACTAAAATTTGGATTTTATCTTTAGTTAAGATTTCGAGAAACAGGGCCCAGATTCTCAAATATACAACAACTTGATATTCCAAGAACAAATCTTGTATCGTGTGGTGATAGGGCCTTCTCTATAGCAACACCAGTCCTGTGGAATAAGCTACCTCAAAATATGAAAGGAGGAGGAACTATTGCAGAATTCAAAAAGAGACTAAAGACTCATCTCTTTACTTCAATATAACACCATTCATGTGACAGACAACTCAGCTCTATTGAGTAGTTTACTGGACAATAGGCACTATATAGTATCAAGGATCTGTTGCCAGGTATATGAATACATATGAATCAGTTTCAAACTAAGTACAAATCCATTTCAAGAAAAATGTAGCTTTTATAAATAGATTTTATTACTAACCTAGCACTAACAATTTTTCCTTCTGTGCCTTTTTGTAGATGAACTTTGACCACCATACTGCCATGTTCTTGTAACGTCATCACACGACTAGAAAATAATCATTATAATTTTTACAGAGATACATTACATAAGAACAAAATCGGAGTATTGCACTTCATATTTCTAGCTTCAGATGTTATATTAATTATTAAAAAGGTTTTTATTAAACATACATTAGGCAAGAGCTAAATCTACCTATTACTGGTCCTTGTTAAGGCCTGAAATGTTATCTAACTTATTAATTACAGCATAATAAACTCTTGATGTCATCGCTAGCTGCGATATTTACTGGATTAGGATCCGATTTGCTGCTTAACTTTCATTTGTGATGTAATCATGAAAAGGATAATCGAAACTATGTTTTTTATGGCCCGACTTTAGTAAGGTTGATCGAGGCTAGTCCAAAAATTCAATTGCTAATTTCTCAGTTCATGGTAGATCAATTTGATTGAAATTTTCAGCAAATTGCCTTTACATTATCTAGTTTTAAACTAATATAGTGAGCACTGCAAGCTCTTTATGTTTAATCATGAAATTACTAACCATTCTGAAGGAGCAAGTCTTCTATCAAATAACCGAACTGTTCCGTCACCACAACCAGCTATAATTAACGACCTACCACTACTATCACATGATAAACTTGTTACACAACTATCTGCTCCTGTGGGTATATCCTATAATATATAATCACATTCATTCTACTAGATTTCCTACTTGTCTGGGATACTGAAGATGGGGGTGGGGGTTGTGGGTGGGGGAGGGAAAGGGAGAGGGGAGAGAGAGAGAGGGAGAGAGACAGAGAGAGAGATAGGGGATGAATTGGGATATGGGGTTAAAATTTCCGCAATATATGGGGTTTAATGTTATACTCTCCTGTACCGACTGGGCTACTAAAGACAGGGAAAGAGAGAGAGAGATGGGGTTGAACGTCCACTTGACACAGACTAGGTCATTTTGGGACTAACATATGATTCAATTTTATTTCAGTAATTCACTTGCACGTAGGGGTCTTTAGCAGTGGGAGGAAACTGTAGGTGATGGTGAAAACCTAAGAGGTTTAAAGAAAACAGGGAATTTTCACCAGGCAGCGACACTACGGCCATCTTCTATTTCAAAGTTCAACTGCCATGCCCGTGTGACTACATGACATTGGTGGTTCGTTCCATCTAAATGACACTGTTCCTTGTCAATCTGATTTCGAATTTCAACTTTCAAGGTTTCTTTTACATGAACGCCAATGTGTACACAGGACCTTGTTTTTTTTCCGCAACATCCAAACAATTAGACAGCTGTCCTTATCAGGCACTCCGTCCTGCACCAATGACAAGAAGAAACCCCGCTGTAAAAATCATTAGGACCTTTTTTGGTCAATACCGGGAGCCAACATTCCTGCTTAACGAACCAGTATCTTACTCAGTGAGAAAAAGCGACGATTCGTTTTTATAGGTAAATCTACCATTAATTTCAATGACAAACTGTGGCAACCGTTTTTAAAAGTAAATCTACTTGTCATTTTAGTGAGAAACCGCGGCAACCGTTTTTAAATGTCAATCTACCTGTTATTTGAGTGAGAAACCCTGGCAACCGTTTTTAAATGTAAATGTACCTGTAATTTGAGTTCTTTTTGCGTATCCCAGATTCTAATTATTCTAACATCACCAGATGATATTAACATTCCTGTTTCTTGTTCCCATTCTGTCACTAGACCAGAACCTGAATAATACACAAGATATAAAACTAGATCAATTATATTCAAATAGTTTTAATAATTGTGACCTCTAGAGCGTCCACAAACTAAAAAGATGATTTTTCATACAATCAGGGGCCATAATTCAGGAAGTTACGATCCGATATGCGCAAATTTAGAAAGGAACCAAGATCATTGTGTTTCATCAAAATCAGATCAAAATTGTGAATGAAATGAAATGAAATGGGGTTTAACGTCTACTGTTCTGCTCTGAACTGGTCTAATTGAAGATGGCCATACACCATACAGTGTGCTATGAGAGAAATTTTGCCGGGGCAGCGGCATTATGGCCTAATTTTATATCGAATTCCAACTGCCAAGAGATCTTTTGCATGCATGCTAATGTATTCACCGGACCTCGGTTTTTCAAACCATCCGAAAACCAGGAAGTTGGACAGGAGGAGACAAGCTTGGAATTGAGACTAGCGCACACATTGGACCAGTAGACCTCACCCTTCTTAGAACAGAATAAGTTTGATTAACATTTTATCTACACTTTTCTTATCTTACCTCTAGTTAATGGTAACATGTCAGATAAGGCTTGAAATGTTGTCACTAATTCTTTTCCTTTACCCTCATCTTCCATATACTTTCTCCAGATTCTTATAGCTCCATCATCTACAAAAATATTACTGTTAACTGTTACAAAAACTAACTTATAGTTACATTGCACGTTGTATCAAAAGGTCTGTCATCGAGTCAATTGACATGGTTTTGATTCTAAGGTTGTACGTAACAAGGAGCAGAGTCGCCTGTCTAGCCTCGTGTGTCTTTCTTCGAGTCCTCCAATTTCCCCCCCCTGCTAAAGACTCCTACGCACAAGCGAATTATTGAAACAAAATCGAACCATATGTTAGTCCCAAAATGACCTAGTAGTCTAGAATGCATTCTAAATCCCTCAAATTTCAGCCAGAGATTTTAAATTAGGGAATTAAGAATAAAACTTACCTGAGCCACATAATAATAAAGATTTGTCATGAGCATTGACAAAATCCATGGCAGTTATACGACTATGTTTGGGGTTTTCATTATTTAAATAGCTTAATTTAGTTCCTTGTTCCCAGTCCCATAAACTGCAATAAAACAAAATAAATAATACATTGATTTCACGAAACTAAGGTAGCTGTCTTAAACTGTGTAATTGTAATTAAAGATACAATCCCTTGAAAGTGTTCATAGGTTGGATATTTCCGATGGAAGTATTCATAGGTTGGATATTTCCGATGGAAGTATTCATAGGTTGGATATTTCCGATTGGAAGTATTCATAGGTTGGATATTTCCGATGGAAGTATGGCAAATATGGAATATATGGAAAGTATAGACACCCAATCTTTGTAGAAAAATACTGGATTCCTTGAAAATCACCCCTGTGGCACCCACAGGACAAATGAAAGGGTGTCACTAACTGACAGCTTAAGTGACGTAATCTACATTGGGTTGTATTGAAAATAATAAAAAGACAACTGTATCTTACCTAACGCCTTCTTTATCCCCAACAGCTAAATAAGATTGATAAGGATGAAACTTGATAACAGATGGTATACCAACATTACGATTTACAAATACTTGATCATCTAATCTATTAAAACCTGTAATAAATATTAATTATTACTTTATCCTTTAATATATTGGTTTATTCCCAGGCGGGGGCAAAGGGGGTCGGTGGCCATACATCATATTACTTCATCAGCTTTTAAATTAAACATACTTCATCAGCTTTTATGTGATTTGCTACCACAAAACCAGGCTCTTGGTCATTTTTATAAAAATACAGCTGGCAGCATATTTGAATAGCCCAAAGCATAAGCTTTTCTAAAATACAATTCTTTTTAAATTTGTCCTATCATCTGGAGTTGAGTTCGGCTCATTCAAAGCATCAAGAAGGCATACAGTACAAAATGAAGTTGTGCGACAAGCGCCTGATTTCGTTGGAGCGGGACACACACATATATTAATATATTGGTCTATTCTCACAAAGGGGAGTTAGACGGGCGATTGGGTATCGTGTGTGCGCTGTATCATAAGGTCTGTCATTGAGTCAACTGGCGTGGTTTCGATTCCCATGTTGTGCATGACAAGGAGTAGGGTCACTTGTCCGACCACACCAGCTTATAAATTAAAGATACGTTATGCAAGAGCTAGCTAAATCTGCCTATTGTAGGTCTTTCTTTAGGCCTGAAATGTTATCTAGATTATTAATTAGACATTAATTAACTTATCCAGACCATAATCAACTCTCTAAATTCTAAAGAGTGGATCAATTTAACTATTACAGTGAGAAAACCCAACAATACCTGCTCTTGTCTGTTCTTCTCTAGCTTCTGCTCGAACCCGAGTGTTACGGAATAATCTGAAATCTCTTTCTTGATGTAAACCACTCTCGGGATCTTTCTCTTCCGATAATCTCATCACAGGTTTAGCGAAATAAGAACAACTCCATTGAAAGAACTCGGTACAAACATCTCCAGCTATTTTACTAGGTGCAGGTTCATCATCCTTGTCATCCTTCTATAAATATATAGTTTATTATTAAGCATACATTATGCAAGAGCTAAATCTGCCTATTGCAAGTCTTTCTTTAGGCCTGACAGGTTATATAAATTATGAATTAGATATTTATTAACTTACCGAGACCATAATTAACAGACTGAGATCGAGAGAAATCGGGTTTAATTGCCACTTAATACAAACTAGGTCATTTCGGGACATATGGTTCAATTTTATTTCATTAATTCACTTGTGTGTAGGGGTCTTTAGCAATGAGAGGAAACCAGGGAACCTACTTCTTGTCACGTACAACATGCTAACCATTCAGCCATCCAACCCCATGTAGCTAATTTGATTATTAATGGTTTACATTTACCCAGTATTTGCATATAAAAAAAAATTTAATACAAATTTGATATAATGAAGGTTACCAGACATGAGAAAGTTTCTATAATTAGTATACCCTTCGGTTTTTGTACTGCACCCACCTCTTTTTAAAACTTTTAAAAACCTGTGTTAAAGATGTATTAACTTACTATACTAGGACCTTTATCAACTATTTTGGTGTCCCATTTAGACTTTGTATTGCACCTGTATTTTCAAACTTTTAAATAATTAAGATTAAAAGATGTATTATGAAATGAAATAGGGTTTTACGTCCTACTGTTCTGCTCCTGACCTGGGCCAATGAAGACGGAAAAGATGTATCAACTTACATGACTAGGACCTTTTTCAAACATTTTCCGTGATCTTGGAAACTGCACAGAATGTGGATGTGATCCAGGTTGTCTAGATGGTGAGTGGAGGTCACGACCTTTACTCTCTTCCATTGTAGATCCGTTATTCTGGGGTGGTGTACTAAAATAACATCAAATAAAGGACCTATAATTTATATATCCTTGTCAGACATTTTTACAGACAGTAAAGGGACATAACACTTATCGCTATTTAAGCTGGCAGTTTTAGACCACACACAAAAATCATGTGTCAACAAAATATTCCTATTCGTACATAATAAAAAAATATGTGCACCTTGTTATTTTTCATATTCAATTCCTGACGGGATTCAAATTTATATCAGCAATATTCCTACAAAATTATGCGAATTCATACCCTACTTACACTATACCAATCGACATATTCGTTAACCTTTCCTAGCGTAGTTATCTCTTCATTTAAACACATAAACCGCATTCAAAATATGATCATAAATCCGAGAATATGCCATCAAAATAGAATCTTTTCTCTGACATTATAGACGTGGGAAATATGTCACATATTCATTTCATAATTTCACACGTCTCGCAAGATTTCTACTTCTATTTGAGTTATTGTACTATAACCTTGTGCGATCAGACAGACACAGAGCTTGCATTGTCTAGTATGTGTGAAATATCTTTTTTTAACCCTCACTTCCAGCAAAGTAATGTATATTGATTTGGGGTATTATATGTCCGTCAATGGAGAAATCGTGGGTCAATCATGTAGATTAAGTTTACAATCACTCTTATTGGATTGATACATGGTCTGACAAAGGTGAAGCAATGATTTGGGGGTGAATCATCCGATAAAGGATTAAGGCAGACTAAGTAGTTAATAAAGGTAGGGAGGACAATTCGGGACTTTTGGAAAATAGCGTGGGACATCTCTGCAATTTATCCTACTATCATCTGTACTGGAAGTTTATTAGAAGGACTGGATGGTAAAGGCTACTTACCCTACTATCATCTGTACTGGAGGTTTATTAGAAGGACTGGATGGTAAAGGCTACTACTGGAAGTTTATTAGAAGGACTGGATGGTTAAGGCTACTTACCCTACTATCATTTGTACAGGAGGTTTATTAGAAGGGCTGGATGGTAAAGGCTACTTACCCTACTATCATCTGTACTGGAGGTTTATTAGAAGGGCTGGATGGTGCTGAATTGGTATTTTGAATAGCCTGCATTGGTTTAGGTTTGGCATTGGTTGATGCCTGTAAAACAAATAAAATTGTAAATATGTGTACCTATATTGAACAGAAAGAAGCCTGCTTTAAATATTTTCAATACAACTGTCACGTGGGACTTGTTCGGACGGTCAGGCGCCTGAGGAGTCGGACCCTTAGCCACAATTCCCGAACCGCGAAGGTCCAATGGGGGGTTCGGCGATGGGTTCTTCCTGCTTTACTCGCCGCTACTGAGGGAATCCCTGTTGGTTTCTTTTCCTTTCTTCTGTGTCCATTGGGAGATCTATTCATTCAAACATGTCTCCCCTTGTGTCATGGAGTTGCCCTGAATCAGTGAGTAGATTTTGGCTCGCTGACTTGGAGGTCCCAGGATCGATCGTGGCTGAGAAAGTTTCTTAGGATTTACTGGCATGGTTTCCGCTTGACAGTAGTGTAGGACAGAGGGATTGGCATGGCTTCCCATTGACAGTGGTGTAAGGACAGAGGGATTGGCATGACTTCCCATTGACAGTGGTGTAAGGACAGAGGGACTGGCATGGCTTCCCCTTTGACAGTGGGGCTGGCATAACTTTCTCCTTGACAGTGGTTTAGGACAGAGGGACTGGCAAGGAACAATGTCTAGTCGTTGGGATGCAACGAAAACCGTAAGCCCCTTAATACATTGACGAGCACGAAAAAGAATCCATGACAATTTGAATTCAATATAAGAGTAGGCTGCAGTGTCGCTGTCAGAGCAAAATTTCCATCATTAACCGGTCTGAATCCACAACTCAGCATGTATTAAAAGAGGGAGATGCTAACTGTAGGATGGTTGGGGAGGTTTGTGAATTTCTGGAGTCCAAAATGGCCGCTTAAGTATTCCCCAAAATTCTCATTTATATAAATGGCCATTTTAGACTCTGGCAATTAACGAACCTCCCCAACCGGGCCTACAATTAGCATCTCCCCTTAAAAACAAATGAAATGAAATGGGGTTTGACTCTTCTGCTCCAACATGTTTATTGTATACTTACCCGATATTTGACTGAGTTGACGATGGCCTTCGCCATTTCTGCGACTTCTGGATGAGCATCCATGGCTAGTTGAAGTAATGTCCGCCATACACTGAGATAAACGTTATTAAAGCTTGTTGCCGATCCTACAAGGGAAGTACTGGATGAAAATCTTCGTGATCGTTCGAGTGAACCGTCTAAGCCTTCGAGGTTTGTTGTGCTGCTTTGCGTGAGTATGGTGCTTAGATTAGCTGTGTGAAGATAATGATTATGCAGAGGTCAAAGGTCAAGCAGGTTAAACGTACATATTGGGAGATACTAATTGTAGGTCGGTTGGGGAGTCCAAGGGGAGTCCAAAATGACGCTTTATATAAATGAGAATACAAACCCTAACCCTTCTTAGAAGACTGAACTTGGGTCTAATTTACCTTTTTTACCCCTCTTAAAAGGGTTAGGGTTCAGGTTAGTATTCCCAAAATTACTCATTTGTATAAAGCGGCCATTTTGGACTCAGGAAATTTCCAAACCTCCCAATCATCTACAATTAGTATCTCCCAAGTACATATTGAAGTTAAGGTTATAATTCATTAAAAGATTGATGCGTTATTTGCCTTTTTACTAAAATATTAAATTTTTAAAGGCTTAATCTTTGCTAAATATGTGCTCAGATTGAATATTTAACATTTAATAAGGAAAACAAAGTCATAATATTAATGCTAGATAATCTCTTGGATTGGATTCTTTTGAATTTAATCTAGGCCCATCAGCCATCATGTTCCTCCGCTATGAATAAAAGATGGCAGCATCTTGTTAGATGGTGAGCTCCATAAATAAATGGAATTTTTAATTGATCATAACTTTGTAAATACTGAACATAATTGAATTATTTTTGGACGGATATTCTTTTGAGAGAATCAATTTTTTACAATATTGTAGTTTGTAAAGGATTCGATAGCTTTAAATAACACATCAATCAATTAAATATATTTCCGTACTATATATTTGACATTCATTTGATGGCATTCTATGTTTTATATAGATAGAGTATATACAGCAATAAGGTGAATATAAGTGGAAAAAAAAAAGTTTATTTATTTTGTTGCCATGTTTTTCGGTGGATTAGGCACATGCGTAGAAAAGGCACAGGGATCACGGTGGCTAAGTGGATAAGGCGCTGGTTCGCTAGCCTGGAGGTTGAGTGTTCGATCCCTGCATTGGCCGAGAAAGTTCATCTCGATTTTCCGGCGTGATTTCCCCTTGTCAGTGATGCAGAAGGAGGGCCTGACAAGGACAGTTGCCTAGTCGTTCGGATGGGACGAAAAACCGAGGTCCCGTGTACAAATTGGAGTGCACGTAAAAGATCCCTTGGCAGTTGGAATTCGATATAAGAGTAGGCCGTAGCGCCGCTGCCCGGGCAAAATTTCCCTCATTGCACACTGTGGCGTATGCCCGTCTTCAATTAGCCCAGGTTAGGTGCTTAAGCGTAGGACGTTAAACCCCATTTCATTCATTCATTCATTTCATTCATTCAGAAAAGGCACAAGATGGTATAATCACATTTGGAAAAAACTTTCACTGCCAATGCATGGATTGAACAACTGACCTCCAGGCTAGCGAGCCAGCGTCTTACCCACTTATCCAGCGTTAATGATATATTAAGCCTAATAATTTGAATCTCAGAAATAATATGTCTAAATTTAAACACATACATTTATTGTGTTACTTATGAATTCCACATAAACAAACATGGAACATTAAACATCAAATTATTATTCGCTTACAATTTGCGCCCCGTTCTTTAAGACTATTTCTTGATGCACTGCGTTTTATGTTTGATGGGAAAGGTGACAGAAATGGATCTGAAATGGTTTAAAACAATTTAACAATTAATTAATTTCCTACAAGCCAACAGTGAGGCTGATGTCCCCCCGCTGAAATCCCCCCAAAAAATAGATGCCACATTAATTAATCGCACATTTACTTTTTTTCACAGGTGTCAAGGAATCAGACTGATTATTTACTATACAATAAGTTTCATCACTCTCTATCAGGTAGAATCAAAGTTATCTTGTCCCAAAGCATCAACAAATGAAATTGCTTAGCTCAGCTTAGCTTTAGCTTGAAATGTTAATCATTGAACTCAGACAAGACATTCACCTAATGAACACCAACAGATGGACAGACGGACTGACTGACGGTAATGAAATGCAAGTTGATCATAAGAGAGCTGTACAACAATTCACAGACGCAACAAATAATACAATGATAAATTGATTGCCCAGTGAGTTAATAATAGGCTTGTCATGCAAATAAATGTCTGAAAAATAATATATATAACTTTTGAAGCCAGAAAAAAGATCTGGCAGATTTAGCTCTTACATATTTCCTCTTTAGTAGTATATTTGTTTTTATAAATAAAAAAGATTACACTAGCGGATGACCCGGAGCTGCATGGGTTGAAAGTAGTATAACTCTGAAACAGGAAAAGTTAGTCCATGGCCACCAGGCTTATGTTATTCCCCCGGTCCGAGCTACCCCTATTATGCACCAAATTTCAGCCTGGGGACAATCCTAGTGTAGCCACCAACCCTGAACAGACAGACACCACCTAGCCAATGTTACTCCCTAGTCCGAGCTTCCCCTTTTTTTATATCAAATTTCTGTCTGGGGACAGCCCTAGTAGCAGCCACCA
Organism: Patella pellucida; assembly: GCA_917208275.1. Taxonomy (NCBI): domain Eukaryota; kingdom Metazoa; phylum Mollusca; class Gastropoda; family Patellidae; genus Patella; species Patella pellucida. The sequence continues at coordinate 87,864,944 of OU795036.1, read as the reverse complement.
ACCACTGAACAGACAGACAGACAAACGACATGTCACAAATATCAAACAATACAGTAAAACATATACTGATAAGACATGCATGTGCAAGGAACAGGATAAGCAAGCGAGCAGTGAGTGCCGATATCGTTAATAAAAAAAATGTCCTGTTTCCCAACACATCCAGGCCTGTACATATAATCTCCTTCTAATAATGACTGTCTAAAAATAAATTCCCTAAAAAGTTTTTCCAACATTAGGTATTATCAAATAATTTTGAAAAAGGAGCAGGACAAATGCCAGCGGTCAACCACCCACCATATTGTTTGTATTGTGCATTTGTTTTGTTCTTTTTGACTACAAGCTAGGGCTTATTCATCATTTAATAAAATATACTAAAAAACAAATAGCTGGCGAGAGAGAGTAATAGGGTTTAATGTCATGTACAACCGGGGAATCGAGACCACGCCAGTTGACTCAATGACAGGTTTTATGATACATCATGCATGTGCTAACCATTTGGCCATCCAAACCCCCCCCCCCCCCCATCTGAAGACAGCACTAATTAAATATACAGAAGCGTAAATTGTAACAACATCATTAGGCAATCAACCCCCAACAAAAAAATGGCTGGCAATTGTCCTGCCAGCAGTTGTCCTACCAGTGTAGTATCCGAGAAGTCCATCTAGGATCAAAGCCTTTTAGTAATCAAGGGATGTAACTCAATAAATACAAAGAACTCAATAAGGGTTCAGACCAATAGTCCTTAATAATAATATGAATAAGTTGGTTTAGTAAAGGAGTATATGAGACTAGATCGTTTAAATGGTATTTAGTTTGAGACAGTCGATTATTATCAGAATATGTACGACAACATTGAACATTATAATAGAGACCATACCAGTCTGATTAACTAGATTCCACCCACCAGCGGTTTCAGACGTCACCATCGGACCGTGTTTCAACTCCTTCTTATCGTCATCCAGCACCTGAACAGCTACGGCAGCAAAATGAGTCTCAAACTGAACAACCAAAGCTCCAAATGCTACGGCCAATTCCTGAAATAATATTTGTCAACATCTATCTGTGTTCTGTCTTTTATCATTTTCAGCCTCTTATTTATATTATAAATCAATAGTTAGCAAAATGAAAACAAAAATAAGGGTTTGCACAACTCGGAACACTTAAAATTCCAGGAGTTTTCCAGATTCAGGCCCAGATCCAGGATTTTGTCGAGGGTGGGGTCATACATTGGAGCAAAGGGTAATCATCAGATGGTGTAGTTCCCAGTGTCTTTGTCACTGGGGCTGAGGTGGGGGGGTGGGGAAAGGGCCCCCTGGCCTCACCCGGATCTGCGCCTGAGATTCCAGGAGTCCCTGCATAGAATTCTACATCAAAATGTGGGTTTTTTTAAGTTTGAAGATCCCCCATTTATATTGTTCAACCATTCGTATAGTATATCCTACCTTTCTAACTAAAGGACTACCATCAGAACCAACTTGTGTTAATTTCATACCAACACCTAAATCGATATTATTCGCATGATCTGTTCTTTCTGATGATGAACTAATAAATGCACCAAGAGCATAAACTGCTGCAGCACGAACCTGGTGGAAAAACAAATGTAATAATTATTTAACTGATTCTTTTAATAAATGAGTATAGATATCTCTTGTTCACTTTTTATATGTGAAAAATAATTTTCACTACAAGAATGAAAAATTCAAATAATGATGTCATTACATTACAGGTATGTTTTTAATGTACAGAATTTTAAAACGCGATGTCGGTAGGAAGTCATTTTTAAAAAATGAAAAAAGAAAGAAAGCCATTCACGAAAGAGGTCATTTTGAAAATATAAGTCATTATCAAAATAAATGTCATTTCAAGACACAAAAAATTGTAAGGAAAAAAAGGCATAAAAAAATGAAAGGAAAAAAGGTGTAAAAAAAAGAAAGTCATTAATTGACAAATTTTAAATTAAAACCAAAAACCTCAATCTCTGGCATCTGACTTGTTTTATAGGTTATCTGAGAACCAGAAAAATATATTTTTGGAGAGAGAGAGAGGGAGTGAGAGGGAGAGAGAGAGAGAGAGATGGGGCTTAACCTCCACTCAACGCAACTAGGTCATTTCGGGACTAACATATGGTTTAATTTTATTTCAATAATTCACTTGCGCGTAGGGGTCTTTAGCACTGGGAGGAAACCGGGGTGCCCGGAGGAAACCCACGAGGTTGAGAAGGCGCCTCTATCTCCATGTCACATACGCTCACACCAGGGCTCGAAACCACAGCCGCAAGCCAGAGGTGGCTGGCCAGCTAGAGGTCGAAATGCGGCACTCTAGACCACTAGGCCATCTCAACCCCCCTGGCGTGATTGATAGCAATGACAATGTGAATCGGTATAATAAAAACTAACCTCCGGACAGAGAGAGATAACTCAGTACATGTAGATTATATAATTGGTATAATAAAAACTAACCTCTGGACACGGGTCACTCAGTAGATTATATAATTTTTCATGAGCACTATCTCGTACACCACACCATCTAGCATTATCAAAATTAATCCAAACCTACAAATAACAAACACAATATTTTTATAATCCATACCTTTGCATCAATATCCACTGATCTTGAGCCATCAGAATTAAAAACAGGTAGGACTGCAATGATACACTATCCTCCGGATACGTATGACAGTATCGACCTCATGGTACAATAGACATCATGGTATCGACCTCATGGTACGATAAACATCATGGTATCGACCTCATGATACGATACACATCACGGTATGGACCTCATGGTACAATAGACCTCATGGTATCGACCTCATGGTACAATAGATATCGACCTTATGGTATGATACACATCATGGTATGGACCTCATGGTACAATAGACATCATGGTATCGACCTCATGGTACAATAGACATCATGGTATCGACCTCATGGTACGATAAACATCACGGTATCGACCTCATGGTATGGACCTCATGGTATCGACCTCATGGTACGATAAACATCATGGTATCGACCTCATGACACGATAAACACCATGGTATCGACCTCATGGTACAATAGACATCATGGTATCGACCTCATGGTACAATAGACATCATGGTATCGACCTCATGGTACGATAAACATCATGGTATCGACCTCATGGTACAATAGACATCATGGTATCGACCTCATGGTACAATAGACACCATGGTATCGACCTCGTGGTACAATAGACATCATGGTATCAACCTCATGGTACAATAGACATCATGGTATCGACCTCATGGTACGATAAACATCACGGTATCGACCTCATGGTACGATAAACATCACGGTATCGACCTCATGGTACGATAGACATCACGGTATCGACCTCATGGTACGATAAACATCACGGTATCGACCTCATGGTACGATAGACATCATGGTATCGACCTCATGGTACGATAAACATCACGGTATCGACCTCATGGTACGATAGACATCACGGTATCGACCTCATGGTACAATAGACATCACGGTATCGACCTCATGGTACGATAAACATCATGGTATCGACCTCATGGTACAATAGACATCACGGTATCGACCTCATGGTACGATAAACATCACGGTATGGACCTCATGGTACAATAGACATCATGGTATCGACCTCATGGTACGATAAACATCACGGTATGAACCTCACGGTATGAATCTTACTTTATCACTGTATGGACCTCATGATAAATATATCGGTATGGACCTCATGATACGATACTTATCACAGTATGGCTAGCCTGGAGGTTGAGTGTTCGATCCCTGCATTGGCCGAGAAAGTTCATCTGGATTTTCCGGCGTGATTTCCCCTTGTCAGTGATGCAGAAGGAGGGCCTGAAAAGGACAGCTGCCTAGTCGTTCGGATGGGACGAAAAACCGAGGTCCTGTGTACAAATTGGAGTGCACGTAAAAGATCCTTTGGCAGTTGGAATTCGATATAAGAGTAGGCCGTAGCGCCGCTGCCAGGGCAAAATTTCCCTCATAGCACACTGTTGGCGTATGCCCGTCTTCAATTGGCCCAGGTTAGGTGCTTAAGCGTAGGACGTTAAACCCCATTTCATTCATTCATTCTTATCACAGTATGGACTTCACAATAGAATTCATATCGCGATTAGTGTTGCAATATTTATTGACAGCCTAAAACAGTACAAATTGCGATCATACCTTGCCTAAACATAGAGCTAACCACTGTCTAAATCTTGGATTAGAATCCGTAATCTGTTCTAAACATATTGATATGACACTTCCTTGTAAAGCTGCCTCCTGGAGAAAAAAAAATAAAATGTAAATAATCATGATCAATAATAGCCGAATATAATCTTTCAGTTGTATTTAGCGATTAAGCAAAATTTAAACACAAAATGTTTCGGCAAGTGTTCTCTTATTGTTATCAAGAGAGAGAGAGAGAGAAATGGGGTTTAATGTCCACTCAACACAACTAGGTCAATTTGGGACTAATTGTTATCAAGAACTAATGAAAATGAAATGAAATGTGGTTTAACATCCTACTGTTCTGCTCCTAAACTGGGCTAATGAAGACAAGCTTACGCCATTCGGTGTGCTATGAGGGAAATTTAGCCCGGACAGCGGCACTACGGCCTACTCTTATACCACATTCCAACAGTCAAGTGATCTTTTACGTGCACGCCAATGTATACACAGGACCTTGGTTTTTCGTCCGTATCCCAACGACTAGACAGTCATGCTACATGTGCACTAAACCATCATTGTTTTCAATATTTTTATTTAAATAAACCGCGGTAGCATAGTGGTCTTTAGCAGTGGGAGGAAACCGGAGGACCTGGTGAAAACACACAAGGTTGGACAGGCGAGCCTCGATACCACATCATTTGACTCAATGACAGGCTGTATGATACAGTGGGCACGTGCTAATCATTCGGCCATCCAGCCCCCCTGTTTATGTATGTAAAATATATATAAAGATATTTACTTGTCCTTGCCTGTAGTCATTTACAATCATAGATAAAACAAAAGCTGCCATTGTACGATGATCAGCCTGAAACATACAAATACATCTTTATAGTACAGCAGAATGACGACACAACACATCAATAATCAAGCCTGGAAATAAGGCACCAGTCACAGACAATGTCAGACACAGATTTGTCAGGCACAAAACCTCTGGTGCCTGTTATTTTTTCCGCCACTGATTTGTGTTTTTTATTGATATTATTAACACATGTCCGGCACTTAGTTGAAAATGTCAGGTACTATTTCATTTTAGTGCCTGGCATTTTGTCAGGTACATCTAAAACTGTTATTTCCAGGCCTGCAAAATGACATAAGACACACCTCGATTATCCATTTCATGATTAATTCATGAATGAAAGTTCAGCAGCAAATCAGATCCTAATCCAGTAAATATTGCAGGCTATCATTGACATCGATAGTTGATTATTGTCCAGATAAGTTATAAATGTTAGAACAGGGGAATAGAAACTACGCAGGCTGACTCAATGACATGACCTTATGATACAGCGAGCACGTGCTAACCATTTGGCTGTCCAACCCCCTCAATTAAAGTCAAAACCCACCAATTTATATTTATTAATATTAATAGTATGAATGAAATGAAATGGGGTTTAACGTCCTACGCTTAAGCACCGTACCTGGGCTAATTGAAGACGGGCATACGCCACAGTGTGCAATTAGGGAAATTTTGCCCGGGCAGCGGCGCTACGGCCTACTCTTATATCGAATTCCAACTGCCAAGGGATCTTTTACGTGCACTCCAATTTGTACACGGGACCTCGGTTTTTTGTCCCATCCGAACGACTAGGCAGCTTTCCTTGTCAGGCCCTCTTTCTGCATCACTGACAAGGGGAAATCACGCCGGAAAATCGAGATGAACTTTCTCGGCCAATGCAGGGATCGAACACTCAACCTCCAGGCTAGCGAACCAGCGCCTTATCCACTTAGCCACCGTGATCCCCAATATTAATAGTACTTACTGGCATATAACTATCACTCAAAACAGAGAGAAAATATTTGTGACCATTATCTTTAACAAGATCAGCTTGACAAGACTACAAAATATAAATATTACAGATAAATAAAATATTACAGAGATAAATGGAGTTTAACATCCACTCCACACAAATTACCTAGGTCAATATAGTCTATAAATAAAATATTTCAGATAAATGGGGTTTAACATCCATTCCACACAAATTACTTAGGTCAATATAGTCTATAAATAAAATATTTCAGATAAATGGAGTTTAACATCCACTCCACACAAATTTCCTAGGTCAATATAGTCTATAAATAAAATATTTCAGATAAATGGGGTTTAACATCCACTCCATACAAATTTGGTCATTTCTTGACTATTATATGATGGACCAAGTGAAAACCGATGAGGTTGGACTGGTGGCCTTACTCCTTGTCATGTACAAGCTAACCCTTAGAGCACTTGACCACACACCCCACCCTAAAAAACTGAATGTCATTTGACCATAATAATACATATTAATTTTTTAAAATCCACTATAAGAGAGAGAAATGGGGTTTAACAAACACTTAACACAAACTAGGTCATTTCAAGACTAACATAAAATATGGTTTAATTGTATTTCTATAATTCGCTTGCGCTTAAGGGTCTTTACTTTAGCATTGGGAGGAAACCAGAGGACACAGAGAAAACCCATGAGGTTGAACAGGCAACCCTACTTCTTTTCACGTACAACCGGGGATTTAAAACCACGCTAGTTAGTTGAATGAATGTCAGGCTTAATGATACAGCGCCTGCGCACGCTAACCATTCAGCCATCCAACCCCCCAAAATTCACTATGAACACATTTAGTATTTGTTTAAACTTACACTGTCCACAGCTAATATTTTTGCCCAAATAAAAACAAGTAGAGGTCTGAGTTCACGAGCTGAACTTTGAAGAAGTTTTAATACATACGGAAATATTCCTACAGAAAGAGCCTGAAATTATAATCATATAAAACAAGTTATAAAAGCAAAATCAATATGAGTTCATCCAATGACGAACTGGGCTAATGGAGATGGGCATACGTCATACAGTGTTGCTATAATAATAATAATAATAATCGCGTCATTTTACAAGGGTAGCAAATTAGGCCTGAGGCCTTTTTCAAATTTGGCCCTTGGCACAAATCTGCTATAATTTCGATCATTACTGCAGGAAGAAACCGAAGAACTCGGGGGAAACCTGCCTGATCGGACGGGAGACCGAATATCCCTCTCATAAAGTTCATGCCCTGAGCTGGGATTGAACCCTCGTTGCATTGGTGAGAAGCTGCCTCTCTATCGCCACGGCTATCCGACCAGCTATGAGGGAAGTTTTACCCAGACAGTGACACTAAGGCCTACATTTATATCAAATTCCAACTGTCAAGGGATATTTTATGTGCACGCCAATGTGTACACAGGGCCTTGGTTTTCCATCCCATCCGAAGGACTTTAGCTAGACAGCTGTCCTTGTCAGGCCCTTTGTCCTTCATCACTGATGAAGAGATGCCCTACAATTAAAATCCCCCACCCTCATGAGTTAAGGAAGATGAAAGTGTTGTAAAACAAAAATGAAAATGGATCAAGTGCCCAAATTTAGATTTGTCATTGATTCCATAAAGTGGTTAGGTATGAATAAGTACCAAATAGTTTATTCATATGAGAGTCAAGGTTTAAACTATGCCTTGTAAAGCGAAAGTAGGACAGAGGTGAGATTGTCAGTTGTATTAATTGGACAGGTAGGCCTGTCATCCATCGGTCATGCGTCAATGTCGAATGAGTGTCTTCTTGTCGACCAGATCAGCTCAGGACTGGTTTGATTCTACGTATCTCTCGTACCTGAGAGAATAAAGATGAAAGTGTGTTTTAAAGACAATTGAGCAAATCCGACGATGTTGACGATTGTTTAATAGTAAGTGCAGGTGGACCGCACCACACGCAAAACAAAAATCAACAAGATAAACCTGCGTACAAGACAGAAAATAGACATTGCAAAAATAAACAATTATTAAATCAAGTGAATGGATCCGGTGACTGCAGTGCATGCAAGAAAGACTGATGACAGTGTCTAAAATATCATACACCTTGGACAGATGTCCCCTAGATCTTGAGGTCCAAGGTAAATCTGGGTCTGAGTCCATCCACTTTTATTACAGTTTGTAAGAATTAAATCAAAAAATAAAACGCTTAAAAAATGTATAAACTTACCAGACTAACTGCCCAGGGACCCAAATCTAAAAATTTACCCAATAAATCTAAAGCTCTGAGTCGATGAACTTGACTAAGTAGTACCTATAACATACAAAAAAACTATAATAGTCAAAAAATAGATAATGTAAAGGGAGTTTGATGTAAATTTCAGTCAAATTGATCCACCCTGAACTGAGAATTTAGCGATTGAGTTTTGGGCCTAGCCTCGACCATCGTTACTAAAGTCAGTATGTTAAAAAAACATATTCTCGATTACCCAGATCAGGTTCTAATCCAGTAAATATCGCAGGCTAGCGATGACATCGAGAATCTGGATAAGCTAATTATTGTTTAATCAATGATTTAGATAACATTTCAGGCCCAAAGAAAAACCTGCAATTGGCAGATTTAGTTCTTGCCCAATGTAGGTTTAATGTGTATAGCAGATCTTGATTTGTAGCTCCGTTCGAATAATTACGTTAACATCACAGCAAGCACAACCAAACCTTGAAGTTGTCGTCTCTAAGGGGCTAATGAAGACGGGCATACGCCATACACTGTCAAGGGATCTTTTATATGCACGCCAATGTGTACACGGGACCTCGGTTTTCTGTCTCATCCGAAAGACTAGACAGCTGTCCTGATCACTGACAAGGGGAAACCACACAGGAAAATCTGGATGAACTTTCTCGGCAAATGCAGGATTCAAACACCCGACCTCCAGCACCCCACCCACTTAGCCACCGTGATCTCCTGTAGTCTCTAACAACTAGTGCTATGTATACCTGTAAAACTATAGGTAGCTGTTCTGGCGGTCGTCTCTCTTCGTAACCATACGATAACCAGACTTGAAAAGCCGTTAACTGTTCCGCGAAGAACGGACTGTGAGCTACGACGGCTCCATCATCATCTCCTTTCTGAGGCAGTTGTCGTAAACATAAATCTAATGCTAGATCCCACGCTTGCCTGAAAATTATTCAATAAGAACATAAAGGGGAGATAATTTTCCGTTTCCAAAAATTGGAAATTCTGTTTTAAACACATTGAATTCAATTTTGTTCCTGTTTCATGAGATGAAACTTTATGGGTTTTTTTCAGTTTCATTTAATAATACATCTATTTTGATGCTGTTTAGAGCAGAAACTTATATTTCTAAGTGAGTTTGTTTCAACCAAATACGCCATAAAAGTAATAAAGAGAGAGAAATGGGGTCTAACATCCACTTGACACAAACTAGGTCATTTTGTGACAAACATATGGTTTAATTTTATTTCAATAATTTGCTTTGCGCATAGGGGTCTTTAGCAGTGGGTGGAAACCGGAGTGCCCGGAGGAAACCCACGAGGTTGAGAAGGTGCCCCTATCTCCACGCCACATACGCTCGCACCAGGGCTCGAAACCACAGCCGCAAGCCAGAGGTGGCCGGCCAGGTAAGAGGTCAAAACGCGGCACTCTAGACCAACCCAACCCCCCCATTTTGTGACTAACATATTTTTATTTCAATGATTCGCTTTATCCATAAAAAAGTTGATAAAAGTAATAAAGATATTATTTACCACATGGGATGTTGGTATGTTGGAGGTAGTTTAGGACTCGAAGCTGGTGTACAATTATACGACCTCATAATTCTTTCTGCCAGCAGAAAATTACGAAATAAACTAGCAACCAACAAATCCTGTCTAAATAATTTCTGAAATAATTCTGAAAATAAAACAGTGTATATTATTAACAGACTATTAAATGGGAAATTAGGTTTAATTTACTAATGTTCTGCACTCACTAGACTAATGAAGACAGTTGTACACCATACAGTGTGTGCTATGAAGGAAATTTTGCCCGGCCAGCAACACTTCAGCCTACTATTTGTGTCGAATATCAACTGCCAAGAGTTCTTTTACGTGCATGCCAATGTGTACTGAGGTTTTTAATCCTATACACTGTGCGTTGCCAGGACTTCATTCCTGTAGCACTGACAAGATCGAACCACGCTTGATAATCCCGATCAACTTTCTCGACCAACAACAGAATCGAAAACACAATCTCCCGATTATAGCGAGCCAAGGTCTTACTCACTGAGCCAATGTGTCTCACTGTTTGATTTGGTATGTCCTAACATTTTCCCCATCAGTACTTTTTAGACTTCCCTTCAACATTTGTTGACACTTCCCCCTTTTTCACGCACTCTTGGTTCTACACTCTCCGTCATAGTCCTTTATTTATTACCTTGAAGAAGAATATAATACCTCTTCGAAACGTTGGTCTTACAATAATTGACGATGAAAACAGTGTAAGTGTTTCATTCATTCATCCACATTAATATTTATCTAGTGAAGAACAATTTCGTATCGGATTCTTCAATCCCTTGTTTTCATATTCTTGTTGGATGCAGATTCTATACAGGGTTTTGCAGTAAAACAATGGTGAAACTTACCTCTGGGTAACGTGTTCCATGCTATTGTATCTGTTATTGCTGTAAATATCCAGTTTAATTCACCTAACATCGTCCTTCTGTCGTTCAACTGACCAGGAATTCTATCACAGAAAGAATAAATATTTAGACTTCAAAAATGACTTTCACTTCAAATTTCTCCATTTTTGTTTCAGAATCAACATTTTAATTGAAATAAAATCGACGAACTGGCATATGTTGACCCCTCTCAATTTTAATTACAAATGAATAAGAAAATTACATCACAGTGGAAATTTACAGCTGGTTAGATGTACTGGACAAAATGTCAGGCACTAATGGAATAGTACATGACATTTTCACCTTCATGCCAGACAAAATAAAAGACAAATCAATGCCAGACAAAAATGACAGACACCAGAGGTTATGTGCCTCACAAAGTCTGAATCTTTGCCTGACATTGTCAGTGACAGGTGCCTTATTTCCAGGCTTGATTAAATTATATATATATTGTACGAATAAGAAATACTAAGAAAGAACTCACTTGTCAACCATTTCTAGAGTTAAACCTGGTACAAGTTTACTTGTATTTTGTAAAACATACCTGAAAAAATAGAAATAAATATGCATCAATTTTCTGTAAATAATATCAAAGCTAATTAGTAATTAAAATACACTTATTTTTTTTTCAAAGTGAGAGAGAGAGAAATGGAGAATAAAGTCTACTCGACACAAACTAGATAATTTCGAGACTAACACAGGGTTCATGTTTTTATTGCAACAAATATAAAGATATAAAAATTAAACATTTTTCAACATTTGGCATGCTCTGCAACAATACCTATTATCTTCGCTAAATTCTTTTGATTTGCCTCCCTTTCAATTCGACTGAATATATATTGTATATATTTTGATTATGTTCACAGTCCTGACAATGACACAACTTTTTAAGCAATAGGAATCACTGGCAAACTACAATATTATGGAAGTTGAATCTCTAATAGGAATGTCAGTCCAGACATGATTCAATTCCATTCAGTGGTTACAATACAAAGATATGATGAATTGAAATTTATCAACTCTTTGTAGAAAACCCTCCACCATATTTTGTTGTCCACAATTATTTAATGATAGGTGTGTTGATTAAATCGAAGTTGGGACTTTGTCTAGCACTGGTATTTTAATTTTGTTTTCTCAATTAAATGTTAAATAATCAATCTGACTAAATATTAAGCCATCAGAAATTTGATATTTAAGCGAAAAATGCAAATGACACCCTGTTTCTTTAAAACTAAAGCATTAAATGGAAAATCAAAATAAATTAAAGTGCCAAATTTTACCATTTCAGTGCTATTTTGATTGGAGTAGTTAAACAGGAGGAGAAGAGGTCAGCTGGGAGGTCAGGGTTCATAGGTAAAAGTTCATTAGCACCACATGCTGCTAGCTGTATACAATGTTTAGTTGTATTACTACCCGAACCGCTCCAATGTCCACCATTCACAGTAGTACTCTGTAATAAAAAAAACAAGACAAAATTAACGGAAATTATTGAAATTAAATAGGATTTTTCATCTCACTAAAGTAAACAACATATATATCAATTATAAACCAATCAGATGATAAATATAGTCTGTTGAGTGTTCACAAGAAATTGTGAACGACGGACAGACAGACGAACGCCACGTGGGCGTATAAAAATGGTGGGGTTTAACGTCCTACTTTTCTGCACCGATTGAGCTAATGAAGACAGGCATAGGCCATACAGTGTGCAAAGATGGAAATTTTGCCCGAACAGCAGTGTGACAGCCTATTCTTATTACGAATTCCAGCTGTCAAGGGTTCAGTTATGTACAAGCCAATGTGTACACAAGATTTCAGTTTTAACGTCCCACCCAACAACTAGAAATTTTTTTGAATGGACAGGGCACAAGGTCATTTTTATAGTTCAAAATTTCGTTATACTTGTCTTTACTACACTAGGATCTGGAAAAGTTGTTCTAAATGATGTGATGCATAATAATAATAATAATAATAATTAGCGGTGCACGGAATTGTTGGTAGACATTTTTTTTTCTAAGCAATATTTATTCACAGAAACTGGATTGGAGAACAGGCAGAAGCTTATAGACCACCTCTTGGTAGCCATTGCAGCGAAGACAACACAAAAGTTGTATTTCCAAATACCCACTTGAAACATCAAAGCTGATTGGTTTATCAGTGGCCTCCCACTACAAACGGTCAAATCTTCATGTAGTGGAAGCCATCAAAATAATGGAACAAATTATAGATCTGTATTTTAAAACAATTTATACCTCTTGTTCCTGTTCCCGCTGTGTTGCAAACTGTTTAAAGGAATCAACAATCATCATAGCATTAGAACAATCATAAACATATATAGAGGGACTACCCATCCATGTCTGTAAGTCATATATAGATAGCGGTATATACTGTGTATAATTCTGAAAAACAAAAATATAAAGTCAAAATGACATTGTTTTAATTTCCCGGTATTGTTAAATATCTACTGGTAAGTTGTCACTGCATACTTTATGAAGGTGTTTGTAGTTCACAAAACCATTGTTTCTTTGATATAGGTATTAAAAAATCTATTGTAATTATGTTACTGATAGATCTAAATGGCTACAATCTCGGTATTGTCATGCCGTGTGTAGTGGGCGGGGCAATGGACGCCATCGTTTGATTGTCAGTTGTTTAGATAGTATAAAGTAAAGTAGAAACCGGGGGGCCCCGGATAGAACCAACAGGGTTGGACAGGTGACCCTACTCCTTGTCATGTACAAGTGGCAAATCTATGCCAGTTGACTCAACCCTTATTGTACAAACATGGCTAATGAAAACTGCCATACACTATATAGTGTGTGATGGGGAAAATTTTGAAGTCAGTTAGAAAACTGCATAATAACTATACGAGCAACCAATACTAGTAAGAGTGGGTTTCAAAAATGAAATGAAATGATACACCATACAGCTGTCAAGGGATCTTTTATGTGCATGCCAATGTGTACACTGGACCTCGTTTTTTTGTCCCATCCAAACGACTATACAGTTGTCCTTGTCAGATCCTCCCATCCTGCATCACTGACAAGGGGGAACCACACTGGAAATATGGATGGAATTTCTCAGCGAATGCAGGGATTGAACACCTGACCTCCAGGCAAGCGAGCCAGCGTCTTACCAACTTAGACACTGTGGCTCCCCGGGTTTCAAAAAGGGGGCTTGTTGAAAATATATACAAGGTATTAATAACAAAGCATGGCATTTTCTGATTCACAAATCAAAACTACTAGAACACTTACTTTATTAAAAACCCATATTTCTCCATTTATTGTTGGTCTGGGTACACCATGTCCATTATAATGGAACAAAACCCTTTCTTCCTGTAATTAAATATCCACAATAAGTTTAATTTACTTCAATCTCTAATAGTAAGTGCACAACACATAATTTAGACAAAAACAAATATATGGACAATACATCATATTCAGAAATCACTAACGAACAATTCAAATTAAGTGAATGGATCCGGGGGGGCCAGCCATAAGCGTCCACTGCACTGTACAGTTCCAAGCCTGTAGTGACACAGATTTCACTCAAAATTGAAAACAGTCATGAATATAACCCAGAGAAAACCATTGTGTAATGTGCCAGCATGAGTCATGATTTGCTATATGCTACAAGAAATACGAATGTAAGCATACTGAAGTAAAATTAAACTATGCAAGTAACCACATCGCTGTAATGTATTAAAAAAAAAACAGGGAGTCTAAATCAATTAAGAAATGTTTTAGTATTTTGGGCAAATGTAATATGCTGGGGTTCAATAAAAGTCAGATACAATGTGAGAGAGAGAAATGAGGTTTAGCATCCACTTGACATACACTTGGTCATTTTGGGACTAACATAAGGTAAAATTTTATTTTGTGAATTCGCTCTGTATGTATCTTTAGCAGTGGGAGGAAACTGGAGGACCTGAAGAAAACAAACGAGGTTTGACAGGCAACCCTTCTCCTTGTCACGCACAACAAGGAAATCAAAACCATGCCAAGTGACTCAATGGCAGACCTTATGATACAGCATGCATTTGGCCATTCGACCCCCCCATCAAGAGCAGAAAAGATAATGAATAAAGTGAAAAATAAGCTTATTCTACTACTGTAACAAAAGTATCTACATGTAGTGTAGGCCATCAAAAGAATTAAAAAAATGAATCGAAATATAGATCTGTATTGTACTGTAAAAAAAATACCTTTGCATTTCTTCTGAGAGATGTGCATAGTTTTTTAACCTCTTCAACAGTAGGATCTAAACTTTGTTTATATCTTGCCCGTGGTTGCCACCGTTCATATTGTTTCTGTAGTTGAGCTCCTATAGTTTCTAAGGCTTTCTGACCATTCATAGAAAGGGGATCTGAAACATTCAACAGTCAAATACTTAAAACATGCATTACATGAGATTCAGATAAAGAGCTGGCCGTTTTTGCTATATAACAGTTTGGAAATTGATAATAAAAAATGTATATTGAAAATTTTATTCAAATTTCTTTATTCTGGGTGAAGTTATGACTGTGAAGATTAAGAGTAATTGTTTTTATTGTAGCAATGGTACTTGACAGCTTTAATTATCCATTTCATTATAGCCGTGTCATGTGAATAACATCCTACTTTTCTGCACCGACTGGGATAATGAAGACAGGCATCTGCACTACAGGAAATTTTGCTGGGACAGTAGCGCCACAGCCTACTCTATTTCAGTGGGTTGAAAGGAAAATTTTTCTTGGACAGTAGGGCGATGGCATACTCTTATTCTTATTTGGAGGGCATGGGCAATAAATACTATTGATGTAGACTGGAATAACCATACACTAGAGATTGCCATTCAATTGAGACCTCTGGCATATATCGCTGAACATAACTGATTAGAAATTACAGTAAAAACAGAAATGATTGAACGTAAATCAGTTTTTATACATTCATATCACATTATTATACGCGTTGCAACCCATTTGTTTCAATTTCTAGGTTCCAAATATTAGCGATTTAGCTCCTTTAAAGCGAGAATTTCATATTTTCTAAGAAAGTCAAAACATAATTTTTTCTATGTCTTTTGCTCAATTGGTTATTAACTCACTATTATACGACCATGGGCTTTATTTCCCATCCTCAAAAATCAGTGACACAGGAAATAATAACATAATTACCTTTCCTGTTTTCTCATTATATCCATGCATTTTATACTTCAAACGTTGGAATTTGAATTATAGGATTAATAGGTTTATTCTCTAACAAGGTAGAACTGTTTATGGATACCATCTAATTTAATGATTTATTTTAATAAATTTTTAAAAAAATAACTTTGAAATTTGAACTTTCAGTTTACCTATCCAACATTCTAATCTGGCACATGGTGAAGTCTTAACAATATCAGGAGGATCCACTCCAACATTTAAACATAAAACCAAGGCAACACTGACAGTTTTCATCTGAAAAAGTAAAAGAAAGATAGTAAGCTGGCACTGCCAGGCAGGATACGCCCACATTTTCGAGAGATGTATAGAGAACAAGGAAAACCGAAAGTGATTTTTCCTACAATCAAAGGCTATAATTCATTAAATTACAATTTGATATGCGCAAATATCGAAAGGAATCAAGATCTTTAGGTTATAAACATGCATTTCAAGTTTCAACAAAATTGAATTAAAATTGTGACCTATACTGGGTCCACAACCTTGATATACCATTTTATAACAGTATTCGCGTACACACGGCGGCCATTTTGTATGACAATTTTGTTCCGAATTTTTGCGAAATTCGAACTCAACCTTCCTTAGGGTGTAACGGTGATATAATCAAACGATGTTTTAAATCGGATAATAATTGTGACCTCCAGAGGGACCACAAGACAAACAAAGACGATTTTGCGTATAATCAGGGGCCATAATTCAGGAAGTTACGATCCGATATGCGCAAATATCGAAAGGAACCGAGATCTTTGGGTTATAACCATGCATTTCAAGTTTCATCAAAATCGAATTAAAATTGTGACCTCTACAGGGTCCACAACCCTGATATACCATTTTTTAACAGTATTCGCATACGAATGGCGGCCATTTTGTATGGCAATTTTGGTCCAATTTTTCCGAAATTGGAACTCAACCTTCCTGAGGGCGTAACAGTGATATAATCAAACGATTTTTTTAATCAGATAATAATTGTGACCTCCAGAGGGACAACAAGCTAAACAAAGGCGATTTTGCTTATAGTCAGGGGCCATAATTCAGAAAGTTACGATCCAATATGCGCAAATATTGAAAGGAACAAAGATCTTTGGGTTATAACCATGCATTTCAAGTTTCATCAAAATCGAAATTAAAATTGTGACCTCTACAGGGTCCACAGCCTTGATATACCATTTTTTAACCATATTCGCGTACAAATGTCGGCCATTTTGTATGGCAATTTTGGTCCAATTTTTCCGAAATTCGAACTCAACCTCCCTTAGGGTGTAACAGTGATATAAACAAACGATTTTTTAAATCGGATAATTATTGTAACCTCCAGAGGGACCACAAGCTAAACCAAGGTGATTTTGCGTATAATCAGGGGCCATAATTCAGGAAGTTACGATCCGATATGCGCAAATATCAAAAGGAACCAAGATCTTTGGGTTATAACCATGCATTTCAGGTTTCATCAAAATCGAATTAAAATTGTGATCTCTACAGGGTCCACAACCTTGATAAACCATTTTTTAACAGTATTCGCGTACGAACGGCGGCCATTTTGTATGGTAATTTTGGTCCGATTGTTCCGAAATTTGAACTCAACCCTCCTTAGGGTGTAAGGGTGATATAATCGAACGGTTTTTCAAATCGGATAACAATTGTGACCTCCAGAGGTACCACGAGCTAAAATAGGTGATTTTTCGGACAATCAGGGGCCATAATTCAGGAAATGACGTTCCGATAGGCGCAAATATCGAAAGGAACCAAGATCTTTGGGTTATAAACATGCATGTCAAGTTTCATCAAAATCGGTTCAAAATTGTGACCTCTATAGGGTCCACAAGCTAAAAACGTGATTTTTCGTACAATCAGGGGCCATAATCCATGAAGTTTTGATCCGATACATGCCAATATCGAAAGCAGCCGAGATCTTTTGGGGATAAACCTATATTTCAAGTTTCGTTAAAATCCGACAAGAATTGTGACCTGTAGAGAGTCCACAAACAATTGTGGACGGACGTCCGGACGGACGGACGGACGGACGGACGGACGGACAGACGGACAGGGGCGACGACATAATACGTCCACATGAAAATGTGGGCGTATAAAAATGGAATATTAGCAAACATTTGTCAATAATTGGTAAAATGATTTTAATAGCAACCTTAAAATATATGAAACATATGACAGATATCTGATAGGCACATCATAAAGATACACCACGAAAAAAGGGCAGAGCTTATCACTGGCCCTCAGAATATGAATACTAACTGTATTAATAATAATAATGTATATTTGGAGAGTGTCAAATCCATTCAAAAGTATACTAAATGTGGAATGAGAAAATGGCAATATATGTTGAATATGTTGAAAGTATAATTCTTATAGCATTTTCGAAAAAAGTGACTCTTCAGCTGTGATTTGGAAGTGGTCACAGTTTCAGAGTCTCAGATCCATAATTTAGGAGCAACTACACTGAAACTTCTGTCACCAAAATGTTTCAATTAATTAATTTTTGTTAGAAATTATGACCCATAGGCCTAACCCTGACAGCTGTCAATCAATCTGTAAACCGGATGTGGGGATCAATCTCCTCAGATATAGCATTTACAGTTTAGAAATTTTGCACAAGGGAGACATTCCTCACAACACCGACCATGGTGAAATGACGAAATCTCACGTTCATAATTAGAAACGTAATGGTGGGTTATTTTTAGCGACACTGACAGGCACCGCGTGCTAGGGTTGGGTTTGGTCCAAAATTTCTGACGTCATGTGCAATTCAAAGGGATTGACCTAGTGACGAATGTTTCTCCGGCGACCATGCTACAGTGAGTTTAGAATACTTTTTGACAGATAACTTAACGTGTCCAGATGTCAAGTCCGAGTTTTAAACTTGCAAACCTACTTTAAAGGGGTTTTTTTTAGTGAAAAATGAACCCCGCCTTGTACACAAATGATTAAGATAATCTGTACATCAATTTGTTTGAAGAAACTAGTAGATATTATTCATGATTTTAATAAATTACGCACTCTTTCCTTCATTCTCCATGATTGTGCATGTTGAGCAAGGGAGTTGCATCCCGAGATGCTTTCACAATGACGGGCTTCATTTAAGGCCACAGGTAACTGCCACACTTGTGGGTCGATTTCTCCATCTTCATATGGACTGAGTGGACTTTCAGCTGTCATGTTTACAATTTGTGATGTTTTTAATAAACATGTAAAAGAATTATCGCTTTATTTTGTTCAATCTTCGACAACAACAACGTGAAATCCGCCATCTTGAAAAGCTAAAATTACATTTTTTTTTTTTTTAATTTATATTTTAAAGGGTTAAGAATAACTCAAATCTATTCCAATAAGAACAGTTTTTCTCTTATAAATTTTGGGTGACAGCAGTAGCCTATGCGGTTTATATGCCCAAAATATATATAATGTTTGTTTACATTTCATGTGGTTAGAGAGTATATCTAACAAAAGGGAGGTAACTCCATTTTTCAACCCAAGAATTAAACATGGATGGAGATGCAGCAGGTGAAGACAAGTCTGAAGAAGTCTTAGATAATTCACAGGGTTCTGTTGAATGGTCTGATGAAGAAACAGATATTTTTGATCACCTGGGCATCGAAGCCATAGACGGAGCATGCCGGCTAGTTTATCCAGACCAGCCGAACCCATTACAGTTTGCTGCAGTGCAAAAGTTTTGGTAAAAAATTAAAACAAGAAATTAGAAAAAAAAACCAAAAACAGAAGATCTAGCTCTGCACACATGTTCATCATTAATGATACAATTGTCTGCAAGCACAACATATAATTTTGATCAATATATTAGGGGGGTATGGATGGCTGAATGGTTAGCCTGCGCGCACTGTATCATGAACTTGATGAAGCCTGTCATGGAGTCAACTGGCGTGGTTTCAAATCCAAGGAGTAGGGTCTTCTGTTTAACCTTGTGGGTTTTCTCTGGTTTCCTCCTACTGCTAAAGAACCTACGCGCAAGTGAATTATTGAAATAAAATTAAACCATGTAAGTCCTGATTGTGTCGAGTGGCCATTTCTCTCTCTCCCTCCCTGAACGCAGATCTTGTAACACTCACCCTATGTTAAGGAACTGTCCTATTGAATCCTTGTCGAAAATAATCGGCCCTAGACCTAGTCAATTTTACTGGGTAACTTTTTACTGCTAAATATTCATGTGTCAGTCTTGTGAACACCTGAACATATGTAAATGACAATGTTAGTGAGACGCAATAAAACCTTGCTTTCTCCGCTAGCATCACTGTGTGCAACACAACAACATGCTTTTAAAAATATGTCCCTTTCTGCTAAACGGCTTGGCAGACGCCATTGAAATCTAAATATAGGTTAAGGTGCAAATTTACATAACTCAGCCATATATAAGACGAAAAAATTTTTGTTAAGCAGGTGAAACAAAATAGGGAGTTTTCAAAGAAATTCATTGTAATTGGGCTAGGCAAATCAATAAGGGACTGAAGATTCTCAACTTTTCACAAATGCTGTACTGTAAATGCCAAATGGTCAGCACATGTGCACTGCATCATGGGGCTTGTCATTGAGTCAACTGGCGTGGTTTTGATTCCTCTGTGGTACGTGACAGAGGTGTGGTCGCCTGTCCAATCTGGTGGAATTTCCTCTACATGGAAGCAAATTATTGAAATAAAAATGAACCATGTGTTAGTCCCTAAATGACTTTGTTTGTGGCAAGTGGAAGTTAAACCCCATTTCTCTCTCTTTCTTTAATCTTACATTATGTATCTTTAACTATTTGGAACTAAACTCCTGTAAAATTGGAGGCAGAATTTTCAAAGAACAGAAATTCAACTTGGTGGGGACTGATAATGATACAAACTAACATTATTTTTTTTACGTGTTTACTTGCAGGCTTGGTGGACCGGATCCATTAGATTACATTAGTATGTTTTGTAATGAGGGGGATTTGAGTAAGAATATACCACCGCATTGGCATTATGTTAGCTATGGTTTCAGTGATTTACATGGAGATGGAAGAGTGCACAGGTAAAGTGTTTCATTTTAGTTTATCTCTGTTCTGTGGACCCCTGTATGACAGATGGCAGTTGTTCTGTGGACCCCTGTACAGAGGGCAGCTGTCAATCTTGTCATGTGGGGCGTTGGATGGCTGAATGGCTAGCAAGTGCCTGTCATTGAGTCAACTGGCGCGGTTTCCAATTATTGATTGTACATGACATAGGGTCGCCTGTCCAACCTTGTGGGTTTTCTCCAGGTCCTCCGGTTTCCTAGCACTGCTATAGACCCCTTCGAGCAAGCAAATTTTTGATATAAAATTAAACCATATGTTAGTCCCAAAATGATCTAGTTTGTATAAGTGGACATTGAACCCTCTCTCTCTCTCTCTGATTTTGAAAATTTAAAAAAATATTTCTTATTGTTGTATGTATATTTTGTGAAATATTTTGTAGGCCATCAGAAAGAGGTGAAGCCAGTGGATTTGGATTTGAATTGACCTTCCGATTAAAGAGAGAGGCAGATGAAACTACCCCACCTATGTGGCCGTCTATTTTACTGAATAAATTAGCAAATTATGTGTTTCAAACAGGTATGGACTGTCACATTTTTTCAATACTTGTGTCCAAACTTATAACAAGCATAGAGAGAGAGAGGGGAAGAGAGAGAGGAGGAGGAGGAGGAGGAGAGAGATGGGGTTTACCGTCCACTCCACACAAGCTAGGTCATTTCGGTGGGAGGAAACCTGAGAACCTGGAGTAATCCCACGAGAATGGACAGGCGAACCCTACTCTTTCTCAAGAAACTATCCCAAACTGTAAAAAAGGAGACCTAGTTTGTCACATGACTTGATTGATTGATTGAGGAAGTGTCCATTTGCAGCTTGTATTTCTCAACATTCAGTTACTATTAATATCTCGCCTAAATTCTTGTATTACACTGCTAAAGACCCCTATGCACAAGCAAATTATTGAAATAAAATTGAATCATATGCTGGACCCAAAATGACCTAGTGTGTGTCGAGCGGAGTTCAAACCCCATTTCTTTCTCTCTCTCTCTTTTGACCCATGTTAATTATAAAATGGATTAAGATCCCTGGTCCTAAGGTAATTACCTGTATTAGGACCTGAATTCATTGGATAATTATATGATTTTATGTTTGTTATTTACAGGAAATGTACTTCATGTTGGCGACCACATTCCCTGGAATAAAGCGTTAAATGATGACACAGAATCTCATATTCAACATATGTTAATAGCTGAAGATCCACAACTTTTAGATCTTGATACTCAGAATGGTACCCTGGATTTTAGACAGGTTAGAAAAAATAAATTATAGAAGAATTGAAATAGTCTTCAAGTACTCAATTGAAAAGTTTTATTTTGTAAAGATGCCCTTACTTTCTTATAAACACTAGACATTTTATCAATTTGTATGTGACAAGCGAGGACTCTGTCCAACCTTGTGGGTATTCTCCTGGTCCCCGATTTCCTGCCACTGCTACAGACCTGTACTCGCAAGCGACTTATTGAAATAACTTTGAACCATATGTTAGTCCCAAAATTACCTAATTTGTTTGAGTGGTGGTTAAACCCCATTCCTCTCTCTCTCTCTCTCTCTCTCTCTCTCTCTCTCTCTCTCTCTCTCTCTCTCTCTCTTTATCCATGAAGCTGTCTGGTATTATATCAAGTATTTGATTGACTGTAGGTTGTTGGTGTAACCGATGATGAGGTGAAATCAGCACAGAAATGGAAAGGAACTGGTGTGTTGTCATTACTATCTAACATGAAAGGGTAAGTAGATACATAGACTACTAAATTGGAAATAAAATACAAAGAGATTTTCCGCACCGACTGGGCTAATGAAGACAGACATACACATACACCATGTACTTTGTTATGAGAGAAATTCTGCCCGTCTTTTCTGTGATTCTTATCTCAGAAACTAGTGTATGTTTATGTCTCTATTTTTTTCCACGTCCTCTCGCTACAAGTTTATCAACATGTATGTATCAAGCTCTCCTTGACGCCAGGAGTTCTATCAATCTTTATGTGCAACTTTTGAAGCCACTCAGTGACACTCTCTCATTTTTGTCCTGTTTGCGTTCCATCTACATTTGCAGAATCTTTTTAAGATGCATTAGAACTAACAATATCGTTATTAAGTATAATAATGACTTTTAGTAAATTTGGATTTAAGAGTTCATGATGAATGAATGAATGAAATGGGGTTTAATGTCCTACTGTTATGCACTTAACCTGAGCTAATTGAAGACAGGGTTCATGATGAAGCCTTTTACAAACCTTGTGGCAAACTCTTATATATTAAACCCAAGTTTACCAAGTAACGATCAGGTGATACTTGATGAAACTTTGTGCTTTTAGAATAAAACCAGTTATTGTTTCCAATAAAAATTGTGTTTTGTAAATGTGTTTTCCACTTGCTAAATGACATTTATTTATTCATATTACACAGGGGGATCACGGTGGCTAAGTCGATAAGGCGCCGGTTCGCTAGCCTGGAGGTTGAGTGTTCGATCGCTGCATTGGCCGAGAAAGTTCATCTCGATTTTCCGACGTGATTTCCCCTTGTCAGTGATGCAGAAGGAGGGCCTCACAAGGACAGCTGCCTAGTCGTTCGGATGGGATGAAAAACCGAGGTACCGTGTACACATTGAAGTGTACGTAAAAGATCCCTTGGCGCCGCTGCCTGGGCACACTGTATGGCGTATGCCCGTCTTCAATTAGCTCAGGTTAAGTGCATAACAGTAGGACGTTAAACCCCATTTCACTCACTCATATTCCACAGTTAAAGATAACACCAAAATTTTTTAAGTTTCATCCAAAACTTATTATTGTGAAAGTGAATTTTTTATGATTATTTATTTAAAGAGTTGGACCTTTCTTTGTTACTGATACGAAGAGAAGCCAGTCTGTATTTGATGAGGATCCTAGTTTATCGGTTATGGTTGCTGAAGGAATAGAAAAAGATGGTTCTAATTTAGGACATGTTACAGCAGTGTGTTCCTGGTCAGAATCAGCTGATAGTAGGTAAGTAAGAGATACGATATTTAGACCTTTTTTTAACTTAACGTGTCATTGCTTCATTTTAGGGAAAAACAAATAACTTATGAACTACACTATTGTGATAAAAGATGAAACTCTACAAAGTTATGTTCAATTGTAATTTAATCCATCTGTGCTGAACATGTAAATTGAGGGTTGGGTGACCATCATTAGGTCTGTCATTAAGTCAAGTGGCGTGGTTTTGATTCCCCACTTGTAAGTAACAAGGAGTAGGGTTGCCTGTCAAACCTCTTGGGTTTCTCCGGGTCATCGCTAAAGACCCCTACTCACAAGCAAATTACACAAATAAAATTGAACCATATGTTAGTCCCTAAAGAACCGCATTTGTGTCAAGTGTACATTAAACCCCATTTCTCTCTCTTTCATGTAATTTTATTTTTTTATTTTTAGTATTGTGAATACATCTGCATTTTTAGAGAGACTAGATATAAGTGATGTAGCAGAGAATACTCCACCTGTTCTCCCAGAGTTTAATGAAGTCGTATATAAAGAAACGCCTGTACCAGTTAATCTCGAATCTGTTCACTTATACTTTGATGCTGAAGCAGCAGAGTTACTTCCCATGGTTGTAAGGTATATCTGCTTCAATGATGTAAAACTCTCGCCTATTTTTCTAATGATTTCAAGGCTTGTTTATTTTGTGCTTATCCGTGGGGGGTGGTCACAGAGTCACAGAGTCAGATGGCATAGTTTTCATTCACAGCTTGTATGTGACATAAAGTAGGGGCGCCTGCCCAAACTTGTGCAGTTGGGGGGATGGCTGAATGGTTAACAAGTGTGCACTGTATCATAAAGTCTGTCATTGAGTCAACAGACGTGGTTTCGAATCCCGGGTAGGAGTAGTTTCGCCCGTCCAACCTAGTGGATTTTCTCCAGGTCGTCCAGTTTCCTCCCACTGCTAAAGACCCCTACGTGCAAGCAAATTATGGAAATAAAATTGAACAGTGTGTTAGTCGCGAAGTGACCTAGTTTGTGTAGAGTGGACGATACACCCTTTTTCTCTCTCTCCCTTTCTCTCCAAACTTGTGGGTTGCCTCAGATTTCCTCCCACTGCTAAAGACCCATACAAACAAGCAAATTATTGAAATATAAATTGTTCCAAAATGACCTAGTTTGTGTCGAATTGATTGTAAACCCCATTTCTCTCTCTTTATGTTTTTTCAGGGCAAGGTTAAAGAAAGGTCGATTCTTTATTTTTCACAATGTTGATAATCTTGCCATTCATCTGCTGCCGTCCACAACACAAGATGTTGGTGAAGTGTTTGTCACAGAAAAAGACCCAATTAAAATGCAGGGAACTTATTTACAGGTGATTGTTCTATTAATGAATTAATAATTTAAAATTGGTGGCCCTAAATATTATTAATTTTAATTTAATCAAATTGTTTATTGTCCCTCTCCTGTCGAGACTATTTAAAATGTGTTTGTCTGTCCATAACACATTTTGGGACACAATAACTCTTTTCCTAATTGAGATATAAATACTTTATAAAGTTTACGACTGATGTCCATAGAGACACCCCATTCACAATGATGTAGTCAAAATCTACCGAATTGAACCATATTTGGACTGACATCCTGATATTTTTATCAGAGATTCCACTGTCACAGGGGATCACGGTGGCTTAGTGGATAAGGCGCTGGTTCGCTAGCCTGGAGGTTGAGTGTTCGATCCCTGCATTGGCCGAGAAAGTTCATCTCGATTTTCCGGCGTGATTTCCCCTTGTCAGTGATGCAGAAGGAGGGCCTGACAAGGACAGCTGCCTAGTCGTTCGGATGGGACGAAAAACTGAGGTCCCGTGTACAAATTGGAGTGCACGTAAAAGATCCCTTGGCAGTTGGAATTCGATATAAGAGTAGGCCGTAGCGCCGCTGCCCGGGCAAAAATTTTCCCTCATAGCACACTGTTGGCGTATGCCCGTCTTCAATTGGCCCAGGTTAGGTGCTTAAGCGTAGGACGTTAAACCCCATTTCATTCATTCATTCATTCCACTGTCACAACATTGTACTTTACAAAAGATACAAAAACCCTGTTTACATTACAAATTTTAAACTTGCCAGGAATGGTACCAGGCACGGCACAGTTAATTTTTCAAAGTGCAAATGCTATCCGGTCTGAGCATGGTTTCAGTACTGATTACTGTGCATGCGCAAAACGAACCTTGACCTATTTACCCAACAAACTTTGACAGCTCTGTCAAAATGGCTGCTCCAACTAAATCTACCATCATAATTGTTTTCATCCGGGTAATTAGCATATGGACTGAAATTAACTCTTCTGTGAAGAGTTCCACATTTGACATGCTTGACATGGTCCCGAGACAGGTTATTTTAGATTAATGTAAAGGGTCAATTTCTTAAAATTTATCGCGGTCTGGTACCCAAGCCAAGTTTAAACAGGGCTAAAATCTCTCGTCTGACTAACGATGGGTTTAAAGAGACACACTCCTGCAGAAATAACCAAATCTGAAATTCTCTAATTTTTATCTTCTCAGTTGCCAGAATCTGGTTTTGTTGCGCGTATCCATGCTCAGTAATTTATTGTATTTTAATATTTCAGATTTATTGCTCAACTGATTTCATCGAGGAAATGTCGAAGAAATTTGAGTGCTTGCAGGTGAATGAAGATTCGGATAAAACGGTATGAACTATTCAACACATAGTATTAGTCCATCTTTAGGCCCCCAGTCAGACTGGGGTGGCGTCCTTAATGTGCTGCTGCGACTAGATGGTGACCTGAAAAGGCATAAGAATGCCAGGAAACGTGAACCCAATGCGAGAAAATGTCCCCATAAAATTATAAACTTGAAAAAATTGGTTCTAACAGCTTTCAAGGTCAGATCACAGAACCTTGGCATTACTTTTAAACATGCACAAAAGAAACGCTGTGACATTGCCAACAATAGTGACCACAGCATCATTATATCTGGCTTTTCCACGACGCATTTACCACACTTATGACCATTTCCATCACCGTAGCAGCGCAGCAATGATGCCACCCCGGTCTGACGGGGGAGGGGGGGGTATAAACAAGTAATGCAAATTATCTATTTGTTTGTTGAGAAATAAAAGGAAATAGGTAGGCAGAATTCCGCCACAAACTTCTTGCTATAATACGTGCACTGGAAAATATTTTTTTTAATGGTTAGGGTTATGGTAAGAGTTAGGTTTACATTTAAAAAGGGAGGATTGTGGGTAAAACTATTCTGAAGGGTTAGGGTTAGAATTTTGGTATAAACATAAATAAATATTTTCTAGATCGGTTAAGATCCAGTATTGAACACAAGGTCTATCATTAAATTAAGTGGCATGGTTTCGATTCTTCACTTGTACGTGTATGGTTGCCTGTCAAACATCGTGGATTTTCTCATGGCCCTCCAGACCCCCCGCACTGCTAAATCAAATTGAAACACTGATTATTCACACAAATGTACACGATTCTGAAAGTTCTATTATAAATTATTTCTAAATTTAATAGTCTTTTACAACTATTTTATTTCAGAAAGAACAAGTGTATCCTGTAGAATTTTCATTTTCTAATCCTAAAGTATATGTAACTGTATCAAAAAATGGAATTGCGTAACAAAGCAATTCAACTTACAACTTAGATTGTATGTAGGGGTGATGATTTTGTACGGAAAAAAAGATGGAAAAGATATGGAATCTGGCATTTGAAACAGAAAATCGCGGAAAAGCCCATTTATCCAACAATCTGTTAACGTACTCCTAAAATACACTTATTGCTGACATTTAATTTTCTTAATACCCCCCCAATTTAATTTTCCTTGGTCCAAATCCAGATTGACTAATTTCTAATTAATAAGAGAGAATTCCCTTGTAACAATTAACCAGAAACTATGCTAATAAGGAATACATACACATGCAATAATAGAAATATCCACTGAAAATAGGGCCAAACAATAATAAAGTAAAGTTATTACATTATTATATAAAACTGAATAAACAGCTAACTCATCTCTTGAAAGGTAAAATATTATGTAAAACTGAAAAAACGGCCCAATTCATTTCATGAAAGGGAAAATATTATTATGTAAAACTGAAAAAACAGCAAATTCATCTCATCAAAGGGGGAAAACCCTGGAATTCAGAGTGTTTAAAATGGAATTTTTCAATTTTGTGAAATGGAAAACCATCACCCCTAGGTATGTAGGCAGCTTTTCATATATATTTTGTTATTTTACCTATACAACACAATGAATACTTTATAAAATACTTGTTATTATTAAAGGATTAAAGATGCATTATGGGAGATTATATAAAGAGCTGGCAGTTCTCACTATAAAAGTTAATAACTAGATAATGTAAAGCGAATTAGCTGAAAATTTCTATCAAATTGATCCACTCTGAACTGATAATTAAGTGATTGAAATTCAGGCGTTATCTAAAATATTAATGTCTAATTAATAGTTTAGATAACATTTCAGGCCCAAAGAAAGACTTGCAATAGGCCAATTTATCTCTTGAATAATGTATCTTTAATCCGTGCTAATTATGTACTCAGATTGTTAATTGATATTTAATTAGGAAAACTAAACACAAATAAACAATCTCTTGTATTGGATTCAATTGAATTTAATCTAGGCCCATCAGCCGTCAGGTTTCTACACTATCAATAAAAGATGGCAGCATCTCATTAAATAGTGAGCAACATAAATCAATGAAATTACAATTATCATTATCATAACTATGTGAATACTGAATATAAATGAACCATTTTTGAACTGATATTCATTCCTAGTAGAGATTCATCTTTCATGGGGGGTTTGGGATGGCCTAGTGGTCTAGAGTGTCGCACCTCGACCTCTAGCTGGCCGGTCACCTCTGGCTTGTGGCTGTGGTTTCGACCCCTGGTGTGAGCGTATGTGGCATGGAGATGGGGGCGCCTTCTCACCTCATGGGTTTCCTCTGGGCACTGTGGTTTCCTCCAACTGCTAAAGACCCCTACGCGCAAGCGAATTATTGAAATAAAATTAAACCATATTAGTCCCGAAATGACCTAGGTGTGTTGAGTAGACATTAAACCCCATTTCTCTCTCATCTTTCACAGTATTATAGTTTACAAACAATTCCTATAGCGCTTAAATGACACATCGGGACTTTAAAGAGGCATTACTATTTGGCCGAATGGATAACTTTTCATTTGATGTGATTTGACTTCAGAGCCAAAATTGAGATTTACATGTATGCAGATTTACGGTTGATTTATGAGTTGTACAAATTAGTTAGTGATTTGTTTTTTTGGAAGGAACATGTGAGAAATTTTTGAATATTATTCAAAATTAATTTATTTTGTTGGTAAAAAGGTACACAATACACAATAAAACGGGACAACACTTTTTCTAGATCAAGAGTCCAGGTACCTTAGGCAGTCTGTCAGCCAGAAGGGGGTTGGGATGGCCTAGTAGTCTAGAGTGCCGCGCTTCGACCTCTAGCTGGCCGGCCACCTCTGGCTTGCGGCTGTGGTTTCGAGTCCTGGGGTGAGTATATGTAGCATGGAGACAGGGGCGCCTTCTCAACCGCATCGGTTTCCTCCGGGTACTCTGGTTTCTTCCCACTGCTAAAGACCCCTATGCGAGGCGATTTATTGAAATAAAATTAAACCATATTAGTCCTGAAATGACCTAGTTGTGTTGAGTGGACGTTAAACCCCATTTATCTGTCTCTCTCTCTCAGCCAAAAATAAATGGTTGAAGGTGCCTGAGGTTACCTAGGCAGTCTATGAGCCAGAAATACCTTTTAAAAATATGCTCCAGCTAAAGAGCAGCCATTTTGAAAAAGATGGTAGTCCTAATTAAGGCCCAAATTAGTTTACAGTATACCTTGCCGGGTAACTTCTGAAAACTTTGAACTGGTTGAAAATGAATATTTTAGTCTTTCTACTAAAACACCTGTTAGCACTCTCAATAGCAAACAATTTTGTTGTACTTTTGCGACTTATTTCGTATATTATATTATGACTTTTAGTTTCTACATTTCTACCCCCAATCTGATTAAAATACAGATTTATATTTCGTTTCGTTTGTTTTATGGAAGCGACTTTTGACTCGGTGACTTCAGTTGTTCAATTAACCAATCATTGTCAATGCTCCATGTGGTTATTCAAAAATACATTTGTTTTGGTTTCTATCGCTACAAATGTCACAAATCTTTCAGATCCTGGACGCGCTGTATCATAGGGGTGTCATTGATTCAACTGGCATGGTTTTTATTCCCGGTTGTACGTGACAAGGAGTAGGGTCGTCTGTTCAATCTGGTGGGTTTTCTGCGGGTCCTTAGTCCCGAAATGACCTGGTTTGTGTTGAGTGGACATTAAACCCCATCTCTCTCTCTCTCTCTCTCTCTTTCCCTTTTTCTCTCTCAGGTCCTGGTGTAGTGAAACGAAATATAGTTCTGTGTTTTAATCCGATTGATGTAGGCCTACCCCTTTATTTTGTCAATAAACATAATGATAGTCACATATTAGCTCAATTTTTAATATTATCTTATATATTCTTAACCTCTGTGATACTATTCCTTGAGATAACAATAATATATTTTATATGAATTATTTTTATTTTATAAATTTTTGATCAGATATAATACATTACACATTGTACTTAAAATGTCTCTGTACTTCATTCGCATAAGGCCACCTCTGGCTTGCGGCTGTGGTTTTGAGCCCTGGTGTGAGCGTATGTGGCATGGAGATAGGGGCACCTTCTCAACCTTGTGGGTTTCCTCCGGGCACTCCGGTTTCCTCCCACTGCTAAATACCCCTACGCACAAGCGAATTATTGAAATAAATTAAAACCATGTTAGTCCCGAAATGACCTGGTTGTGTTGAGTGGACGTTAAACCCTATTTCTCTCTCTTTCCTCAAACTTTAATGTTACTAAGTATTATTAATTTTAATTTTATATTTTCAACATCATTGAATGTACTTTATGTTTTCGCACCATGTTAACATTTCTGATTAGCTCCCAAGATGAGTGAAAAAAGTACTTTAAAATGTTACTAAACTAGTGTTGAAATCAGTTTGTGTCGGCATACTTTTAATCTAGTATTTTCTGATACATTATTTAGGGCTATACTATATAACGGAAAACAACCGGAAAACACCCTAGGGCTATGACATAAACCGGAAACTAACCCTTACCCTAACATACAGATGACCAGACCAGACTCCGGGTTACCTATTTAGGTTTTTTTCCGGAATTTAGTCCTGTTTGAGTGTTTTTCGGTATTCAATATAACATGGTGTTTGCCAGTAGTTTTCCGGTTGTTTTCTTGTGTTTTTCAGTATTTCCCAGGATATATTGTATCGTCATATTATTTATCGTATTGTGTTTCCACTATTTTTGAATATTTATGTCTTTCATATAATTTACATGTTATTATTTCATTAACCATTATTTTGTATTAATACCTGTATAACTTGCATTCCATGATAGAAAGGTCACACCAAATTAATTTTCTCTTCTTTGGGGGCTTGGTAAATAAAGTCACTTAAATCCAGGGCCGTATCTAGAGGGTGTGCAGGTGCACCTCAAGAAAAATAAGGAGCCTCGAGAAATGGTCCCCCCACCCCTTATCGACAGTCTTTCAGTTATAAAATGATACACTTGATTACGATCAATATCAGTAACTTGGGTATTATATTGGCGCCCCACCACTCTGCTGCACCCCCACTTTTAAAATCCTACATTCGGCCCTTCTTGAATCACACACGAGATGTTTTGTTTAAAATTTCAAAATTTGTAGCTAAAAACTTTTGATCATTGCAACCCAATTTGGTTTTTTTTTACCCAAAGAAATATTTTAAAAGTTTTTTCCAAAGAACATTTAAAATGTCAAAACTTAAAAATTTTGAGCTAAAAGCTTTTGAACTTTGCACATAAGTACTTTTCAGTTATAAACTGTCTCTTTTTCCCGAAACAATAAGACATCTTTTGACAGGTGCCCCCAAAGAACACAAAATGAAGTTGATGTGGCCTAATTGTTATATTACATATCTTTTATAAAGCATAAAATTATTTTTATTTTGCTATAATCAAATTTTTTTTATATATATTTATTCATAGTGCTTATTTTTGGGTGTGAGAATTGTCCTTTTTTGGGGATGTGGTTCCGTGTACATGTATATGTACAAATTATACTTCAAAAATAAATTGTTTTCTTTCTGTTAAAATTTTCTTGGTCTTGTTTTGGACATGAAGTGAAAAAGACAGCTAAACATGTAACAAGGCAGGGGGTCCGGTTAGGTGGTTGAGCGATCTAATTCAAGATTTCGAAGATACAACATTGTCATTTGAAGCCTGTTTTCGAATGCCGTGGAACTATAGAAAACAATATTTAAAAGAAATGAAATGCGGTTTATTGTCTTTCTGTTCTGCTCCAAACTGGGCTAATGAAAATGGGCACACGCTATACAGTGTAGTATGAGGGGAATATTGTCAGGACATCAGCGTTAAGGCCTACTCTTACATCGAATTCCAACCGTCAAGGATCTTTGACATGCACGTCAACGTGTACACGGGACCTCGGTTAAGAGTGTTTGTGTACCTATGGATAATGTGTGAGGTGGATAATTAAGACTGACAGGTAACTTACTGAAGCGACAAAAAAAAAACTCAAAAAAAGAATCTCAATAAATCAATTTTACGTCTTGGGATTCAATACGCGTATCGTGAGAATGCGAATCGTGATAAATTGATTCAACAATTAATGGAGCCAGCACTAATTTTAATTATAAGTATACTAGACTTATCCAATTGTAGGCCTATTTCAGTTTCAGTTTTTTAAAGTTATGCGCCAACAGGAATATTTCTGCCGAGTCTGTTCGACTTGATAACGGTTTCACAACTTGAACCGACTCAAATAAATGTTTCAAAGCATCTTCCAATTGTTTTTGATTATAACCCATCCAAATTTTACACAGAATAGTTCCGCCTGGTTTCAAAACCTCTATTCCAAATTTGAGAACTTTGACACAAAGTTCAATAATTAATTCATGGTCCATGGATTTTATTCCGGAAGCTTTAGGAGCCATATCACTTAATATAACATCTGCTTTTTTCCCTTTTAGAATCTCCATTATTTTTAATTGGGTGTCTTTTTCTGTGAAATCTGCACCTCCTATAACGTGAACACCTTCAATGTCTACAAAATGTTGCAGGTCCACACCAATCACCGTACCGGCATTGACACTGTTTAAATCTGAAAGGATTGAAATTAATACTTTTAGTCGAGTCAATGATAGAAATAAAATGAAATTGAGTGTAACTTCCTACTGTTCTGCACCGACTGGACTTATGAAGAAGGGCTGTACCATACAGTGTGCTATGAGGGACTCTTATATCGAATTTTAACTGACAAAGGATCTTTTACGTGCACGCCAATTTGTACACAGGACCTCCAGGCTAATAAGTCAGCGTCTTACCCACTTCAATCACAAAATAAATAGTTGCATTAAATGTCTTGTGAAAAAAAATTGTGGTTACACTATTTTGCCTATACCATTTTTTAGGACTTCAAATTTTGTCTAATGGTTTGGATTGTTCGTGCTTGGTTTTATTTTATTGATATCCCAAAAATAAACTTTATCTTTTACATACAAGCTAGCTATAATAAACACTTAAAATTGATATTTAATTAAATAGACCCCTACAGTACCTGAGTTTTTATTTATTTTTTCCACTGCTACTTGACACCATGATCCTGGAGCTGCGCCACAATCAATAACAATATTACCTGGTTTCAAAATTTGGAATCGTTTATCAATTTCTAGTAATTTATAGGCGCTGCGACATCGGTAATTCTCTGATTGTGCCTTCTTGACATAAGGATCGTTGAGTTGTCTTCTTAGCCATTCTTGCGAACCTTTGCTTTTACCTTTAATATTTTTAGGAACAGTTTTTGATACATTTTCAGTGAAGGAAAATCTGCGCTGATTTTGTGACCTATTATATGCACAAAATCGACGAATAGATGACGTCAAAAGACCAGAAAACCCGTTATTACACCTCAATGTCATTGAAAAAATTCTAACTGCACGTTGTCAACAAAAATAAAAGAAGAGGGATTTCCCTACTTCCGGTCACGTGTTGAAGGGTATCCCCAAGAATATCAGCAAAAAATATTAACTTTTCGTCTGCTGTAAATATCGTCCCCATTTTATAATTTACATGCAATGAATACACCGGTACAAAGTTTTAGGGTTTTATGCCTTTCAAGGAATACAACTGTGGTAGGACAAACTATAAATCCCTTGTCAAAATCAGTTAAAGAGTGGAAGTGCGGCGCGAAAACTGTTTTAGGAAGAGCTATCTCCACGAGCTCTCGTCTGTCTTTGACGAAATTTACTACAGCAAGAAATTCAATTCAGCATGCACCAATTGTTTGTCAAAAGCGAGATTATTCTGTGAATGGTAATATTTTCTATAAGATGTTTTAAATGTAGCTCGCGCTTGGGAACCATGAGGGCACAGACCGGCCGGGAGACGGGGTAGCCTACGCCGCTGAGTCGGTGCTTTTTGGAGGTTCCCCACCACGAAAATTATCTGTAATTTCTTTGCATCTGTAGCCATTCCAAGAGCTATTTGGCCGATATTTTCTGACATATTTATTTCTGAGAAAAAGCACTTTCAGCAGTAAAATGGGCACTGTCGAGAATTAGGGGTGTACTTGCGCCCTTAACCCCCCCCCCCCCTTGGATCTGGCTCTGCGTTCATTAGTCCACCGGGCTAGCTTTAGGGTTCAATGGTCCAGCAAAATCTATTATAGGGTTGGGTTAGGGTTAGGTTTATTGATACCCATATTTATAGTATTTCTTATAGCAGCAGACTAGTGTTTACAGTGAAACAGTGAACTCCTCTTGTAAACGATACCTCTAGACAGGCACCTTGGAGTATCCTTGCAGTACTTGATATAGAATGTAATTCGCAGGGAAACTAGGC